>JBBMKD010000102.1:149509087-149520598 GCA_037834095.1 Argya squamiceps
GTAACATTTGTTATTTTGTTATTTTTCATTTATTAAACCTTTTGCTTTACAAAACACCTCTGAAGAGCAGTCTCACTAAAATTGTTTTAAGCCAATCTGCAAGGGCTGGACCCTCAGAGATTGATACATTTACACCTGACTTATAAAACTCTGACCATATGTTAATCTGTATTACTTCCTTGGCCAAGGTGGAGAGATCTTTATTCATGGCAGATCCTCAGTGAATTGCTGATATCAACCTGAATTAATAATGTAATATTTCCAATCTATGTACTTGGTATTAATTATTATAAACGTTGTGTGGATAATTCCATTAGACATAAACCATTGCCCAAATCTGAGACTAAGATTGGACCTAACTGCACCTTGGCTCTATCAGGACTCTAGACAGAAAGAGGGGCCACTCTGAAATCTGTGTCTCAATGGAATGTCTCCTTTACCCTTTTGTGTCTCACATCTCTCTGTAAATCCTTCTAGTTTGATTCCAACTCAATTTTCCCTTATAGATTTCTTCCATAAATTAAATAACAGCAAACTTTGCTTTTACAACATCACACTAACCCCACTTTCACTGATACATTTTACAGTGGTCCTCTCAGTGATCTAAATCACCCTTTCACTACAGCTGCCCATGTAGGGAAAAGCCCATGTGGAGCAAGACAACATTCCAGGGAGATTTAAGACCAGCACAGGAGTTTTTTCTCCAGTCTGTCTCTTTTGTGACTCAAGGAGTGTTTGGGCTCACTGCACTCCCATCTGTGTCCAAGATGAATCAGGGCCTGAGGTGAATATCTCTTCCTGAGCTCCTGTTGGGACAAGATCTAAACAGAGAAATAAAGAAAGAAGATTGTTGTTGGGTTTTTTGCCCTTCATAGTTTTCCCAAACCACTCGTAGCAGGAAGAAGTCTTGAAGGGATTCCTGTGGAAGACATCTCCAGATGTTTGTTCACTGAGGTCTATTTTCAATTGTTTTCCAAAAAAGTCCCAGGGCAGTGATGTGGGCCTCACTCATCTCCTGTGTCCCAGGAAGCACAAACAAAAAAAGATTTGGCACATTAGGAAGGAATAGCATGGCTTCTGAAGAGGCCATTGATGCCTTAAGTTTTTGCTTTCATGTTTTTCAGATTCTGTGCTGCCCAGGGGTGCAGTTCTCAGCCTCATATTAAGTGTCACTCAGCTCTCTTCACAGAGTAGGGCGACAAAACAAATCCTTTTCCTGCTGGAGACCAAGGACAATGAGTACAACTTTCAGGCCCAAGAGCACAAACAAGGGTGGACTGAAGAGAGAAACAAGAAGGATGGGACTTCACAACCTGAAGCTGTAATTGGACAATTAAACCCCAATATGCAAATGGACCAAAACTTATAAAAATATAAGACCTTGTGACCAGTTGTCCATTATGTGACCATTTTGGGTCCACCTTGGGTGCAGCCCTGGCCAGGCTCTTGTCTTGCCCAAGGTGGACCCTTAAAGGCCTTTTAATAAATATCTACTTTATTCTCTAGCTCTGTCCAGTCTCTGTTTCAGATCAGCCTTCCCAAGGCATCACCATCAGCCACCACGATGGCCAGAGGAGCTGGGGCAACTTAGAAGATCTTCATCCTAAGAGCACACTCCTGAATAAAGTCCCCACCAACCAACTGCTTCACAGATGTTTGTTTCTTTGAAAAACTCTTTTCTTGGCTCCCGAGGAGGTTGCAAAAGTCCTTTGAACTTCTAAATTGGGAAAGAAAGGACAGATGTTGAGTTTTGGAGGAAGAGAGAGGACAGATGATCTTGATGGTCAGCTCTAAGGGGAGACCTTCCAGTGCCTAAAGGGGCTCCAACAGAGCTGGAGAGGAACTTTGAACATGGGCCTGGAGTGACAGGACATGAGGGAATGATTTTAAACTGTAGAAAGGCAGAGCTAGATGGGATATTGGGAATAAATTCCTCCCTGGGAGGATAGTGAGGCCCTGGCACAGGTTATGCAGAGAATTTGTGGCTGTCCCATCCCTGGAAGTGTCCAAGGCCAGGTTGGATGGGGCTTGGATCAACATGGGATAGTGGAAAATGTCCCTGCCCATGGCAGGGGTTGGAAGGAGATGATTTTTAAGGTCCCTTCCAACCAAAACCTTTCCATGATTCCATGATGATTTATGATTTATGATTTATGCAGTACACAGCAGGATGGAGGCTGCTATTTTTTCTCCTCTCTAATGGAAAATGTGAGCTTCAAAGGCTCAGAAATTCAGAATTAAAATACAGCACTTCGCAGCAGCACTTTGACAAGTGACCCCTGCAAAGGTGTGGCAACAACCAAAGAAAATTATGCAAATATTGGGAATGATTTGAAAGCAGGAGAGAAAGAAGGAGGCAAATTCTGCAGGAAGTAAGAGAAGTGCAGGGGAGTTTCTCTTTAGAAGAAATAAGTAAATGAAAAGGGAAGTTGTTCTCTCCTGCCCTGTGTGGGTTGAGGGTTTTCAGGGGATGGACAATCAAAGAGTTGCTTAATGGATACCAGGAGTTTCTTGGCTTTGATCAATTGTCTGAAATAATTGGCAGCTTTTCCACATTATCTCATGTTTGTACCCATTATTAATATTGTAACTGGAGCTTTGAGGCTTTGGCCAGCACAGGCTTCCATCACTAGTGGGTGTTTTGCATTTCCATGGGGAATAAGAGGCCATGTCCTCTTCAAAGGGTTGGGCAACCTGCTGGAAATGTGGGAGCACAGAGGAAAGGCAGAGGGGCTTGACTTGAACACAGAAAATTCAGCCTCAGAGAGAAGGACTAAATGCTGACCATCTGCTTCCTCCACAGAAACCCCTTCAGGCCAAGCCCTGGTACCACTTGAGGTGTAAAATCCTCTCAGCCACTTTTACTGAATTTTCCTGGAAGAGGATGAAGAGAAGGATGGAATTGCTGGGTCTCAGTTGCTGCCCATGGATGAAACTCCCTTCTGACCTAAGATCAGAGAATTATAGAATCAAAAATGGCCTGGGCTGGAAGAGACCTCAAAGATCATCTAACTCCAAGCCCCCTGCCATGGACAGGGATTCCTGAGATGGGGAAAGGTTGGAATTCAAGGCTGGCACCTACTGTTAGTTATCAAAATAAAGTGATTTAAAAGACTGGCCTCGTTGATGCTCTCACTGCAAATCAGCTTGGGGTACAAGGGCTCATCTCTGTTAAGTGTCTGACAAGGCTTTGGACCCATTGTAAGTATTAGTAAAAGCAAAAGGAAATGGAAAATGGATCACACAGCACAGATAATCAAAGAGTTCTTGTCCTTAGTATTTAATTATCTTCATTAAACAAAGCAGCTGATTTCCCTGAGATTAGATCTGTGACCAGAATATTTTGTCTGTTTTCAGCAAAACATCTCATTGTGGTGTTAGTGGAGAAAATGGGAATTCACGTGCATGGTAGATAAAGAAAAAGTGCTGGGGTGGGGGGGTAAAAAGCTATGATAGGAGTAGGACACAGGTCAATAAAAATGTTCCTCTGTTAAGCTGAAGATTAATTTGATATTTTTAATTTTTATTTGAAGCCTTGGAATAAAAAAAAAACCAATGTTGCTTGCCAATAAAAGATTTGGAGGCAAAACTTTGAAGGACATTGTCAATACCGAGAAGGATTGAGACATCATCCAAGGAGAAGCAGATTCCTGGTGGGAGCAGGGAGAGGAATGGATCAGCATTCCACAGAGCTGCTGCTGCAGCCTGGGAGGCTCAACAGATGGGAATGACAAGGGAGAGAGGCTTGGATGCATCCAGAGCAATCCCCAACCACGAAAAAATAAAATGTCAAGGTTGAGGTGTACCAGGAAAGGCCTTCCCATAGCAACAAAGGAGAGGAGATGATATTTTTCAAGAATGTGGTGAAATTCATTTGGAACACTGAGTGTGTCCAGGAACTGAGGGGTCCTGGTGTTGCCTGAAATCCTGATGTCTCCTTGATGGTGAGACCAGCACAAGTATGGACACAGAAGAGGGATTCCAACTGGGAAGGAATATTTGGAACTGAGACCCCATGGTCAAACTTAGAGAGTCTGGCTCCTTTAGTAAATCTTAAAGCACATCAACAGGGTTCAAGGCTGAATCCTCTAACCTGAAGGATGCTGATGGTGAAGGAGCCCCTGATTATAAAGACAGAAATGAAAAAAATCAAGATTGGGAGTTAGGATATGATTCCTAACTGGAAGAGTGGTAATTCTGACCTGGGGAGACAAAAACATGGTTAACTCAGGGAAAATTTGGAGAATTTGTTGGTTTGAAAAGGGTGGTAGAAACAGCCTCACTCAGTGGGCTGTTCCTCCTGTCCCAGATCCGTGTTCCCAAGTCTGGAAATCAGTGTGGGGGAACATGTATTCCCACCAGGATTATACAGACATGGACTGTGGTAATGCACTGCCTACACCTCCAGCAGGTGCTTCTAAATAGGGAAAGACTTTCAGCTTAACTTTAGACATTTTAGGAAGTTTAGCTGGAAAGTTCTGTGAGTTTCTCATTGTAATTGGCTCAGAGCCAGCACAAAAGTGTGGATTGGACTCTGGGAATGTAACTCAGAGTTTGTTGTTCATCTCATTGGGCCGAGGGCCAAAAAGCCCACCTAGACTGTTAAGTACCAAAGAGAGAGAACAAAGAAACTCCACACTTTTTGAGGTGTTGTAACAAGCAGGAGGCTTATCTCTGTGCTGTGCTCAGCTTTGCTTTTCATTTTTTGTATTATTTTCCTTCTTTATTAAAACCTTTTTGATTTTTCAAGATGCACTCAATCATGCTGTCTCACTAATTAATATTAGCCATATTTCTGCCAGGCTGGACCCTCAGAAGTGTGGGTCTAACCCAAAATGGACAGCCTGGAGGGCAGAGCCTTTACCCGCACCCCATCGACACACATGACACACCACGGACAGCACAGGTGGCTCCATCCTCTTCTTCACAGCCAACCAGAATTGAAACAATAGGAATATTCACACCCAAAATATGTCTCTCCAGCAGCTGGGATTGGTCTACCCAGCAGTTGCCCCAAGTTTGGCATCAGGATCCTTGAGTCCCCAATCTAGCAGGTGGCCCCAGATCTCCCACCCTGCTCCCAGCCAGCCTGATTTGCAGCAAACTGCATTAGCACAGGCTCTAAATAGAAATAAATAATGCAAATCAGCATTGAAAATCATTAGGAATTACTTCCCATAAAGGGATAGGACACTGAGGGATCAGGGGCAGGGCTGGACCATGGCAGCCCTGACTTGCAGCCCGGGGGATGTGAATGTCTTTTGTGGTTGACATCCATTGCTGTTAATGCAGGATTTCTTAAAGTTTCTGTGTTCAAAAGGGGAAAATTCACCCAAAAGAATCAGTGGGTCCAGCCTAGGCTCAGCAGTGGGTTTCTCCTGCCTGTAGCTCATACTGGGGAATCCTTTGAGTGCCATAAACCACAAAAGCTGGCAGCAAGAAAAGAATCCTGGAAAAAATATATGGAAATAAAAACTTTCCCAAAGATGAGGCTGCCATTAAAGGTAAAAGTGCATAACTGGACTGTAACTTCCCCTCTTTTGGTATTGATTGCTGGAAACTTGTCTAGGAGTCCTGGAGTGTTAAGGACTGGTGTTAATTACTCTAAATAACAACCTGAGCATATCAAACTAAGCTGTTTTCACTGGCCTGTGGAAAGCCAGTGATTGTCAGAGGTTGGTTGGCACAGGAGGGACTTTCTGTTCAAACAACTGAGCCTGTGTGTCCTCTGCAGAGAATCCAGAGGAGAAGACCTAAATTCCTGTTCCTTTCTGCCTATCTGAATTCATAATCCTGGAGCAGCATCGTGTAGTGAGAGGTTGCAGTTTCAGTCCCCAGGTTGGAATTATCACTCTTCCACTTAGAAACCACATCTGACCTTCCACCCTGAATTTCTGTCCTTATAATAGAGGATTTTTACACCATCAGCATCTTCCAGGTTAAGAATTCTTGTTTTCTTTTGCTGTTTGCCTCCCTCCCTTCAAAATCGGTCACTGGGAACAGAAGGGATCAAAATATCTTATTTTAACCTGGCAATGAATTAAGTACAATTCTAATTCTGCTGAGAAAACAGGTTTCTTGATCTTTTAAACCTTTCAGAGACATCTTTCCTTTGGGAGATCAGGATTTTTTTTTTCTTTGATCCCTCAGGAGTCTTCCAGCAGGAGACAGGAAATAACCCAGGATCTTCATAATTCCACTTGATTCCCATCCTGGATCCAGGCAGGCTCGTAGCTGACTTGCCCTGTTCAGGTACTCACAGACTCTTTCAAAAACAGGATGTAAGTGGTGCCATTTCCGTGTCTTTCCAAGAAGAGCTCTGAAGAAGGAAATCAGGGAACACCAGAGAGGAAAAGAAGGAGGGAACTTTCTTTTCCTCTCCCAGGCTTGACTAATTATAAAACTTTTCAGAAAGGTTCCTATTGAAGAGGTGAGGGGCTGAGATGAAACAGCAACTTAATCCGTAGGGATGAACTCCATCAACGATCCAATTATTTAGGATTTGATGTCTTTTGTTTCTCCGAGTCGGGCAATTCCCAGCCCTGTGTGTGTGTGGAGATGGACAGCATTTCGCACCAGTGAATTTGGGGTGGGGGGAGGCACTGCCCAAGCCTGCCTTGATTTACAAGCGAAAGCCATTAGCATATAAATTGGTGCTGGAGGTTTGCAGCCTCCCCGGCTTGGATGGAGCAGCGGGGCTGAGGCTGTGGGGAGGAGACAAATTAAAGTCCCTGCGCCTACGGCTCGCTTTGGAGTGTCAGCAAGAGAAAATGAAAGTCATTTCTTGTGTCGGCTTTATTTATCTTTGATTATTTTTTCGGCGGCTGCTGCTTTAATTCCTCCCTCCTTCTCTCTTTCCCCATCACCCGTTCTCTCCCTTGCTCTAGGATGGGTTCTTGCACGTTCAGCACTGCAGAACTTGGTTATTTCTTATTTAGCAAAACCAGTCCACGTCTTCCTTCTTCTTTTTCCTGGATGTTTTGTCTTTGTGTCCCATCCCCTTTTATCCTTTTTTTCTTGACCTCTATTCTTTCCACCATGACTTTTATTTGTTTTCTCACTGCACCTCTCACTCGTTCTTCCTCTTTTTCTTTTCTCTTTCTCATGAGAAAAAAAGAAAACCTCCAGTAACAGCAGGTATTGATTTTCCTGTGCTGTTCCAGCCATATTCCTCTGTCTGTGCTTGGAAATTACTCTAAGAACACACATTCCATGTTCACTGTCCCCTGAAACAAACTATTCTCATGGTGCTTTCCCTCGAAGCAATTTTTTGAGTAGAAAAACAGATTCCTGAACAAGTGGAAGACTAGTGTAACCTGTCTGCCTTTTTGTCCATTTCACACCCCTGTCCCACTTTTTCTCCATCTTTTCCAGGGATTCTGTGCAGCAGATTCCTCTCTCTCTCTGTTTTCCAGACATTCCAGCACAAACATGGGAAGAGGATCATATTCTCACCTATTTTTATCCTTCCTGGGACCTTTATCTCAGCCTTCCCCTAAGAACTTTCCGCCCTGATGTTCAGTTCCCTGAATTAACCATCAGCTGATACCACCATCCTCGCAATACCTGATTTAAAGCCATCTTTTCCACATTGGCAAGATTATTGGAAAAGATGTTTTTCCCTTGCTTTATCAAATGTATCCAACTCCCTATATCTAGTCCTGGATCCACACAAGTGATGCCTGCTTGGATTTTATAAACAAAAGGATCAGTCCCTTTTTTTAGGAAGCAGATTAACAGAGAAAGCACAAAGAAGCTGTTTACTGCAGTGACCCCAAAATCTACAAAAAAATCTGGTTTCCTAATTCACTAAAGGGTACAGACAATAAAAATCCCATGGCTTGCTTAAATCTCTGTTCTGGTTCAACCAAAAGGATGTAATTTAAATGGTCCTTTAAAAAAATTCCAGATACAGAGGTTAATGCACTTAAACCCCCAGGCAGGCTTGGGTTTTCCAAGAGGAGTTTGGCTGTTGGCTTCCATCCACTGCTCTGGAAGGCGTGCCTGGTTCCAGGAGTTTTGTTTCTCTGCACACTGATCAAAGATGAACTTTCACACATTGATGTTTAGTCACTGTGGGCAGCAGAGCAGGGAAGGTGTCTCCAGGCTGGCTTATGGGCCACTAGAGCATCTTCCTTCACTCCCAGTTCCCTTTGGAGGGAGGTGATTTAAAAAGAAAAATGGTTTTAATAAAGAGCTGGGTGATATCTCAGCCCTGGGGTAGTGGTACATTTATCTGCACACATTATGGGTTTAATTTGGTCCATGCAAAACCCAGAGGAAACCAATTTTAAAAGTCATAGGATGGTTTGGGTTGGAAGGGACCTTAAAGAGCTTCTTATTCCAACACCTTCCACTGGACCACGTTGCTCCAAGCCCTGTCCATCCTGGCCTTGGACTCTTCCAGGGATGGGGCTGTGGATGAGAATGGCTGAATTAAAGAGGGTTTAAATTAAACGGAAGGTGCTGCAGGGAATTGAGGAATGAAACTGCCCCCACAGTGCTCAACTACAGCTGCCCTTGATGGAGGCATCACCTTCCCAACAGCTTTAAACAGGAATTTTTGTCTTATCAGGTGGGGTTTCTTTCTGTACTTTCACGTGTAACTCAGACAAATGAATCAGTTTCTCCTTTCATTAATTTTTCATGTATGAAGTCCGTGGTGTAATTACTCATGTTGCAATAAACAACCTCAGCCCCACCAGCCAAGCTGGAAATGTTGATGTGAAAGGAAAACCGAGAGAAACGTTTCCTCTGAGCATTCCCAGGCAAGTGAGTTTTAAATACAAACACAAACAGCGTTTTCCAGAGCAATGGAAAACCTCTTGCTTGATTTAAATCAGAGCCCAGGATGTGGGACCAGATTCTGGGCTGGTACAGAAGGTTTTTGAACAGGACTTTTGGAAAACTTTCACGTTTGTGGTGGTTCTGTAATCTCAGACTTGAGATTTTAAGCTGAACATTTCATTTGATTGGACACAAATACCTCAGCTGGTGACCCCAAACTCCTGTAGTAGTCCATGGAGAGCCAGAAAACCTCAGCAATGGTGTTTGGAACATCTTAACACAGACACCCAAAAATAAATAATTTAAATCATTCATCACGTGCTCCCTTTTCTCTTTATGCACCCAACAAGGGGTGACCCGGTTGCAGGGAGACAAACTGCGCTTCCATAAATTTGGATTAAATTAGTCCAATCCTGATTTCTAATTTCCCTGGGATCAGCTCTCTTTGTGCTTTTCATTAACTGGGTATTGATCAGGTTAGTTCAGAAGACTTTAAATTATTGAAGAACCACAGAGTGGTTTGGGTTGGGAGGGACCTTAAAGATCATCATGTTTCAAACTCATCCTACTAGACCAGGTTACTCAGGGCCCCTAAACAACCTTGAAGGTTCTTTCCAACCCAAAACTTTCCATAATTCCATGAAACACATATTTTCCAGGGGTGCTTTCTAACAAAACAAGGGCATTTCGGCTGGCTCTGACACTTCCAGAGGGATCATCCAGGACTGCATTTTCCCACTTAAAACTGATGCCAGGGAGCAATCCACTGATGAGATTCTGGTATTTCGGTAGTGAGAAGTGTGACCTGTGCTTGGTTTGGTTTCTTCTTTGGTAGATCCAAGCTCTGGATTTTTGGATGTGCAGTTCCAGGATGCTCAGGGTGAAGTTCCAGGGAAGTGGTGGAGTCACCATCCCTGGAAGTGCTGGAAAAAGAAGATGATGTGGCACTTTGTGATATGGGTTAGTGGGATATTCAACCAAAGGTTGCACTTGATGATCCTGGAGCTCTTTTCCAACCTAAATAATCCCAACATTCAATGTTTCTGTAGCAGATGTGTTGCTCCATATCTTCCCCATGATACTTATGGAAATCCAACTGGGAATCTCATCTTTCAGGCCACGAACACTGTGCTCTATCCACACAAAAGAGCTGCATTTTATACCCTGTTCTGGGATAAATGGTGCCTTAAATAAACAGAAATTTATTCTGTTGGCTTCTGATCCCTATTTCAAGGTATGAAGATGTGTCCTTTCAGCACTGCAGGTTAATGTCAGATGAAGCAAAAGGAACAAGTTGTTTATTCATCTTGCAAGTCCCACTCCAGTGCACCAGGATAGGATTTCTTCCTAAGCTGTGCTTTGAAATCTTGTTGAGCCCCATGTGGCATGGGAGTGAATCTTCTGGATGAGGAGACACGGAGGAACACTTCAATTGCCAGTACAGATGGTGGTTAAACATCAGTTCCTCCTGTTTCCTGTCAGTTGTCACCTTAGCAAAACGCTCCTGTGGCTTCCCTGTAACTGAGCACTCCCTTCCTGATCCCCTTTTCCCAGCTGCCCATCATCCCCTGAAGAAACTGCAGTACCACACCAAGATTCAGGAAAAAAATATCCTCATTTTCTGAATTTCAGTGTAAGGGTTCTTAATAAAAAATCAATCTGAAAAAATCTTTTTTGCCTTTTTCTCCTTCTCATTCTCTTTTCTTTGTTTGTTTTGGGTTTGTTTGTTTTTGGTTTTTTTTTTAATCCCTTTGTCCTACCAGGGCCCTGTATTTTTTCTGGATGCATTAAGATTTACCAGCTCATTCTCCAGCATTTTATTGCTGGGTTACACAAGGGAGAAGATTATTTTAACGCATGCTTACCAGCAAAGAGCTCTGCAATAAGGAGCATTAAAAGAGAGTCACTTAAATACTAAAAAAATTTTAATGTGTGTTTAATTTAAAGGAAAACTTGTTTAAAGTACGTTGTATGGAGTGAGGGGGGAGAGCATAAAATACAACAAGCTCTGGTGGCTTTCGTGTTGCAAAAACTGATTTTATTATCTGTTTGTTTGGGGTATTTTTATCAAAAACATTTTTCATGCAGGAGATGGTGATTCCTGGCAAGTGTAGGAAGTTAGTTCAAACACCTAACGAGAAGCTCAAAGGAGTTTTTTTCCTTTCCTATCAAATCTTTTGCCTCATTAAACTAAAACTTAATTTGGTCCTGTGTAAGGGATCTGCAAGATTTGCAAATGACCCAAATTAGTGGGTCTAAAAATATTTTGAGGGTGGTTTGGAGAGTCTGGATTATCTTTACTGAGGCATTTTTTGGCCAATAAAGGATGACCAGGCAAAGTCTTAACTTTCAACATATCAACAAACTCTTCCAGAATGTATCTGAATGGACTTATGGGGTTGTTTAGTTTGAGGTTGTTGGTGGGGTTTTTTTTTCCTATTTATTTAAATTTTTTTTTAAGGAGGAAAAGGAAGAAAGGAGGAGAAGGAGGAGGAGAAGTAAGAGAAGAAGAACAAGGAGAAGATGGAGAAGGAGAAGAAGAAGAAGGAAAAGAAGAAGAAGAAGAAGAAGAAGAACAAGAAGAAGAAGAAGAAGAAGAACAAGAACAAGAACAAGAACAAGAACAAGGAGGAGAAGGAGGAGAAGGAGGAGAAGGAGAAGGAGAAGGAGAAGGAGGAGGAGAAGGAGAAGGAGAAGGAGAAGGAGAAGGAGAAGGAGAAGGAG
>JBBMKD010000102.1:149520736-149547210 GCA_037834095.1 Argya squamiceps
AAGGAGAAGGAGAAGGAGAAGGAGAAGGAGAAGGAGAAGGAGAAGGAGAAGGAGAAGGAGAAGGAGGAGGAGAAGGAAAAGGAAAAGGGGAAGAAGGGGAAGAAGAAGAAGGAGGAAGAGGAGGAGGAGGAGGAGGTGGACTTCCCAAGAGATCAAAATTATCCTTTAAATGGTTTCAATTAAGTTCAATTGGTCATTCCTATCAATCAGTAAATACATTAAATTATGGCCTTTGTGGTATTAATTTGCCATTGAAACATTTTGAAAACATCCAAGAAATCCTGTGGAAGACAAATACTGACTTCTCCTTTCTAAAAGAAATACAGGGTTTTTTTGTTTCCAGCCTCTAGCTGGAAAAGGCTTTTCTGAAATACTTTAACAACCTGAAAGTGAAGAAAAATGTTCAATTACAAGTGAAGAAAACATGAAAGTAAATCCCCAAACTGAACCAACTTGACTTTCAATTTTGTACCCGTCAAGCTTAAGCCCACCTACTTCTTTTTCTGTTTTTTTGAATTCAGACACTCAATGTGTATAACTCCAAGTTTCTGCTTCCTAGAAAATCAACCACTGGGAGATAGTGGATGTTTAGCAAACTTCAGGACAAAGGTACATCCATTTAGGATCTATATTGAGGAATCTTGTATTGCAACAATCTTGAAAGAAGTGCCCTGAGTGCAGCAGAAAGAACTCTGGCACCTGAGGCACATGTCCATGGAAAGCTTGGCCTCTGGGCTTCGAAGGATAACCCCCAGAAAAATAAAGTCGTGTTTTGACTTGGTTCTGGACAGTGCTTTGTCATAGGAGTGGTTCATGAACCATGGCAAGAAGGAGCATTTCAGATTTCATTGGCCACCACTTGTTTTCATTTCTATTTCACTGAACCAGAGAATCACAGAATGGTTTGGGATGAAAGGAACCTTAAAGATCATCCAGTCCCATTCCCTGCCATGGGCAGGGACACCTTCCACTATCCCAGGGTGCTCCAAGCCCCATCCAACCTGGCCTTGGACATTTCCAGGGATGGGGCAGCCACAGCTTCTCTGGGCAAACTGTGCCAGGACCTCATCACCCTCACAGGGAAGAATTTCTTTCCAATATCCAACTTACCCTGCTGGTATTTTAAAGTCATTTCCCCTTGTCCTGTCATTACATGTCCTTGTGATCAAGTCAGAGCTCCCTCTCCAGCACATTTGGAGCCCCTTTAGGGGCTCTGGAAGGGGCTCTGAGGTCTCCCTGGAGCCTTCCCTTCTCCAGCCTGGACATTCCCAGCTCTCCCAGGCTGGCTCCAGATCAGAAGTTCTCCAGCTCTTGGAGCATCTTCATGAACACCTCTGAACTCTTTCCAACAGTTGTTCTTTGTTCTGCTCAGGGAAGCCTGCTTTTCAGTCATGGAAGCACAGAATGCCAGGTTGGAAGGAGCCTCAAGGATCTGGTCCAATCTTGTCCAGCTGAATCCTAAAATTGTCCAATGCTGGAGAATCCACCACTTCCCTGGGGAGACCATTTGTCCATGGGGAGACCATTCTATGCCTCACTTTTTCTCATGGTGAACAACTTTCCTCTTGTGTCCCATCAGAATCTCCCTTGGAGTAACTTGTACCCAATACCCCTCCTCTTTTCCATGTGACTGCTCAAAGGAAAGGGAATCTGCATCTTCCTTTCAGCCACCCTTTAAATACTGGAATGGGGTGATAAGGTCTGCCCTGAGCCTTCTTTTCTCAATGGTGAACAAGAACAGTTTGTTTATCTCAGTCTTTCCTCATGTCAGGTTTCCCAGACCTTTGATCATTTTCTGTGGACTCTCTCCAGTGTCTCCACAACTTTTTGTATGGCTGGGACAAAAATTTGACACAATATTCTGGGTGTGGCCTTGCAGTCTCTGAGTTGAGTGGGATAATGACATTTAGCTTTGCTAGTGATGACTCTATTGATGCCACTCACTATGTTGGCTTTTTTTGTCCTTGGCAGGCTTCTGCTCATTCACATCAAGCTCAATGCCCCCCAGGATCTGCAGGTCCCTTTTCACAGAGCTGATGTCCAGCTGGGTAGATCCCAGCCCATGCTGCACTCCTGGTTTGTAGTAACGCACCCTACACCCCCAGCAGGTGCTTCCAAATAGGGAGAGTTTCAGTTTACTTTTAGACATTTTAGGAAGTTTTGCTAGATTCTTCCATACCCTTCTGACAGGGATTGGCTCAGAGCCAGCACAGAAGTGTAGATTGGACTCTGAGAATGTAACTCAAAGTCTGTTGTTCATCTCATTGGGCCAAGGGCCAAAAAGCCCACCTAGGCTGTTAAGTACTGAAGAGAGAGAACAAAGAAACTCCATGCTTTCCAGGTGTATATAGCAGGGTGTCTGAGGTTTCTCAGGCACCTGTGCGTGGCTTATTATTTGTTTTCTGTAACATTCGTTATTTTGTTATTTTTTCTTTATTAAACCTTTTGATTTATAAAACACTTTCGAAGAGCAGTCTCAGTCAAATTAATTATAGCCACTTTTCTGACAGGCTGGCCCTCAGAAGTATGGGTAAACCCACACTGGTTTATGTTTTCCCAGGTGCAAGACCTTACAAATGTATTCCCATCTCTGGAAGTGTCCAATGCCAGGTTGGATGAGGCTTGGAGCAACCTGGGATAGTGGCAAGTGTCCTTGCCCATGGCAGGGGGTTGGAATGAGATAATTTTTAAGGTCTCTTCCAACCCAAACCATTCCATTTTTCAGTGATTTTATGATTGATAACAACTGCAGGCCACACAAATCAAGCTAAACCCACGAAAATCTACCCAGCTGACTTCACCCTAAGCAACATGTGTTGCTACTTTTTGTTTGTACTGAGCTGGGCAATTAAGATGCATCTCAGGTATTGACTTGACTTGTCTATTCTTATCCTTCCTCCATTATTTACAACTCTGTAGCATTTGCAGAAAATTCTGCTCCATTAAGATTCCCATCCCATCGGAATGGCAGGTTTTTTTCACCCCATCCTTTGTAAATCAAGCTCCCTGTGAAATGTATTATATATCACACTCATTAACACAGCCCAGGAACACATGGCTGCAAAGATAAGACACTTCAAGAAGAGGGGAAATGCTGATCTCAGCCTGCTTTCCTTGCAAAGAAAATGTCAGGAAAACTCCAGCACAATGGGATTCTTCAATCATCTTCCCCAATAACCCATACCCCTCTCTAACTATCCCTCCGAGTCTTCCCCCTGCTCACTTTGGCATTTTGAAAAGCAACAGCAAATAAATTCACATTATTGGCCCATTCAGCAGAGTCCAAGAGAGCTGGAAAATTTTCTTTTATTCATCTTGCATTAAGTATAATCTCTACAAACATCACCAACAGGGCGAGACTCTAAATTCACCAATCAGGCAATTATTCCATCTCCTTCACCACACAATATCTCCATCTTCCTTAAGTTTTCAGAAGAGGGAATACTGAAATCCTTCATTCAAAAATGAATGCTGGCATTTCTTCCACAGGTTTCAGAAATCTGTTCTTAAAAAGTTGCACTTTTCATTTTAGCAAAGTGATAAGACCTTTATCTTCTGCCAGGGTATTTCAGGCACAAACCCAAAAGTTCTGACTTTTGGAACTCGGATTAGTGCTGCATCTGCATCCTTTGAGGTGATTGATTTTTTCTTTTTTTTCTGCCTGTAATTTCCTGGCACACGTTGTGCTGCATCTTTATAACTAATATTTGTTGCTGAATGCTTGTTATCACTGGGAGCTGAGCAACTGGAGCAGAGTTTAATGTGCCACTTATCATTTTCCAAGTGCTGTTATTGCTTTTCTATCAGTGCCTTCACACGGGGCTGCAGGATCATGACAACAGTGGTACTTTGCAGTCAGCACTAATTCCCAGAGAATTTGTGTTTCCATTCCATGACAGCCTGGGCAGCTCCCAAATAATTTTTACTAAATCTCCTGTGTCAGGTTGGTGATGCCCCAGTGATATTGGTGAATGAGAACAGTCCATGGGGTAGATGAGAACAGATTCTGAGTTTTCAAATATCCTCGTATTTTCTTGACAAGTTTTCCTCTTAAACTGGTGACAATTTCCTGGGGGTTATAAATGAACAAAGAGCCTGAAGGGTGTTTGAGGTTTCAGAGCAGGGGAATAGTGGAGGGAACTGAAAAGGCACGATAATAATTTTCTCATTTTCCCCTGTATGAAACAGAGATATTTAGCATTTGACGCAGACTCTCATTTCTAAATTTTCTTCGTTTTACAAAAAGGAAAAAAGCTCCATTGAAACATTTCCCCATTTCAAAGCACTGAGTGACTTGAAACGTTTCCTTTGGATCTGGCAGTGTTTTGGTCTCCTTCCAAACAGCAACAAAATCATTCTTTTCAAGAAAGCATCAGAGAAGCCACAGACAATTTTTCTTGCTGTGGAGTAGCAGCCACATGCTCACGCTGCGTCCCAGCTGTGTCCCTGCTGAGACAGTCCCTTCTCACATGCAATAAAACCCATCTCAACCCCAAAGAGACACCTCTCACCCTTCAAGTCCCTCCAGACAGGATTTATTCCCTCCAGGAGTTAACTGTTCCTTAGGGGAAGATGTTGAACATGCCCAGAACAGCAGAAGCCTGAATTTGGAGTACCTTGCACACTGAAATGTCCATTCATTTGTTGGCAAAGGGGAAAAGTGCATTGTCAGTCCCTTTCTCAGGGCACAGAATTTTCATCCCCAGGTTCCTGCCCCGCTTTGTGGGCAAAGGTCACTGGCAATTCACCACCTACAAACCCAAATATCAGAGAGCACCTCCTGTACCTCTGTCCAGCCCTGCCCTGAGCTGAGCAGGGAGCAGAGATCAACAGGTGAGCACAGGCTTGGAACTGTGAAAACAGGGGACTCATTTAAAATCAACAAATCATTAAGACTGGAAAAGACTTTCAAGATCATCAAGTCCATCCTTCAATCCAATATTTCCATGCCCACTAAACCATATCACCAGGTGCCACATCCACTCATTTTTGAGCACTCCCAGGGATAGAGACTCCATCCCCTCCCTGGGCAACCTCTTCTGGTGTTTAACCACTCTTTCAGTAAAGAAATTTTTCCTGATATCAAATGTGATCCTCCCCTGCTGCATCTTGAGCCATTTCCCCTTGTCCTGTCAATCTGAGTGGGAAGAAGAAACTTTTCTGATCAGAACCCAAAGTTGTCTGTGCAAACTCAGGGGAAAACAAGCAGCACAATCCCTGCTGATGTCAAGGGGTCAGGCTTTCCCCACTGCAATCTGTCCTCAGCTCTGGAATGGTTTAGGATTAAATGACAAGTCTATCTGTCATAAATTCTTCACCTTTTTCTTTCCCTCTTTCTTTTGCAGCTGGAAACAAAAACTTTTCTCTCTTATTGTCCTAACGTGACAACCTGTCCCTGAGTATCTCACATAAGGGAAGGGCAAAAAGAACAAAGCAGGAGAGTTAATCAGCACTTTGGCTAAAAAGTGCTGCAGGTTTGCATTAAATTATCCTTAAAAATGTGTAATCTGTACATATCACACCCAGACACACACAGCATTCCTGAAAACGAGAGTGAATGTGGATGCCCCATCCCTGGAAGCATTCAAGACCAGGCTGGACAGGGCTTGGAGCAACCTGGGATAGTGGAAAGTGTCCCTGCCTGTGTCAGGGGATGGAACTGGATGATCTTTAAGGCCCCTTCCAACCCAAACCATCCCAAAATTCTGATTGTGGATCAATTGATCAGCTCACACATCAATACAGGGAAGATTCACTATTTTATTCATTTTATAAATAACATTTTCCAGTCTTTATGGATGAGGAACATACTCAGACAAGTAATTTCTTGGGAACTTCCTATTAAAACATGGGATATGTAGAGTTACCTCATCCATCACTGACAGTGAAATCACCTTTGCTCATATGATTTATCTCAGCTGCTCTTCAGGAGTGTTAAGGAAGATTCTTAGGGAAGATGTCAGAGCCTGAACATCTCCTTGGCTGGCCAGATGAGCTCTGTAGGAGCAAAGGGCATCACCATATGACTGTAAATAAAAAAAAATAAAGGAAGTAAACTCCTTTTCCTTTCCCAGAATGACCCCGGGGAACATTTGCCTTGGCCAAAATCCTTTTTTTGGGTCAAGCAAAGACTTCAAGTTTGCTTGAAGTGGCTTCTCCACTCTCCAAGCAAAGAGAAGGAGTTTGTTTTTTCTCACTCAAGAGCAGTGGAATGCATAGAAATCCCTGGAAAGGACAGGAAGATTTGGAGGCAGAGTATTAATGTGCTTCACAGCATGGAAAAAACCATTTTGCATCAGTTGTAATTGAGAGTTACTCTTAAATAATTTTGCTCCTCCTCATTTGTGTGCTCTTACCCCTCACAGCAGCCACCACAGGGCTAAAATGAACACAAAAACTGTGGGAAAGCAACAGGAATTGTGAGCTGCAGGACAGAAAAAAAAAAAAAAAGCAAACTGTGGCTTCACACTCGGTCTTATGTTCCCATGAAAACACAGCAAAACGTGATTTCATCGTGTCTGAACAAGGGAAGAGCTCTGCCTGCTCAATCCTCTTTACTATAAAGTCCTTTGGGAGGAAATTCTGCATGGAAATACAAACTGCTTCCCTGACAAACAGTGAGCAGCCTTTAGTGCACCCAGTTACAGCTAAAATTTCAACAGATGAGCTGTTGCATTGCATTTATTTTCCTCCTGCAGTGCTCAAAACACTGTTTATTCTTCAGCTCTGCCTCTCACAGTCATGATGATACAGCACAGTGAGAAAGCTGGAGCAGAAATGAAAAGAAAGATTTGGGGGCACAGGGGAAAGGGAAGTAATCTCCAAAGGCATTATAAAAATGTAAATAATAAATGTCATTTAAAATGTCCTCTTGGGCTGAGTCATTTGCACAAAGAAGAGCCAGGTCACACAAGCAGCTGTTGGAATAATCCTCTGGGAACGATGAATTGGAGTCAGTGGCATTGCTGCCACCATTCCTGGCTCTAATTTCTGCTGCTTATGGGTGGCTGTCCCCATGTCCCTCCATTATTTTGCTGGCTGCTGAAACAAAGTGAGAAGAGAGAATATTCTGTGGCCTTTTTACCTGCAGGACCTGGAGCATTGGAATGAGCAGCTGAAAAAGCAGAGGAAATTTTGGATTCAGTTGGCCTCTAAGTTTATCCCCACGAGCTGCACCTGTCACCCACCCCAATTCTCACACAGTCTTTGGTGCCCTTTTAGCTTTTTCATAGAACTTAAGACAGGAGAGATTTCTTAATGTATTAAATCCCATTACAGTGGCAAGGATAATTCCCATTATCCCTCCAGCTCTGCAGCATGAAAACAACATTGGGATTCTTGGGATGTAGCAGCATGAAAACATTGGGATTCTTGGGATGTAGCTGCTCCAGGTCTCACAGTTCACACCTCACACACACTCAGTTCACAACCTGGCTCAGTGAGCTCCTGTCCATAAGAAAAATATTTTCTCCCTCTCCATCCTAGCAGAGGATGCTGAGCATCCACAGGTATTTCTGTCTGCCTCCAAAAAATCTTCAAAATGTGAGGAGACACCTTACATAGTTAATTTTTATCTCAGAAAAAGCTCCATGAATATCTCAGAGGCCCTTCCAGTGCCTAAAGGGGCTCCAAGAGAGCAGGAGAGGGACTTTGGACAAGGACCTGGAATGTGAGGACAAGAGGGAATGGCTTCAAACTGACAGAGGGCAGGGTTAGATTGGACATTGGGAAGAAATTATTCCCTGGGAGGGTGGTGAGGCCCTGGTACAGGTTGCCCAGAGAAGCTGTGGCTGCCCCTGGATCTCTGGAAGTGTCCAAAGCCAGGTTGGATGGGGCTTGGAGCAGCCTGGTTAGTGGAAGTTGTCCCTGCCCATGGGACAGAGGAGTGGGATGAGATGATCATTAAGGTCCCTTCCAACCCAATCCATTCCATGATTCTGTGATTTGTGGTTCTGAATCCTCTGCTGCTGGATCTTCTCAGATTTATGCACAAATCTGGGCCTCAACCATGAGTTCAATGAGCTCAGCAACTCCTTGTTTAAAGAGCTCCAGGTTTTGGGCCTGCAGCATTGGCTTTGATGTTTATAATAAAAATTATAGATGCAGTTTCAAGGACAGGTTTGATTTATAATGGCAATATCCAGGACAGGAGTTCTCCTCACCCCTCCTTCATTCCATAAGATCCTACAATGGTTTGGGCTGGGTTGGAAAGGACCTTAAAAAACATCTACTTCCTATTTCCAACACCACCTTGCTCAGGCCTCCATCCAACTTCGCCTAGAACAGGGAACCCTCTCCATCCTTTTTTTAAAAAAAGGGAAAAAAGGGAGAGGAGGCTGCAGCCCTGTGAGATGTGACTCAGCCATGGCCTCCAGCAGCTCTGTCTGGAGCTTCAGCCCTGCAGCTTCTCCCATAAAATAAAAGAACAATCTTCTGGCAATTAAATTTCCCTCAACTTTTGACCCTCGACTGCAGAGAAGAAAAGGTCTTTAAAATGAAGTGGTGGAGGGATGATGTGGTTGCTTTACTGAAGAGTTGAAAGGGAACAGTTAATCCTGGGCTCTGCTTGGGAATGTTGTGATTTAAACACACTGAGAGCTTGGATTGGTCTCATTTTCTCAGCATGAGAAGTGACACAATTCCTGTGTTATTCTTTGGTCTCTTGTCTGATTTATCACCTTCACCAGGCATAGCAAACAGCCTCGTGCCAATGTTTTTCCTGGTGTCTGTTTGCCTGGAAAACAAGAGGTTCTCCACGGCCTCATTTCCTCACAAATGTTTCCATCAGGCTTTCCAGAAGGCCTCAGGCTCCAGCCAGAGCACTTTGTCCAACATCTTCATGATTCCCTTAGGTATCTTCATGATTTCCCTTATTTATTATAAGATAAATTTGGTTATAAAATACGTTTTAGAGAGTTACTGGGTCAAGGAAATGTCTGAGACCTTCAGAAATGTCATTTCATCTTCCTGGCTTGCTGTAGGCAGCAGCTTTAAATGGGGAATGGGGAACTTCTGTGTTGCATGAACTTCTTGACACCAGTAATGAGAAATGTCAAATTATTTGTCCATGATGAAGCCTGAATTTAAACCTCGCTTAATCAGCTGCAAGCCATGACCAAACACATTTGGGCCAGGTTGTAGGTGAGGCTATGTCAGCAAAAACTGCTGATGGAACAGATTGTAAAACATTTGTTGATCTTAAGGTCCCTGCTGCATGAACAAGGTTTTGACTCCTGAAAAGGATCCTGTCCTGTACCTCCAACAGCTCCAATTTCACAATTCTAATTTCTGGGGCTCATAGAAACTCTTTAAAGGATTGAGGTTTGGATGACAGGCAGGTCTGGATTTTGGAGTAGACTCTCAGCTTTAATTTGCATCTTCTGTATAGAACTCCTGCTGCTTCTGTGAAGCTTCTGTGAAAATTTAATATTCAGCCTTAGCAAGGAATTGCTCCCAAATCTTTAAGTCTGCCCTAATTATAGCTCCTTCCATATGGGTAATGCTGCTGTCCCTCACCTCCTCGTGGTGCTGAGGTTGATCTGTTATCATCACAGAGATGTCAATTTTTAGGAACACCCAAAACTGAGACACTTCTCTTGCACTGGAGAACTTCCAACAGCCAAAAGGTTGAGCCAGAATATTATCCCTGGGCATAAGGTTTTGTTACTCCTTGTGTCTTTAAAGGACAAAAATCCCGAGGGATCCACAGGTGTTATTCACAACTAAATGGGGACAGAGAGAGGTCAATATGAGTAGCCCATTTATTTGATTACTTATGTTAGGTGTGATTATATGAAACACAATTACAGGTTTGTTTTTTTTTTATTTTTGCTGGTTGGATGGACAGGTGAAAGTGCAGATACTGCTACAGCCTGAACTCTAGAGCTTTATTGAGGAGCAGAGATGTTAGAATTATGGGGGGGAAAAGAGGAATAAAAGCTTCAAATACTGTTTCTGAAAGTTAAGAACAGAAGTCTGTTATAATCCTTGTATCACTTGAGCAGGCTCAAAACTCTGCAGCTGGTCTGGGGTAGGGGTCAGTGTTTTCCTGACTCATTTCTGATTTGCATTAGCAGGGTCTGCATTATTTTACCTAAATATTTATTTTTTGAATGTTTGTTATTTATTTTTGAAACTTTGTCTATGTTCACGTATATGCATGCACACATTTTATTCAACTGCTTGTTCAAATATTTATTTAATCCACATTATTTATTGTATTGTATTGTATTGTATCGTATTGTATCTGATATGATTATTAAAAAACCCCAAACATGGCTGTACATTAAGGATCCATCCTTACACTTAAATCCAGCTCTGATTCTATCTTTTCACGTTGTCAGGCCCACCCTCGTGTGCTTGAGCTGCTACGAAAGGTCAGAGCTGTCAGGAACCAGCACTGGGAGAATGGGTTGAAAAGGGTAAAATGACAGACAGGTATGGGAAGAATGAGAATTAAAAATGCTCTCTCTTAGCAGGACAGAAAATCAAATTGTCTCCTATATAAGCTTGCATTTCTTGTCATCTCTGTGCTTCTGTCTAGGGCATCTCCATGAGCTGCTTGCTGAGATTTTCTTCACCACAGGGATTAAGAAAGTGGACTCTTTATTCCTCACTCTTGATTCAAAATAATTTTTATTTTTCAGTCCCAGGTCTAAAAGGAATCTCTTGCCTTTGCACTTCTCCACCAACAAAGTTTCTTTGGATATTTTAGCCCTGATTGTGCCATGTAAACCCAATAGTACCTTGTGTGCTGGATTAAGATCATGCAGAGTTTTAATATTTGGACCCTGGTTTATGGCAGAAAAGGAAATATATATATATATTTACATATAAATAAATAATATAATAATAATTTAATATTATATATTTTTTTATATATGAAATTGTCTCTTCTTGCAGGTAAAGAGGATGCCAAGAGGATGGTGCCAAACTCTTGTCAGCAGAACCCTGAAACAGGACCAGGAGAAATGGTCATAAACTAAAACACAGTTCCACCTCATCATGAGGACAAATTTCTTTCCATGCAGGGTGGCAGAGCACTGGAACAGCAGCCCAGGGAGGTCATGGATTCTCCCTCTCTGGAGACATTCCAAACCTACCTGGATGTGCTCCTGTGTCACCTGCTCCAAGTGACCCTGCCTTGGGCAGGGGGACTGGACTGGATGATCTCCAGAAGACTTTTCCAACCCTAATTCTGTGACTCTGTAACAAATGCAAGAGGAATTGGCCTCAAGTTGCAACAGGGGAGGTTTAGACTGCAGATAGAAAAAATTTCTTCATGGAAAGGGTTATCAAGCACAGGAACAGGCTGCCCAGGGAGTGGAGTCACCAACCCTGGAAGTGTGGATGGGGCACTTGAGGACAAGGTTTAGTGGTGAATGCAGTGTGTTGGGTTGACAGCTGGACTTGGTGATTTTAGAGGTTTTTTCCAACCTTAAGAACTCTGTGATTCCATGATTCTATGTTGAACCAAAAGCTTTCATTCTTCTGGAACAATCTTTCTAGGCTGTTCCATACAAGAATGAGAACAACGAGGTGAGAGACCTTCTGAAAAGGCATCTTTTGTATTCCATCCCTTTCCCCACCCTCTCTGCATCACTCCACACCTGTGATTGCCCAGTCCCTGCCCACAACCAGGTGTTCTAAACCTGAGCTGGCTCCTCCTGCTGCCATGAGAATTTAGGGATTTATGGATCACAGCCCTGCAGCTGCCTGCTGCTAGCACGGCAGCACATTCCATGCACGTCCCCCAGTTATCCCACTATTGTTTCCCAGGAGGTGACAGAGGGTTTTTCAGCCTAGATCCAATTAAAATTGGGGTCAGCCTGCTTTGCCCGTGGCATGATAAATGCCCTGCTGTGTTTACAGCACCATGTCCCTGGAGATGGTCAGGATGTGCATTCCTGAGGGGACTTTGTTCACATCTGATGCTCAGTTGCTCATCACTGGGCTTTGGTCCCACAATTGTCTCTCTTTTGGGGTCTGCTTTCATTAGGAGAAACTAGGAAGGTTTGAATTGCAATGGAGAGTGAGTTCTAAATAATTACGAATTATTTAGATTATCAATTATGATTATGATTAGATATCAGGAATAATTTCTTCCCTTTGAGGATGGTGAGGCCCTGGGGTAGATTGCCCAGAGAAGTTGTGGTATGCCTGAAAATGTCCAAGGCCAGCTTGGATGGGGCTTGGAGCAACCTGGGATAGTGGGAGGTGTCCCTTCTCATGGCAGGGGTTGGAAAGAGATAATTTTTAAGATCCCTTCCAACCCAAATCATTCCATGATTCCATGTAACTCATTCAGCCTCTGTCTCTGAGTTTTTCCCCTGATGGTTCTCCAGGTCAGAAGGTTGCAGGGATTTCTTCTGATACATATATTCAACCTAAATTTATCCTTTTTTCAACTTAAAGCCAATCCCCCAAAGTCTCTCAGCAGCAAAGAAAGTCCCAAGTCAGTCTCCAAGAGGGAATACTGAGGGAAATACAACTCTCTAACTTCCTGAAGTGTTTGCTCTGTCATCAGAGACAGGTTATGTCACCACATGTTCTGTTAGCCTGTCCCAGGATAACCATTCCTGATGGTATTTACAAGAACAGGAACTTTCTGCTTCCCGAGGGATATTCCCCAATTCCCTACAACTTCGGAGCAAATTCTCTTTGATCCCCCATTCTCCAGCCACCCCACACGGTGCAGACTTAGCCTGAATCAACACCCCAGCTATTCAGATTCCTCCAGCTGTACCCTGGCAGAATTCCTCACATGCAAATACATTTGTTTGTCTGAAATGACAGTTTGGAACAGAGATCATGGGAGTCTTGTTTTTAGCCAATTACCCAGCATTTGCTTTGCCCAATTTGCATGAAGAACAACCTATTATTGCTTTCAGGCTGGGGGGAATTGTTTGCCTTTTGCAGCCTCACAAGCTGCAGATGGAGCCTAATTCTGGGCTTTTTGTGTAAACATGGAAAACAATAAAGCATGGAGGAAATGGTCTGTCTGCAGATGTTAAGTGGGGAGAGAGCAGAGAGCACCTCACCACTGAAAATTGTGGCCTTGATTATTGCTTATTGACTATGGAAAAAGACTGAGACAGTGCCATCAAATCTCCTGCACTACTTCATTGCAATGCAGGACTTTTAATAATCCTGTCTCCATATTCTAAGGAGTTTCAAAATTAATGATTTCTTAGTGGGATTCAAAGGCTCCATACACTGCTGCTAATTTTTGACAACAAATGAATGCCCTCTTTTAATTAACTTTTCCTCCTGAAAACTTTTGTACACCTATCCTCACCCTCATTAGATATATTACATTTTGATTTCTTTTTTTTATTTTCCTCACTGGAGATATTCCAGAATTGTCTGGACACAACCCTGTTCCCTGTGCTCTGGGATGGCCCTGACTGAGCAGGGAAGGGGGACCAGATGACCCCACTGTGGTGCCTTCAAACTTTACCCATTCTGTGATTTTGTGACCTTTCTTGTGGCAGTTCTCAGCTTTAATAAACCATAAAAGAACTTTCAAAAATGGGAGCAAAAGCCTTTTAAAATAACCTCTCGAAGTGTGCAGATCAAAGCCATTTGGTCATTTATACCCATGAAGTCATTTAGATGCTCCACTCCCACCTACTTCAGAAGAAATTAAAACATCTCTGCAGGTCTGGCCCCTCTTTGATTTCTCAAACCTTTGTCCATTTTTAATCTTTGCTTCCACATGTAGCAGCCAAGGAGCAATTTGTCTTTGATTAGATCATTAAAAACTAGACAAAGGCCAGTTTCTGAATGCTGGTTTCCTTCCTCTAAGTGTGATTTCCAGGAAGATCCTCTTCCAGTCCTATCAATTGTGTTTTTGCAGCCAAACTATAATGGTGACAGTGGTTTAAAGCATTCAGGATCCAAATCACCAGGACCCATTGAGGGAGAGAATGTATTAGGAGTAGTTCCTTAGTGGAAATAATTCTTGGATCTGTGGCACACAGTCCTGTTCCTGGGAAATCCACAAAATAATGCAATATGTGCATCTCATTACCCCAGAACAAGGAAAGAACAAAATATGTATGTGAGGATGAGAAAAAACGTGATTGAAGGTCTCACAGGGAATGAAAAGCTCAGCTCTTGAAGAAGAAATAAAAAAGATCAGACTTGGTTTAGATCACTAAAATGAGGTGATCACACGGAGGAACACCAGGAGCATTGGATATAGAGGGAGAAGAGCCACTTCATTAGAAAGTCAATACAGGTAGGAAAAAAAAATTATTTAGGCCAGAAATAAATTTTGACTGAAAATGGGAGGATGACTCCTGGATATCAGAGGAAAAGGATGCTGGAAAAGGATCTCAACAGAACTAAAATCCTGAATCCTTGGAAGGCAAAACACTACAGGATGAGAGGAAACAGCCTCAGGTTGTGTCAGGGAGATTTTAGATCGGATATTAGCAAAGACATTGTTCTCCCAAAGGGTGGTCAGGCACTGGAAGAGGCTGCCCAGGGAAGTGGTTTTGTCACCCTCCCTGGAGGGTTTGAGAGGATGTGTGGATGTGGTACTTGGGGACAAGGTTTAGTGGTGGATCTGTCACTGCTGGGTTAATGGTTGGGCTCCATGATCTTGGAGGATTTATTTTTCCAGCCTAAATAATTCTATAATTTTGTTACCACTTTAAATAACTGGATTTGTAAGACACAGAGCACCAGGGGACTGGAGATAGGAGAGGGTGGTCCCTTCATGTGACACTCCCAGCCTGGATTCATGTGGGCAGCAGAAAAAGCAACAAGCCAGCAGGGAAACACCTTGGAACAGGAGATACTGGGAAATGCAGAGTCAGCCCTCTGGGCACTGTGAGCATCTGCTTTTCTTTGCCTCTCTGCACATTTGGTCTGTACCTGGCAGAGCCCACAACATTGTTGATTTTTGGCTTTTTGGCTTTTTTTTCTCTTTCCTCCCAGTGGCAGAAGGGAAGTTTGTGGCCCCCAAGAGAAGCAAAACATAAAAACTCTGGACAAGGAGTATGAAACTGTTTTGCTGGTTTTTCTGTGTTTGTTTTTGTGTTTTGGTTTTTTTTTCCCTTGCCTCCAACATACATGTCACTTATTTTGATGGCTTGTAACTATGGGCAACCTGTGTTGAAACAAGGGATAAATAATCAAAATCCCTGTCCCTACAGGTCTTATTACTGAGGAAAGTTCTTGTCACAGCTTTCTCTCTTGGAAGGAAGCCTGGTTTTCAAGAATCAGCAGAAATCTGCCAGTGGGCAGTTGGAAAGGGAAACAGGGTACAGAGGTCCCAACAGGAATCAAGGGTGTTTTGTCTTTGGACCTGATGAGGATTTAACTGTATTCCTGCAATTCACAATGTGGTTTTTTTTCCTGGTAATTTAAATTGTATTCCAGCAGGGTCAAAGAGCCTTCAGCATCTTTTCACCTGGTGGTGGAAGGTGTCCTTGCCCAAGGCAGGGGAGGTTGGAATTAGGTGACTTTACTGTCCCTTACAATCCAAACCATCTTCTGATTCTGTGCTAATACAGGGTTGGAAGCAAGAGAGGTTCCTTAAATTTCACTCTTTAGAAAGGAAATAACTCCTCAGGCTTCAAACTACAAACCAAGGGATAACCAGGAAGCACCAGGGGTGAAATTCCCGTTTTTCACAGGTGAGGTCCTTTACCATTGCCCACACCTAAACCCATGAAGAAGAAGGTGAAAAAGAAGGACTTAACCTACGCCCTAAATCCTCCATCTTACTTTACATATATTACTACATTCTAAAACCTTAAAATCTAAGTTTTCCACCATGTGACATTACACACTTCTATTCAAACTACACACCCCTAATCCCAGTGCTATCATTCAATTTTGGAAGCCTCTTCCAAGGCCTCAGGTCAAATGCAGTGTTTTCTTGAGGGTCAGTGCCTGTCAGCACAGAAAGTCTAAAATTCTTGGTGCCCAGGGTTCCAACATCATTTGATGGATTTCTCTGCATTAGAGAAGAGCAAAGGCTGGTGTCACATTCCTACATGGCCGTCACCACTTTGGCAATGACTCAGATGTTGGACTTCAGGAACTTTGTAGAGGGAGCTCCTGGAGTCAGCAGCTACAGCAGAGAATCCTTAATGGATCCGCTGAGCCCTGTGAGGAGTTGGGAGTCTGAGAAATGGATCTTTTCTGCTCAAATATTCTCTCAGAAGAGTCCTGGCATTACCCACTGACAGCCACCAGAAACCACCACCTGTCAGCACCCCAGAGGGATGATTTCATTCCCAGAGGTAAAACAGGTGGACATCCATTTATGTGAATCTACTGACATCCAGAGAGAGAAGCAGCCAGGATTCCTTCAACTGCATCAAGCACCAAGGCATTTCCAGGAGCTGTTTCATTCTTTCAAGGGCTAGAAAAAGACCCTGAAAATATAGTCCAGGCACCAGCAGAGCCATGAGATGTCACCCTTTCTTCCTCTCATAACACACATCTGCTGTATCACATGACATTCAGCTGAATATTAAAGATGGGGAATAATCACTGAATTATCACAGGACTTATTTATCATTTATCATTCTGATTTGAGGTCAGAATTACCAAAACAATCAATTACGGAGGGGTTACAACCACTACACTTAAGCAGCAACTGAAGATCTTTAACTTATTCAGCTGTTCAGACTTTGGGCTCCACTTTTACACTATAAATATCTTCCTTAAGAGAAGCTGCAACCTGGCATTAATGATTTATAACTGTTAAATAAACCATCTATAATACACTCAGTGAGGTTACAAATGACACAAACAGCTCTTTAATAAATATGGGATAATGGGAAGCAAAAGGCATTAGCAGGGAAGGGTTGTGATTTAGGATTATTTGAGGGTAGTAGTAGATCTTGCAGGTCTTTGGAGTGCATCTTTACAAATATATTAATTCCTAAAGCCTGTCAGCCTTGGTTCAGTTTAATTTAAAAAAAAAAAAAAGAGGAAATTAAAATGTTGCAATCCATATTTTTCGGGGCTTTAAATAATAATAAACCTTACTTATATGCTCATTTTCAAAGCATTATACAACCTGCCACTGTGAGGCAAAATAAAATCTAAAAGTTTAATGCCTAGATCATGATTGTTGCTCGAAAAGACACAAGATGTGTTTCTAATTAGAGGAGGGTGATGCCTTGTGAAGTTCAAGGGTTTTATTGAAAAGGTTTTATACTTTGCTTCACTTCTCTTTATGGGATATGCCTCTGTTTTATAAATGCATACTTGTTTTTTATCCTCCCTTTTGCTTCTTTATGGCTTTCATTTACTTACTCAATATTTTTCTTTCTTTTTTTTTTATTTTTTTCCCTGATATATGGGGAGATAAACATTTATTATTTTTATAAAGCCTAAATTTTTTTTTAGGCATAAAGCAACTCACAGAGTTTTGTCTGAGAAAATTCTCTCCCCTTTATTTTTCTGATGTGTTTGATTCCTCATGGATTGCAAGGCATTGTTGTGGTGAGAGTCACCATGGAAGCCATGCATTTTTCCAGCTGTTTCTAGACAGAATTTCAGGAGCAAACCTGATTTGGGCTCATTTTGTACTTACCTGTTTTCATAGTGGTGCAAAATGAGACAATTTGACCTTGTTTTTTGTGCTCAACCATCATCAGTTTCATTTTTCTGGCAGTGACTTGGCACGTAAAAGCATTCTTTCTATAAATACATCAACAACAAAATGAGGGATAAGGAGTCTCCATCTTTTCTTGGATGAGAGGGGGAACACAGTGAAAAAGGATGAAGAAAAGTTGAGCATCATCTCTTCTCCCAAGTATCCAGTGGCAGGATGAGAAGAAAAGACAGAAAGGTGCTGCTCAACCCTCCAGAGGCCTTTGGAGTTGGAAAGGGTGCCACTGTATTTAGCTGACTGACTTTTTTTCCATTAATTTGTCTCTTCAATTTTTGAAGATGTGTAAATATTTAGCAATTATTATGTTCTACACTGAGAAATCCTGGCCTTTTTTTTTTTTTCTGCTGTGTGAATTATTTTGCTCATTTTGAGGCTGCCACCTGATATGTCCATGTCAGAGCTCCTGTTCTGCTTGTTCTGTTTTGCATTAAAAAGAAGATGCTGAATGAACAGTCAGTCCCTTTCTGAGGCCACTCAGGACCCTGCAGACCTCTGTCACTTCCCAGCTCTCATTTTCTGGAACGATGAAGCCTAATTTATTTACTCATTCTTTGCAGAGAGTTTGTTCCACTTCCCTGATAATCCCCGTCACCTTTTCCTGCGTCTTTTCCAATTTCATTCAGTTCTCTTGGAGGCAGGGGAATTGGGAAGGCACACAGTAATTAGTGAGTGAATAATAGATATTTACCATGGCAGGAGTCTGAAAACAGACCACTGAATTCACCAACACACATCACAATGCCCACTTTTTCTTTTATTCTTTCTGGCTCTCCACTGGGATCCTCCTCTAAATGGACTGGGAATGTCCTGAAGACAAAAGCCAACATTGAGATTCCGCCTCAGTGCTTGGCACTGTTGAGTCTGGCATTGGATTAAACCTGAGACCAAGCAGCCAGTGCTGCATAAACAACATTGCTTTGACTATTTATAGAATCACAGAATCCTGGAAAGGTTTGGGTTAGAAGGGACCTTCAAGATTACCTCATTCCACCCCCTGCCATGGGCAGGGACACCTTCCACTATCCCAGGTTGATCTAAGACCCATCAAACCTGGCCTTGGACACTTCCAGGGATGGGACAGCCACTGGGAAACCTGTACCAGGGCCTCAGCATCCTCACAGGGAAGCATTTCTTCCTAACATCCCATCTAAATTTATCCTACTTCAACATAAATCCATTCCCCCTTATCCTATCTCTACACATCTGCACAGTGAAAAGTCCCTCTGTCCTTCCTGTGGATCCCTTTTAGACACTGGAAGTGGTTCTAAAATCTCCCTGGATCCTTCTGTTCCCAGGTTGAACAATCCCATCTCTCTGGGCCTGTTTTCAAAGGACAGCTCCATGATCAACTTAGTGGCCTCCTCTCGACTTGTTCCAACAGGCCAACGTATTTCTTGTGTTGGGGCTCCCATATAACAGGAAATGTGCATTGATACAGGTTAACACGTGGCCAGAGACTAATAGGCCATATGTAAATCTATCAATCTCTGAGGGTCCAGCCTTTGCAGAGAAGTGGCTAAAATTAATTAGCAAGACTGCTCTTCAGAGGCGTCTTGTAAATCAAAAGGTTTAATAAATGAAAAATAACAAAATAACAAACATTACAGAAAACAAATGAAAAGCCACACACAGGTGTCTGAGAAAACTTCTGACACCCTGCTACCAACACTCCAAAAAGCTTTTTAATTCCTTTGTGTTTCTTCTTAAATATTTGTGCTATTTCTTAAATATCTTGAATGTTTTAGGAGGGATAACCTGGCCTGCTGCCAACAGAGAGAGATACAGGGTTTGAAGAACGGTGATGAGATCCAATAGATGCTTCTCTCTTGACACTGAGCCAATCACTACTAGCGGGTGTGGAAGTTTCTGGGTTCTTTACTTTGAGGGGTGAGTCTTAAACATTTCCTAATATGGAAAACACTTGCAGGGTGTGGGAAATGCATCCCTACAGTGCATTCCAACATTTCAGTGATTGTCAGGATAATAAGAGAGACAGGACCATGGGGACATGTCTTAAAACCTGATTTATTGCTCTTCGTCTAGAGTCTCATGAAGGAGTGAGAATGTCTTCACCACATATGCCAGAAGTTTGTGGTCAGTGGTCACAAGACCACAGGTTACAACGTCTCTTAAAGGTTAATTAGCCAATAAACTACTGCCACAAAGAATGTTTCTACTTTCACACCAATCCCAAATTAATTTGCCTCACACATCTTTGCCACAATGCCAACCTCTTTAACCAAACATGTAATGACACACAAACTTAACTTGCTACACCTCAAAACTTTTTACTATTTCTGTAACTAGTTCTATAGCTAAACTTTAGGCTCTAAAATTTTCCACTATCTAGCTTATATATTTCTATCTAAAATACAAATCCACATTCTTGCTTATGGTCTCCAAAGCAGGCAGCCTTTTCCAAGGTCTCAGGTTGAACCCTGTATTCATTTCTGTGTTTGGGCCTGCATGCACAAGGTTTTGAGAATTTTCTGTGCCTGGAATTCCCACAAGTGATCCTCCTTCAGGGATCAACCCTATGGAAGGGAAATAAGTGACCAGGTTGGAGTTCTTCTGCTGCTGCAAAGCAGAAGAAATATCTCACAGTGAGTGAAGTTAATGCTCTCCATGTACACATCTCTCTCTTGTGCTGGAGTATCCAAACGGGAAATGGTTTTGTACTCCTGCTTCAGGCAAAGCCCTTCTGAAGAAATCTCTTGTGTGAACAGCTGGATTCAAAACCTGCGAGGCAGAGATTCTGTTCTCCCTCATTCTGCCATCAAAAGGCTGAAAGCCAAACTGCAAACATGGCTCATTCTCATTTAGTATTCCAAATTATGCTGACGGAGAAATTGATCTCTTTCACTTTGGTCTTGCTCCTTAAAGTTTACCCTGTCAGGGTGGAGAGCGGGCAGAAGTGTCTTCCTTGATGTGATATTTGAGCAGTATTAAAATATATTTTGGGAGAATTAAAATGCAGTGAGAATAAGGAAGTGTTTTAGCCTTCATGAGTGAAGTTTAAGCAGCTGCCAACATTTCCATGCAGGAGAAAATACAGAATTAAAATTAATCTGCTCTACGCTCCTGAACTGATATTTTTAAAAACCTGCTTTTAAAAAGTTTCCAAGAACACAGCTCACACTCAGTCTTCTCCACAGCAAAATGAAGCCCTAAGATATTCAGTGGCTGCTGGCTAGTGGAAAAGACATAGGAAGAGAACAGCAGGGATGTGTCACAGGAGGACTGAGGTGGCCAGGCTGGACAAGTGCAAATGTGTCAGTCAACATCTTGACCAACAGGTAACTGATGACTCTGCCAGGATATGACTAAAATTTCAGAAAATAAACCACGAAAACATAAATTTGGGCAATTGTTTTTAATCTATTCTAGACATTCATGTGACCAGTCCTACCTCCACTAGGTAGGACTGGTCACAACTTATGTCTGGACTTTTCTGACCAGTTTGGAAGTGTGAAGGACAATATGATTTATCTGCCTTGATGAAAAGATGATATTTTGATTCTTACTTTCAATCCATCTGAATGAAACCAAGCTTCATTGCTGATTTGTTCTAAAAGTGATAATTCTCATTTTCTGAGTGAGAAACTAAAAATGGCCAGATATTTGTCACTGCAAATTGGGCAGAAAAAGTCACCTTCACCCCTATAAAGACAAGGAGTCACCTGGTCAGCAGATGGACTTTGGGGCTGTTTGATGTTGACTGTGTTAGAATTTCCTTTTCTCTGTAAGAGGAAAAACCAGCTCCACAAAGCAATTTGCTAACAATTCCTGGCCTCAATTTTTCTAGGGAACATAATGGAAGGAAGAGAGATCTCTTACTTGAGAGCCTAGTTCCAGGTAAAAGTTCTCCCTGGTTATCCATAGATGCAGTGCTTCACTCTGTCCATCAAATCCTGGCTTGCCCTTTGCACAGCAATTAAAAGCATCTGATTGAAGATGGAAACTCCTGCCAGGGAGAACCTGGAAAGAGAATAAGGCAGCCTTTAAAGAGGAACATTATTAATCTTGATGTACTGTCTAAAAACCTGCTCAGTTGTACAACCTGAAAAACAAGAGGCAGTCCCAATCCAGATGTGCATGAAAGGTCATGGTCATCACTCAGAAATTTATTTCACTTTTTGTTCCTACAGGGGCTCCAAGGCAGCTGGAGAGGGACTTGGGACAAGGGCATGGAGTGACAGGGCAAGAGGGGGTGGCTTTGAACTGCCACAGGGCAGGGATATATGGGATATTGGGAAGAAGTTCTTCCTGTGAGGGTGGTGAGGCCCTGGCACAGGTTTCCCAGAGAAGCTGTGGCTGCCCCATCCCTGGAAGTGTCTAAGTCCAAGTTAGATGGGGCTTGGAGCAACCTGGGATAGCGGAATGAGACAATTTTTAAGTTTCCTTCTGACCCCAACCATTCTCTGATTTTGTGAAAATAGCATTGCTGTTTTCTCTTCTGTAGCCTTTAAAAGGTTGTAGAAAGATATTCAAGGTACACCTTTATTCCTGTCTCTCAGCATTTCTTGGATACTGAACTATGCACAATTTCCAAGGACAAGCATTTCCAGTCTGGCCTTCTGAATATCCAAGCTGGTCTGGGAGAGAACAATGTTAACAGCATCTTCATATTTTCTGATTGTTTTGTTTTGTTTTGTTTGAGTATGGGTTTTGTTTTTTTTTTTTGTTTTGGTTTGGTTTTTTGGTTGTTTTTTTTGGGGGGGGATGTAGGGTGGGGGTTTTGTTGTTTTTTTGGGGGGGTTGGTTTGTTTGTTTGTTTGTGTTTTTTGTTTTTTGGGGTTTTTTTGCCATGTTAATGACTGAAAGTGAAGAAAGTTCTGTCAAATGCTTCAATTACTACCCTGAGAATTGGTTGGGATTTCTGGATTTAGCTCCCAGCAACAGCACAGATTCCCTGGGTGGATTTTGACAAGTCCAGCAACTTCCTTGTCCCTTAAATATTAACAGATAAAATGGAGGTTATTTTTCCTAAAGCAGTTGAGCTCAGGCACTAATGACTGTGAGACGCTGCAGTAATGGAGACGTTTGACAAATGTAAGGGATGATGCTGCTGTTATTACTGTGATGGATCAAAACTTTACTTCAGGTTCATTAACTTCATCATTTTCCTTCTCAGTGTATAAACACACTATTCTTGGCAGCTCCGATTCCGAAGAATTTGTCATTAGTTATTCACTAATAATGTCAGCCTGAAATTCAAAGTAAGGTGGGGCAGGTGAGTGAGGGGTTGTTTTTTTTCCAACTTTCTTTAAAATCTGATTGTGAAAATTATCTCTCTTGGCATCACTGGATAAAGCAAACACAAAAATTCCCCTTGGTGACAAAGGAGAGGAAGGGCTATTAATGGGTGCAGCAGAATTTGAAAATAAATGTTAACAATTTTTGTAAAACATTGCTGGCAGAATTGGATTTTGGGTGAGATTTGGCTGGAGCTGAACAGAAACTGATAGACTTGGGCAAGCCAAGATGGTTCTGCTGAGGAATTTGGGTTGTCTTTGCAAGGACCAGGTTAAGAAGCTCATTGACTCCTGCAGGAGGTCAGAATTCTTGTGCCATCATCCCTGAGGTCCAATAAAATTTTCCATGACCATAAATATTCACTAGAGCAGGATACAGGAGCCTTCTGCCCTCACCAGTCCTGTGCTGACTGACCAGTAAAAGGTGGAGGGAATCAGAATTGGTCTGGCACTGGACACAACATCTGTCCTTATCACCTGAGCTGTCTCTTACTGTTCCATATTAAACATGGATTGCTGGGACTTAATTTTGTTGAAGTTTCAAACTATCACTTCATCTTACAAGGACTCAGAATTCAAGGCATCCAGAGGATGAAGAACCTCCTGGGTAAGTTTTTAGCAGAGATGGCAAAAGCCATGAAGTGTTACCCACAGGCATTAGTTTGAGTGATGATGGATCAAGGTACTCGAGGGGAGGCACTTTGATAACTTCAGCAGCCCTGAATTTCCTCTGGCTGTGCTAAAAGGAAAGTCTTGGCCTTTTTTTTTTTTTTTTTTAGGAGATACAGAGCAATTTGTAACATTTATGGATAATTACACCTTGGAAAAACCTTTGGACAGTTGGATCATTGAGTCCAGCCATTGATCCAGCACTACCAAGTCCATCACTAAGCCATGCCCCCAAGTGCCACATCTACATGGTTTTAAACACTTCCAGGAATGGTGATTCCACCCTTTCTTAGGCAGTGTGTTCCAATGCTTGACCAGCTTTTCAGAATTTTTTCCTGATATCCAATCTAAAGCTCCTCTGGTGCAACTTGAGGCCATTTCCTCTTCTCTCCTTCAAGATGCTGAAAACAATCTTGATTTGCAAAGACACATGTCTGCCAGGGAAAGCTGGAACTTCCCTTGGAATGGAGAAGGTAAAACCCCTCCCTCTAAATTATTATAATTTTGCAATTAAGGGGCTTTCGGGCAAAGATATGGGAATAGGAATAACAGTTCTTTACTAGGAATATTAAAAATACAAATGTAGTAGTACAAAAAACAAGCAAACAAAAAACAAACAAAAAAAATCCTAGGAGCACTGACAGAGTCAGAATAGGACCTGAAGCCCTATTGGTCAGGGTGTTGGAAGCAGTCAAAATAAATTCTCCTGCAGTGACAAATGTGGTTCTGTTGGAGTAGAGATTATCCTGTAGAAGAGTCCAGTGCTGGCAAGATGGGTCCAGTCTTTCTCTGGGAATCCAGTGCAAACATGTTGTCCTGGTGTTCTGAATCTCAGATTTTTATCCAGATGGGAATGTTTGGCTCCTCCCCCTGGGTGGAGCATCTCCCAGTGGGATGATGTAATTTTATCAGTCATGCAGTGAGCCTCGATGGCCCATTAACAGAAGATATCCCTGGAGGGAGGATGGGTTGTGGAAGAGATAAAGAACACTGCCCCACCTGGTTTTAACAGTTAACCCATTTAACAGTTGGCACCTGCCCCCTCACCCGTGGAGTTAAGAGGAATGGGTTATATGAGAGATTAAAAAAACCACCTCCCCAAACAATTTCAACAGATGGCAAATAGAACACACATTTTTGGTTACATATTGCAACCCAAGACACAACCTCAGGGTTAACAACGCCTCAGAGGGATCTTCCCTGATCTGCCAGCTCCCTGTGCTCAATCCCTTTGGTCAGTGTCCTGACAGAGGTGAAAATGCTCACCACCCACCAAAGATGTACCATGTTACTGTGCTGACAAAAAATAAATCATAAATGTGATGAATATTCCCTCTCCTGATGACAGTGACCTCGCAGTGATTTGGGAAAGACCTGGATGGTCACAATCCAGTGTCAAGACCTCTCTGGGTTACAGTGAGGGAGATTGTCTGAGCTGGCTTTCTCTCCAGAAGCATTGTAGGGTGATTTTCCATTGGACCAATTAGCTAATTACCTAATGAGTTGTGGTGCTGTCACTCTCTTTCCATAAATCCTCCTGATAATGAGGAAGGTGAGTGCAGATTCCAAACCCTGGACTCCTGCAGGTTTGATGAGGATAAACCCATCAAGGCACTGTGGAACTCGCTGTTACAGAGCCGCTGTGGGAGCAGCATGCAATTAAAAACACTCCCCTGGAGAGGATATCATTTAATCTTCTTCACCTTGGACAGAAAACACAACAAAAGGGGAAGATCTGAGTCACAGAGAAAACAGTGTCATGTTTCTGATGTTGTGTGATTTGTTGGAATTCCTTCTATTAATTTTACTCCAGATATTGGATTGAAGGTCAATCAATATTGAATTGCAGGTCAGGCATTGTGGCTCGCAGGTGAAAATTGTGGGTTTTATTTCAGCAAACATGACATTTCTGTGGTGTACAAGAACATCTCAGACTTGTGCTTTCCAATGTGCTCAGCGGGCTCAAAAGCACAGCGTGGCCTCAGAGAAACAACAGGGGACTAGAAATGTGATATTTTATTGAGGAACACAGGATTTATTAGACTCAATTAGACTGTGGTCCATTTGTTCACATTTCTTGCCTCAAGCAATGAGTCAATTCCAGCATTTCAAAGGCAAGGGGAATTACAGTGAAGGAGGAGACATGAAATTTGGAGGGTTTTTTTCACTGACCTAAAACTCAGCTCTTGCTAAATGAAAACTCCAGAGTGAGCTGTGGGCCCTACAAAGAAATTTGGGTCAAGCTTTGACTGATGTCAGGATAAAAATTTGAGCTATATTTGGGCTAAAATGAAAGGACAACTCTCTCTGCCTTTTAGGGATATGAGAGGAACATTTATTAAACACATGATAGCAATGGCTGAGGCACCAGCTTTGGCCAAAACTTCCTCATTCTCCACACTTAGGAAATAAAACATCTTCCCTCTTGGGTGTTCCTATTCCATTTTATTTTCAGCAAAGAAGAGGAAAAGAGTCAACAAAAAGAAATAGTGTTTTCACCCAATATTAGTTTCTTCTTGTTGCATAGTCCCTTAAAAAAGGGGAAAAAAAGGATCATTTTAAGGGGTAAGTTCTTTTAAACTTAATTTTTTTTTAGTGGCCATATTTATGCTGCAGACTGGAGAGGGCTGTGATTGCAAATTGTAAATCCCACAATGGGGTGGGATAGTTGTAAGAGCCATCCTAAGTAGAGTAATTTAATATGAAATTATGGAATATTTTGGGTTGGAATAGACCTTAAAGACCACCCATTTCTACCTCCTGCCATGGGCAGGGACACCTTCCACCATCCCAAGTTTCTCCAAGCCCCATCCAGCCAGCCTGGCCTTGGACACTTCCAGCGTTGGAGCAGCCACAGCTTCTCTGGGAAACCTGTGCCAGGGCCTCACAGAAGGAAGAATTTCCTC
>JBBMKD010000102.1:149549185-149567132 GCA_037834095.1 Argya squamiceps
TTTTTCTCCCGAAAATCCTATCTCCCAGAGAATAAACCACTACACTTGATTTGGCGAACGTGAAACCACGACAGAGATCAAGAGTGTTCGGTCGCCAGCATGGGAAGGACATGGAGCTATTGGAGCAAGTCCAGAGGAAGCCACCAAGATGATTCAGAGGGATGGAGCATCTCTGCTGTGAGGACAGGCTGAGAGATTTGGGATTGCTCAGCCTGGAGAAGAGCAGCCTTGGGGTGACCTAATCATGGCCTTCTAGGACCTGAAGGGAACTTGCAAATAAAATGGAGAGGGATTTTTTTGCAAGTGACAGGACAAGGGAGGATGGATTCAAACTGAGAGTGGGTTCAGATGGGGTATTGGGAAAAAATTTGTCCCTGTAAGGGTGGTGAGGCCCTGGCACAGGTTGCCCAGAGAAGCTGTGGCTGCTCCTGGATCCCTGGAAGTGTCCAAGGCCAGGTTGGATAGGGCTTGGAGCAGTCTGGGATAGTGAAAGGTCTCCCTGCCCATGCCAGGGGGTTAAAAATAAACAGACTTGAAGGTCCCTTTCAACCCAATCCATTCTGGGATTCTATGGGTTTTTTGTGATGATTATTCTGTGAATCTTAATATTTTCCCAATATCTGCGAGGGTAGGTTTTCCAGAGGGAAACTGGAAGCTGTTAGTGGTTCACCCATCCCCTTTTATTGCTGTTCACTCTGTGTGTGTTACCCCTTGTCTGGCAGAAAACATGAAATTTGTTGCCTCTTTCCTTCCCTTTCTCCTCCACCAAGTGCATTTTGGCTGCATCATGCTCGCTATATTTCATATATATCTAAAAGAAAAAGAAGTCCATTTTCTTGGAAAACGGCACCTTTCTAGTAATACTTCAAAAGCATTTCAAAAATGCCACCCTTCTGAAGATTTTTATCTTATTCATTGCTTATTCCAGCCAAGGGAGGAAAAAAAAGGGTGCTTTCCTCTATTTCATTCTACTATTCTGGGCCCTTTTGGTTTCTGTTTCTGAGCCTGTTATTCCTGTCCTTCCATCATGTGAAGGAGCCTCGAGATTCCTTGCAGGTCAGTGATGCTTTTGCTGCTTTTTCTGCTCATTTCATTCCTTACTTTTAAAATACAGCCCTTCAGACCAGTTTGTCTTGTTGGAAGCAGGTCAAGAAAAAACAATAAATGCAATGAATGGGAAAATCTCCCACAAACTCACATAATAACTTTTCAACTGGTCAAACTCTGCCACGACCAGCAACTTTGTTATGCTCAGAAGTGACAACTTTAAAACCAAGCTCTGAAACATTTCATTCCTCCCCCAGATATTTCTCTGCCTCAGTTGCAGGTGTGTAATGAATGTTGGGCCAATGGGGCATGATTGAATGAAATACCAGTAAAGCAAATGGAATGAAAATTTATCACTTCAGCTGAAGGGCCAAAGATCCCCAGTAAACAAGGATAAATATTCTGTGTGGAGAGAAAACATAAGCACCACATATTCACCAAAAGCTGGCTATGCTATTCAGGTGTGTCCAGCTGTGGAAGGTTTTGTGCTGCAACAAAAATTAGGATTTACATCATAATTAGCAGATCATCAGCAATGCTCTCAAAGCCATCTCAGCTCTTATGGCCCCAGTAATATATTCATGTATTCCAAAATAATTTAAAATTATGTTCCCATGCAGTGGATACGGGATTTGTGGGATGACATTGCATTACTTCACCTGATTGGGGTACACCTGGTTCTCAACAAGGGAGGATGAGGAAGGAAGGAAGGAAAGCATTAATTAGACATAACCAAAAATAATGATGAACACTGATGTTTACAGCATTTCTACCTCATGGGATGAGGAATGAAGGAAAATTGATAACAGCAGGTCAAGAATTTATTTGTTTTATTGGGTTACCCGCTTTTCCAAGAGCTCCTTATCCAGTGTGGTCCTTCCAGGCAAGAGAGTGTAAAAAGCAGAGGATGAATTGAGGAATAGGGCACATGGAAATAAATAATTCTTCCTTCTCTTCAGCACAGAGCACACGAGAGATCTTCAAGGAAGAGGGCAGGTAGGACAGGCTTCATTTGGGATTTAGGACAGGTTTCATATGGGATTAAGCACAGGAAAAGGCAAAAAAATCCCAGAAGCAGCAAAACCAAAGATTTGAAATCCTTTTTCCTAGGGTGGAGATGTGGGGAACCACTTGGGCAGCTTGGGAGAGAAGCAGAGATCTGGAAAGCTCAGTTTAGTACTGGAAAGTTTCTAGGAATCCTCCATCTCCAAAGGGACCATTTTTCTGTTTTTTCCTTGGCGTGGTTTGGGAACTGGAATGTTTTCTTTCCTCTTTGTCTGGCTTACAACCCTGAGGAAATTTCTCCAGAAGTCAACTGAAGCAAAAACTGGCAAAGAGCTCCTATGGGCTTTCCACATTTAATTTTTTTGGGTTTTGGAGTGGGTTTTTTGGTATTTGTTTTTGTTTGTTTGTGTGTTCCATCTGACACCCTTAGGGAAAAAAAAATCACTTTGACAAACCCTAAACTGAGAGACAAAACTTTCAACTTTGGGCTACAGGAAATAACTTTGAGAAAAGGTGGAAATTTTTACTCCACTGCAAGCAGAAGGAAATCTTTATGAAATAACTACATTTAAACATGAAAATTGTTGCTGTATCTCGGAGTGACATTACAGATGCTTCAGAGAAGTCCAATCTACTCCAGTGTGTTGTTCATTCCAGTGACCAGCAGCAGATGCCTCAAGAAGGATGAAAAAGCTGATTCCTCACCACTGGACTCTCCCAGCCCCCAGCATTCTGCTCTTTATGAACATTTCATGTTGGAGATGTTGTCTCTTGGTCTGAGAATCTTATGGACGAAGATTTTATTTCATGGAGTCTTGGATTTGCTGGAGGAGTAACTGAATGTGTGTGATTCAGGCTGCCAGATAAAAGCAGCCCTTCCCAAGACAGGACTCTTGGGAAAAATGTCCCCCACAAAAGTTGTGAGCATGAGACAGCCAAGAAACAGAGGAAATACACAAGTTAAGACCCAGAAAGAGAAGTTGTGGGAGTTTGTCATCAATATGTTCATGACTGAATCGTGGAATCAGAGAATGGCTGGAGCTGGAAGAGACCTTGAAGGTCATCAGGTGCCACCCCCTGCCAAGGGCAGGGACACCTTCCACTATCCCAGGTTGCTCCAAGCCCTGTCCAACCTGGCCTGGAACACTTCCAGGGATGGAGCAGCCACAGCTTCTCTGAGTAACCCGTGCAGGGCCTGACCATCCTTACAGGGAAGAATTTCTTCCCAATATGCCACCTAAGTTTCCCCTCAATTTTAATCCATTAGTCCTTGTCCTGTCACTCCAGTTCCAGATGAAAAGTCCCTTTTTGGCTTCCCTGGAGGCCCCTTCAGGTATGGGAAGATGTTGGGAAGTTTCCACACAATCTTCTCCAGGCTGAGCTGCCCCAGCCTGTCCCCACAGGGGAGGTGCTGCAGTCCCATTATCAACTTGTGGCCTCCTCTGGACTTGCTCCTACAGTTCCATGTCCTTTTGTGGCCACACCCATGGGTGGGGGACAGCCATCATCACCACCCCAAATCTGAAGAGGTTACACGAGATAGAAGTTGCTCATTTCTTCGAGGTGAGACCCAAAGCTGCTTGAAACTTGCTTTTTGTCTAATCAAACCCCATTGATCTCAAATTTATGGGTTTGAGTAAATCTATCCCCTTTTTTGAGCTCTCTCAGCACAAAAGCTCCTCAACTGACTGAGCAGTCACACACTGTGTCCTCTTTCTTCTTGGTTATTAATATTTTTTCTAAAGAAAAAAATAATAAAAACAGATTAAAACTGAGACAGTCCAATAATCTGCTGAAACATGCCAGATGCTTTGGATTTTTCACACTCCTGATATTTGCCTGGACATAGATTGTGCCCCGTGTTATTAATTCATGACAAGAATATTTTCTTTATTAGGAACATGCAGTGCATTACAAGTGGAAATCAACTGAGAGTGGCTGAGGAATAGCACAGCCCTGTGGATGTTCTGCTTTCACAAACCCAAAAATCTGTGGAGTTGGGTTGAGTATGGACATCCTCCCAGCAATTCCTTGGTGAGGACTGAGAGGTGCTTGGATAAAATCTTGATACCTTGAGTGATTTCCAGGACTACATTTCTTCCTGGCTCTGAACTGAGGTCTAAAAAGACGGATTTGTTGCTCCATTTTTAGGATCTGGGGTGGGCTGCTGGACTAAATGCCTGGGTTTGTGTAGTTTGGAGAGAAGGTGGCTGAGAAAGGAAACCTGAGGAGAAAACTGGAGAGGTTCAGGTTGGACATCAGGAACAATTCTTTCATGGAAAGGGTTGTTGGACATTGGAGGGGCTGCCCAGGGAGATGATGGAGGCCCCATCCCTGGAGAGGTTCATGGAATGACTGGATGTGGCTCTCGGTGCTCTGGGCTCTGTGACAAGGTGGGGATTGGTCAAATGCTGGATTTTATAATCCTGAAGGTCTTTTCCAACCTAAATGGTTCCATGATTCTGAGATTGGTGCCTCATGTCCACGTGCATTTAAGACTCATTTGGAAAATGCACTTTAAATTTTGGCAAGGCTGGAATTGGTCAAGCAGTTGGACTGGATGATGGTTGTAGGTCCCTGAAACCAGAACAGAAGGGAAAAAAATCACAGTTGAAGAATAAGACAATGAATTATGACCCATCTGAAATGAGATTTGCACAGAGGTGTCTCAAGACATCAAACCCACAGTTGAGTAGTAGAATAAACCAGTACAAGAGACTGCATTTTAGGAAAGGATTAAAAAAATAAAATAATAATAAAAAAAAGGTTGCTTACCTTGAGCTGTTGGTAAAATGGATCTTGAGGTTTTCCAGTTCTGATGTTGCCTCTTCTCACCACACTGAACCAGGAGCCTGGAGCAGTGAAATCCCTAGGACAACCTGCAAGGAGGTGATGTCCCACTGGAAACCTGGACAGGAAAATTGTTGAAGTCAGAATGCTCACTTGGTGGGACGTTTGTCTCAGGGAACACATAAAAGCATCAAAAGCCTCTGTTTATCTCATCCAGGCCACTAAATGGGCAACACTGGGGGAGTTCCAAGCCTTTGGAGAAGAGCTCAGCAGTCTCCCAGGAAGTATTGATTGCAGTAAACTGCATCTCCTGACAGGTTTGTTCAGTGACAAGTCAATCATGAACGACTTGATGAAGCTGCCTGCTCCTTTTAGGCTGCCCAGAATAGCCCTGCAGGGTTTCTCTGGAAGAAATGAGAGAGCAGGCCCTGCTGCAAGACCTAATGCATCTCTCTGACAGGGAAGGAATTACATGTAGCTGTGGGCTTACTGCAGGAATTCTACTGAAACCAAGGACTGAGTGTGAAGCTGCCTGGAAGATTCCAGCCAGGAAAAGCAACCTAATTTAATTCATCCATGGGCTGGGGTAATAATCTGCCTTCCTCATGAAGAGGACATTCCCAGCCCTCCTTTCCCTGCTGGGTGAGATATTGATGGCTTAGAAGACCAAAATATGTTTATGGGAACACCTGAGAGTATCCACTGCCCCCAAACTGGTGTTTCCCTCCACCATGAGGCTCCACACCCCCATGACCTGCAGCCCAAAAATATCACAGTGGTGCAGCAGCTGAACTCAACCTCAGCCAAGGGAAGATTTAAGAAACAATGAGGAAATAAGTTGCCAGCCTCTCCTTGATTTATTTGCTGGTTGTCAGTCTCTTTGAGATGAAGACTCTATTCTATGATCAGGATTGGTCCATTCTAGCTAAATGCAACCTCAATAGCATTGTTCTCTGCCCCCCAAGAAAGCCCATCCCAAAAGAAAAGAAAACAAAAAAACTCACCTGGGTTTTATTTTGGGGGCAGTTCTTTCCTTTATTTCCCATGTCTGAGGCCGTTTTTTTCTTCTTTCATCCATCAGCTTTCTTCAGCTTCATTTTCTTTTAATATTCCAGAGCAGGATGGCCTCCCTTTAATTGGAAAACTCCTTGGCAGTTGTCATTATGACTTAAAGAAAGGTGCAAAAAATCCATGGAGATATTTCAGCCATAAAATAGCCAGTTCCCAAAGGATGAAAGGAATTTGGTGTGGGGACTGAGGATTTGAAACTTTTATAATTTAACCTGAATGTACAGAAGTGAAAGTCTTATTTATTTTCCCTAATAATGAAAAGAACCTGGGGACAGTTTCCCTAAAATCTTGGGATGGTGGCCAAGTTTTATGGCTGCCCCTTTGCAACGTAGTGCATGTTGTCTGAACAATTTCCTCATCTCAAGAAAGCATGGGAGCCATGAAATTCAGAGATTAATTCCCAAGTAAAATCTGGATGATATTCCTGCCTGCATTTCCATCCCACAATGGCCATCTGATGTCCTTTGTGTGAGGGTGGCCTTTCAGACAGGTCTCTACAAAGTCCCACCCATCCCACAGCAGCTGGGGTCATGTTTGAAAGCAAATATTCACTTGAGAAATAAGTTTGGGGAAATTTTTTGACTGTCATGACTGTGGAGCGCCCCTCAGGTTTGCACAACATCATGGCTCAGGAAAAAGAGCTGCTACATCCCTTTCTTTCTGTATCAATGGGATTAAAACTTCCCTTTTTCTTCTTCAGATAATGCCTCTTTCCCCTTTTCCCATCAAAATATCTGTCTCTTCCTCACATGCCAGTTGAGTTAAAATGAAAATCAGTGCCTGTTTTAAACTGGTTGTGTGACGTGCTCATCTGCTTGAACACTTCTCCTGTCAACCCTGGCAACTCCTTGACTATTTTTTGCTCTCTCTTCAGATCAGAGCGAGTCATTTGCATTTTCATGATGAGCAGCTTCCACGCTCTGTGAATCTTTACAGGGTGCAGTAATGATCTTAAGGGTCTTTTCCAACCTAAATTATTCCATAATTATTCATGTTCTACCTGCTTTCTGAGCCTCTCTTTCCCTTCTCTTCTTCCCTGCCAAACCATTCCGTTCTCCCTCCCCCTGAAGGCACAAACCCCACAATAATGTTTGTAGTGTCTCTACCAAGGCTGATAAGGTTTGTTTTATGGCCTCTGGTCTTGCAAAACGGTCTCCAAGTTGCAATTAAATCCTTGAAATTCACATGATTGCTTGAAGGAACTGAGGGAAGTGAGAGACGCTGGGAGTATTTCAACCGGCAGAGGAAACAATTGAAAAATGGGATTTTGCTCTTGCTTTATTGCAGAGTAATTATGAGAAGTGGGATCTACAGCACTGCTTTTAAACATGGCAACAGTAAAAATTCATGTACAAGACTTCAGAGTACCATTGAAGGGGGTCTCACCTCAGTGATTTTTCTGCTCTATCCCTGAGCCATTGCTCTGCCAACCCAGCAGCAAGAGCTCAGCTGGATTTTATTTGGTGAACATTAAACTAAACTCAGCCAGTTTTTTATTTTTCTAATCAAAGACTTCCAAACTCACAAGACAGGGAAACCTCATCCTGCCATCATTGTCTTTGGATTCTGTTTTCCCTCACTGTGAACAGGAATGTGCTTCCCTCAGCTGCCATTCCAATGTTCCAGGCAGGTGGGATGACACAGGGGTAAACAGCCTTCCCTGAGTGACATGGCAGGTGATTTTTCCTTCATAAATTAAAGAAGAGATGAGATACGAGTTAAAAAACATGCAGCAGAGGCCAAGGAATTCAAATTGATCAAGATGTGGTGGATCTGAGGGTGGTTAGGACTCGTTTTTCTGCAAAACAACGATTTCTGTGGAGTTTGAAGGTGCTCAGGAGCTGCTGTAGAGAATCTTTAGATGCTGTGGCTGCCAGCCCAACCTTCCTCATGCTGTTGGTGGAAGCTGTGCTTGTTGTTCCCCTGACAATATTTGTGGCCTTTTTTAGTTGTGGACACCCCATCCCTGGAAGTGTCCAAGGCCAGGTTGGATGGGGCTTGGAGCAACCTGGGAGAGTGGAAGGTGTCTCTGCCCATAGCAGGGGGTGGAATGAGATGATCTTCAAAGTCTTTTCCAACCCAAATCATCCAGTAATTTTGTAATTCACAAACCCATGGCCTCTAGCTTGAATTCTGGAGTCAGATGATCCCTTTTCCATGGCTGGATTTCCTCTGCAAGGGAAATATTGTCTTTTCTCCACATTTGAAAATCTGGGAGGAAAAAAAGGAGCAAGCAAGGATAACCAAAGTGTGGTCTGTTGTCTGGATCTCCACACTGGATGTAGTTTTCCCTCTGATCTCTCTAAGAATAAATTTTATATCCTTCCCTAAGGTTGTTATTCTGATCCAAGGACAGGAAGAACATAGGTCTGATTCATTATGGCAAAATATACCTTGGTTTGAAGGGTTTTATTTTTTTCCTGGTTTTATTTTCTCCCTGGAGGAGAGCTGGCTGCACTTACTAAGTTTCTGCATGATGGAATTTTACAGGAATTCTATCACTGAAAATCCAGTGATCCTGGTGTGGTCAACAGGTACAAAAGATCTGAAAAATTACCTACATAAAAATGGACTTAGCTGCAAAAATACCACATTCTTGCATCCAGGTCATTCCTGCTCTTTGAAATTTGGAAATGAAAAGATCAGCTTTCAAATATGAAATATCAGAAGACAATCCCATTGAGCAAAAAATGGAAATTACCAAAAAAATAATTGTAACCACACACTAAGAACAAATTGGTGAACAAAGAAAAACAACCAGAAAGAGAACTTTGGGTTTTTTTTCCCTGTTGAGACTGGCTGAAAGCAGTTCACTTTTACCATTTTTGTGACTGAGTTTGAGCAGCAGAGACTGAAAGAAGAATGTAGGTTGATTTTGGAGAAGGATTAGCATAGTGAATCAATTATTGAGGAATCTTTCATAATAGCACTGAGTGCTTTTTCCATCTTTAGATTTCCAAAGTGCTCTGTGCATGTAAGAAAAACCCAGCATTTTAAGAAGCTCACAATGGGATTTTCAACCACGGTGCCCTGGATCTATCACTTGATCTTGCAGTTCACATCCCTGTTGCACATCTCCATCAAATCCTTGAATAACTTCTGGTAGTAAGAGAATATTTTTCTGCTGTACTCTGTGATTCAGTTTTTTACCCCTGAAAATGAGCATCAGGGAGCCACATTTCTTCTTGTTCTTAAGTGGTTTTAACCACACTTCAAAGTCAGGTCAGGTAGAGCCATCCTATTACCTTTCCCTGGCTCCAGAATAATTGCATCTCATGCTTCAATCTGCGGTGTAACAGCACTTCACAGATGAACTTGGAAATGTAAAACAGGATGGCCTTTCTGCTGCAGGAACTTTTCTCTTGGCACTGATGTGTGGGGGCATTCAAGATGCTAAACTGGCAAGAGGAGCCAATATAGATCTTGATAATAAACTGCAGAAATTTGAAGCTGCTCCTTTCTCATAGTTCCATCTCTACAGCACAGACAGAAATTAGGGTGATGACATCTGCAAACTAAACTAAAAAAGCAGAGGTTTAAGTTGGATAGCGGGAAGAAATTTGTCCCTGTGAGGGTGGTGAGGCCCTGGCACAGGTTGCCCAGAGAAGTTGTGGCTCCCCTGGATCCCTGGAAGTGTCCAAGGCCAGGCTGGATGGGCCTTGGAGCAACCTGGGATAGTGGGATGTGCCCCTGCCCCTGGCAGAGGGGTTGGAGCCCTACGGACTTTAAAATCCCTTTCAATCTAAACCTTCCTGTGATGATTCTATGATACAATTACAGAAAATCCACATAAACTCCAGGAAATGCAGTCTTCAGCAGTATGGTAATGAATTATCTAAATATGTCAGGAACATGCTAGTCTGGCTGTAATGGCAAGAGTGGCAATTAAACACTTTGCAGAGAAATAATCTAATTAAAGAGATTAATAAGTAGTGTTAACACAGTCTGTGATAGAGATGAGAACTTCTGCTTCACCCACTCTAGAACCAGGAGGGCCACAAAGACATCTGACATTTTTGAGGAAGTCTTTCTTTTAACCCCATTTTCATAGAATCATAGAATCATAAAAGCTAGAAGAGACCTCCAAGATCACTGAGTCCCATAATTTCCTTTAAAGATTTCATGCAACCCCCCTGTTTGCTATTATTTGTTCTCCAAAGAAGAACATATTTTGGGAAAAAAAAATATTCAGTGCAGAAATTGGCAAGATTTCTCAGAGTTGATCCTGGATACAACTGGCATTCACCTTGCAATGGTTTTTGTCTATTCTTACAAATAGAATTAAAATATATTTTTCTAGAATAAACAGCATCTCTCCATCAATTTTAACATCTCTCTGGTCATTTTAAAACTCATTAAGAGAGATTTAAGTGGAGCTTGAAAGGACAGCAACACCATGGTGAATGCATGCATGGAAAGAGAGCTCATCTGATACCAAATTATTTATTTATCCAAACCCAAATTATCTATTTATTCATGAGCTTTGTCTGCCTGCAGTCATCTACTGGTGAGGTATTATTGTTTCTGCTTTCCATTCAGGTCACAGAATGACTTCTTTTCAAGAGAAATCAATTTTAAAAACAGAAATAATATATTGAGAAAGTAGAACGGGGAGATGTGTGAAACATGTCAGTGTCTGGACTATGGAATCTGTGGAGTTTGGTCTTTGGCACAGTTCTTGGCATCCCTGGTTTCACATCACCACAGAGAACCTTTTCAGGCATAGAAATCTGCATGAGCAAACAGGAAATGCCTCTGCAGAGACATCAACCAAGACACTGCAAATGTCTATTGGCAGGAACATCCCAAAATCACCGAACTGAAGATTTCCACTAATAACTGAAGATATTTATTGCCAGCTCCAGTTTCAGACTTGGGACAAGTGAAAGCCAAGAGTGTCCAGGACACTACTTTGGCCTTGATAGGTCCCTTCAGAAGTGACCTCTCCTTCATGCTGAGAGTTTTGAAGCAGATCCCACTGAAATCCAGAGAGACCTTTCCATCCAATTAATTACACTTTGTGGCAGGCTCAGAGGCCTTTGTTACAGACAGGTCAGCACTTGGCACAAGTGTTAATTTACCCGGGATAGCAGCCAAGGATTCCTGGTTTTGCTGATGTTGCAGTAAAACCTTTTCCAATGTGTTCCATATCTCAGGGATTTCTAAGCCCCAATACATGGTCCCACCAAAACTGAGGCTGGAGTGGTGTTTGTTCAAAGATTAGAATTGATGATCTTGGAATTCTTTTCTAACCTTACTAATTCCATGATTCTGGGTGATTGTGCTCTCTTTCAAAAACTTCAAGCACACCTCATACCCTCATTTTCCTTGTTATTTGTGACCAGGTGGCATCGTCCAGGATTTAAATCCTATCCAAAATGCAAAACTCTTTAACCTCGCTCACATCTGATTCAAGGTGGGCTCTGAGAAGGGAAGAATTGGATGCTCTACAAGCCTTTCAGTGCTCTAAGGAGGACTAGAAGGAAGACTAGTTGCAGAGACTGATGAGATAGGACAAAGTGTGATAGTTTTAAACTTTTTTAAAAAGGCAATTTAGACTAGAAATAAGGAATAAATTTTTCTGCAATGAAGGTGTATAAATCCTGGAACAGGTAACCAAGAAAGGTCATGGATGCCCCATCCCTGGCAGTGCTCAAGGCCAGGTTGGATAGGGCTTTGAGCAACCTGATCTAGTTGAAGATGACACTGCCCATTGCAGGAGGGTTAGACTGGATGACCTTCAAATGTCCTTTCCAACCCAAATAATTTGGTGGTTCTATCATTCTTTGTTCTTGTAAAGCAACCTTCTTCCCACAGTCTTTGATGATGATGATTTTCACATAGATTCAAAAATACATTTGCTGTTCTTAAAACTCAGGATGAATTCTGCCCCTTGGAAAACTCTCAGTGCTCTTGGGACCTTCCTCCACTGCTGAGACTTCTCAAACCCAGTGCAATCCCACCCTTCTCTGTGACTGAGCAGGGCACTTATAAAGAGAAGACACAGATAAAACAATCGAGTGACAAAAGAACCTTTGTTTGGGGTTGGCAGCAATGACTTGGCTGGGGCTGGCTGTTTTCTGTCATGTCCTGGATCTACCTGAACATTTCCCTTTGACTCACCTTGGACTTTGGCACCTGCAGCACTCCTCTATATTAAGCAGCAAGAGTCTGCAGCTATTTCTTTTTAAGTATGAGTTCGACTGAATGACCTTAATAGAAAACTGCCAACAAAAGCACAAAAAAAAAAAAAGTTTAATTGAATTAAATCTAAATAAAACGATCTTGAAGTTTTTAATACACACTTATCTATTGACATTGTCTCGCAGCTGGAATGAAAGAATAAAGTCCTTGTTCTGCAGAGCAGGCAAATTTATAATGTACAGCAAAAGGAATCTGAAAGGCAAAGTCTTCATGTAATGTTTAATCCAATATTGGAAAGGGAACATCAAAGGTTCTGCTACCAAAGTGTGGGGACAATCACAGGACGGGGAATTTGGCTCCCAACAAGGAAACATCCCGGGCACATGGTCCTAATTCCATGTATGACAGAGGGAAATGCTGTAACAATGTCCTGTGGGAACATTTTGTTGGTCTCAGCACAGGTCTGATGTATATTTAGGATTATTTTCCTTGAGAGAGGAGGGAGAAGTATTTGGAAGGGGAATTTCGTAGTTTTGATGGTTGAAGACCCCTTTGAATATTGTAGCAACACCAAATGTCCTCTTGTTCTGATAGAATATTATGGGATGTGTATGTGGGTAATTGCCTGAACCATCTGAGTATTGCCCATATAAATGTATACATTAAAACTTTAAATATACTCTTCAGCTCCATTCATTTCATCTTTCCAGCCTTTTCCATAAGAGATCTGTGTTCCCCTTTTTGCTGCTGCAAGATCAGAAGCCTTTAGAAAAGTTGGGTGAGTGTTGGCCATTCACCACCTCTTCTGCCAGAACTTGGTGAATAGATGACTAGAAGGCAGATAAAAAAAACCCAAAAGGATGTGATTTTTAAAAGATTTTCTTGTGGTTTAGGTCCAGCCAATAACTCAGCCCCATCCAAGTGCTCACTCTCACCTCCTTAGGAGGGAGAAGAGAACCAAAAGGGAAAAACTGTGAAAATTTCAAGTTGAAATAAAGACAATTTAACTGGTAGAGCAAAAGCTACAAGATGGAAATTTGGGTTCAAGCCACCCTTTGAAGATGAATGAACACTCAGAAAAGATTTTGCAGATCAATAAATTGGCAAGTTACAACAATCTCAGGTATAGAACTAAAATTTATTGGAAAATGGAAGAAAATTGAGGATGCATCATCTCTGCCTGCTCTGTTCTCACTCTTTCCCAAACATTCAAGTTTAACTTATTTTGGAGCCAGGCTGAGCTTGTTCTGTTCCTCTGCACTTCTGTCCTCGTGACTCCAACCCACACCTGTGTTAACACTGTGCCCTGAGGAGGTGGTTGAAACTTAATCCTTTTTTTATGATTAATTTCTGCAGGAATTGTGGGGAACTGCTATTTGTTAATACACACATTTCCCCGCGCTGCTCCTTCAGAGCTGAGGCAGTTGGAAATCAAATAATAAAAGTTAACATGAAGGGATTATTACAGCCCTTATAAGGACTTGGGGGAAATTATCATGCAAACAGATGGTGCTCTGAAAAAGTGTTAAAAATACTGCAGAATAATTTGTCTGGTTGACAAAAAGAATCGATATTAAAGAAATAGAGAGATAAAATGATATTAGAGAGAGATGAGCAAATTTACTTAAATCCCTCATGAAGCTGCAGCATTCCCAACTTATACTTTCTGATTTTTGTTCTACTTTCTTTTTCATTTACAATTTTTTCATTTATGATTTTTTTCATTTATAATCTCAGACTCCACTAATAATGGAAAAATTGCTGAAGTTTTATTAGGCAGTTAGGATCTTGGTTATCAGAACAGGGTTTTCTTACTCCCTTTCTGGAATTTTGCTCTTAGGTTTTACCCTCTGTGCTTTTCCATAATCACCTTTCCTTACTTTCCCATTTTCTTGTTCGTGGCTCAGTGATTTGTCTGTAACAATCTTTGACTTCCAGGCTTAAATCCATTTGGATCAGCTCTTGGGTGAGATGTCAAAGGGCACGGAGCAATCCTTGGTGTCAGCTGAAATCCAGGACTTCCACTGACAGAGAAGTGGATGGAGCTCTCCTTTGCTCCTTGATGGGACAACAGGGAAACCATCTGGCTGGAGAGATTCCCCTCTACTATCATCTGGTGGTGTAAGATAAGAAGGAAAAATCAGAGAATCCTCAAATGGTTTGAGATGGAAAGGACCTTAAAGATCATCTCATTCCAACCCCCTTCCATGGGCAGGGACACCTTCCACCAGACCAGGTTGCTAAGACCCCCTTTCCAGACTGGCTGGAAAAATAAATAACTAAATAAATTCCTGTTATCATTCAAGTTATTACAGGAGGAACCACAAGATGGGTTTGGCCTATTCCCTGGACAGTCTTACCTGCATAAACTGGAGGAGAAATGAAGACCAGAGTCAAAGCTGTAATTACAGGAAATATTAATGCCCAGAAATTACACCCAAATATTCAAGTGTGAGTGGATTTTCACTGAGTTGGCTCAGTCAGGCATAAGCCTTTAGATTTATGGAATTAGTGACAAGACAATGCTTTTAACTGAAAGAGGGTAGAATTAAGTCAGATATTAGGAAAAAGTTCTGTCCTGTGAAGGGAAAAAGACAGTTGAAGAAATTTTCCAGAGAAGCTCTGACTGCCCTATCCCTGGAAGAGTTAAAGGCCCTGAGCAACCTGGTGTGGTGGCAGGTGTCCCTGCCCAAGAGAGTTGGAACTGGACAGTCTTAAAGTTCCCTTCCAACCCAAACCATTCTCTGATCCTTTGATTCTGTGATATTTCTCTCTCTTGCTGGGTTCTGCTGCTGAACTCACTTTCCTTCCAGGTAACCTTCATTTTATTACTCTTCCTTTCCATGTCTTCTGGCTGGGATTACCCCCTTGATTCACCTCCTTAGACCTCCAGCCTGAGAGGAGAAGATTAAAGTGCACCTTCCTGCACCTCTATGTGCACATCTTTCCCAGCACCAGGTGTCAGAGACAATTACCTTCCTGGGCAAACAATGTCCACCTTTAATCAATTTCCACCAAATTAATTTCTACAAGTGTTGCATTATTACCAAGGAGGGAGATGAACAAAGGGAATGAAGACAGGCAGAAAATCCCAGGACACCAGTGCCTTGCTCTGAGAAACAAACATAATTAATTGTAGTGGTTTGATTTCTGCACTTTCTCCTTGCCCCCTGTGTCAAAACCCAGGTGCTTTAACTGGCATGTTAATTAGTTCTGTCTTCGTAAATGGAGGCACCATGATTGTTAGAGGCATAAAACTGCAACAGCAAAATGCTGCTGCCCTGGGCCAGCTGACAATTACCTGCCAGAGCTAAACAGATCTGTCTGTAATGCAGAGATCTGAGGAGAATAAACCTTGTGGGGTCCAGGACTCACTTGTTCCTTTGGGTTCCCATCATAATTCCTTAGTCATGACCTGATGTTGTCTCAGAACACGAGGGGAACTTTCCCATCACTGACCTGCTATTGATTTAACTTGTGGCTGTTCCCTAAATCTGTGTGGACTGGGAGCATGAGCAATGTGTGGATATCAGGAGATTTGAATATTTATTAATTGGCTGAGTATATGGAGTCTAATTAATAAATGGAGTTCCTGATCAATGTGTGGCACACGTGGCAAAGCACCCCGGGTACAGGACAAGGGGAAATGGTTTGAAGAGGAAGAAGAGTTGATTTAAATGGTATAATGGAGAGAAATTCTTCCCTGTGAGGGTCTGAGGCCCTGGCACAGGTTGTGCAGGAATTCTGTGGCTACTCCACCCCTGGAAATGTTCAAGGTCAGGTTGGACGGAGCTTGGAGAAACCTGATCTAGTGGAAGGGTTGGAACAAGGTGGTCTTTAAGGTCCTTTCCAACCCAAATCGTTCTGTGATTCTGTGAAACAGGAAAAGAATTCCTGCAATCGTCTTTATCCTCACCACAACCTCACAAGTTGAAGAAATCACTTTTATGAACATCTGGGGAACTGGGACAGCAAACTTTTCATTTTGTCTTGACACTGTTCCTGCAAAGTCTCTCTGGAAAGGCAATAAACTGGATCTGTGCCCTGTTTACTCTTGTTACCTCTGATACCCAAATCCATTGGTTCTCCCACCATGAAGGAGGATGTTCACATCAACATCCTCTCTAGGCACAGGCAAATCAAACTAAAAATTGTTTGGGATGACAATGACCAGCTGAATTTTTGTTTTAATTCAAGAGGACTCTGCACTGACAGAGACAAGAACATCTGCTAGCATGTTAAAATATGTTTTCCTAATGTGTAAGTTTAATTAGAAAAGCTAAGCTGGTATGGAAAATGAAGCTTCATCAGTTCCTGTATTAGTGAGGGTAGAGTAAAACAAACTGAGAATCTTATTCACAATTTTTAATATCTCTTTTTTTCGTGCAACCCACTGCTCATTCTTCAAATAAAAATACAATTGAAAAGGAGCAATGTCTTTCTATTTTCACTGTGATGATGGAGTAAAAGCCATAAGATTTTTAAGGCACCCTATACAGAGGTCCTATAGGGTTTTCCTGGTGAACTCTCCCATCAGTATGGAAATGAAAACTTTAAATTCATTTTGTTTTCACAATGGGAAAAACTCAGTCTCGTGGCATTGAGGCTTTATGAAACATGCAAAGATTTACTTGCTGAGAGCCAAACTCGACTGATATTATATATTTACTAAGGATAAAATATCCCCTTGGAAATGAGAAATTCCATCCTTTGAAAATCCAAGTGAGGGCAGGAGGTATCATAAGGAAATCTAATATAGTACTGAAAAAATTGAGAAAATACTAGTGCCATCTATTGACACGAAAATATAAAGGTGGAAAAGAAGCTCATCTGCCTGGATCCAAACAAGCAGAGAGGAGGCTGTTTGTTTTAATCACATCAAGTTAAGATATTTGTAAATATGCAGGTTTATGTTTAGTCTTTTTAATGATGTTGTATTTTGGGTAAATATGTTGACTTTCAAATTAATCACCGTTGTAATCAAGCTGCAGCGAGAGATGGGGATTTGCCTGAAATGGGAATTAGGAGTCATTGCTGAGTGGATAAATGCTGGCATTCTGACTAATGCTCTTAAGCAGGTTTGCACTGTCATCACAGGCTGGATCCAGGCTAGGAACAGGTTTAAATCTCCCATGGAATAAAAGGTGGAAGATTTTCTAGCTCCTAGATCACCCCTGGAAAACATTTCCATGCCTGTTTCGGGACTGAAGCAAACAGGGATTTCCATTCCCAGCGAGTCAGCAGGAGGCAGCCAGCCAGGATGGGCACCTGGCACTGAAATCCAAACATCTCATTTCAGGATGGGGGAGTCTGGATTAGCACCAAACGATCCCCTTCTTTTCAAATTCAAATTAATCTCTCTCCCTGCATTTCCACTCTGTCAAGAGAGCAAAGCAGGCTCCACGTGCTTGGGTCATCATTTGGCAAACCAGGATTTTCCCAGCCCAGAGCAAAGGGATGTGTTGGGCTCTCTGCCTGTGGAACACCAACCCCTGGAGCTGCACTCAGAACCCACCTCAGGATGATAATATGATGAGAAGCAGGAAGGGAATTATGGATGTCACACTGAGGTCAGGCTGTGATGTGCACTCACGGAGGGATGTCCCTGCAAGCACTAAATTATTTCAGTAATTGTTGTGTCTGTAAATAATTCCTTTCTGCAGAAAAACGCTGTGTTTGATAGCAAAATCCTTTGGTTTTGGGAAGAAACCTAATCTCAATTGTTGTGTCCTTTATAAATGGAAAATTACAGTTTGGAAGGACTTTGGGACACAACCTGTAGCACTTAAGTCATCCACGATTTCATATGGAACCACTACATTTCAATGGAGGCAGCACTTATTTTCTATCAGGAAAAAATTAGGAATTCTGAACATCTTTTCCTTACACA
>JBBMKD010000102.1:149567232-149586755 GCA_037834095.1 Argya squamiceps
TTCTGCAGAAAAATGCCATGTTTGATAGCAAAATGCTTTGGTTTTGGGAAGAAACCTAATCTCAATTGTTGTGTCCTTTATAAATGGGAAATTACAGTTTGGAAGGACTTTGGGACACAACCTGTAGCACTTAAGTCATCCATGATTTCATATGGAACCACTACATTCCAATGGAGGTAGCACTTATTTTCTATCAGGAAAAACTTAGGAATTCTGAATATCTTTTCCTTATATGGCCATTTTCCATGCTAGAGGGACTTGGAGAATGTTCAGTGCAAAGTGGTTATCAGGAAAAAATGTGCTACAAAAGGCTGATACCTGGAATTGACCATGTACAAGAGAATATTTGAGACCAGTCTGTGGTATTTTATCTGTGGGATAAAAGATGAAGTCCTGAATCCAGTGTAGGTGACTTGCAACTTTTATACTTCCCTCCTAAAGGCAAAAGTCATAAATTTGAGATTTTTTTTCTTCTCCTTACCTCAGTTAAAAAAAAAATCTAAAAGTTCAATTACATTATTTTAATAAACCAAATGAGCCTTTGTCAAGAGAGAAAATGAGAGAGGGAGGAAAAAAAAAGCCTCAGAGAAAACCTGGCAGGAAAACCTGGATGTTATTTCAATATTGACATTATTTAAAAACTTACGTGAAGGGAGGTAAAAGCTCTTTGTCAGGACTTTAGGAAAGGAGAATCAGGTTTTATCAAACTCATCGTGGTTACTGGAATGATCTTTAGGCTCCTCACTTTGAACAAGTCCAAGCTTCCACTTCCCAGCCCAAAAGTGGTTGCAATAATGACTCATTTCAGTGATGTGGGATTTCTGTCCTTTGTGCTTTGCTTTGCCAGGGGGCCTGATGAAAAACAAAGATTTGTATCTCCCAAAATGCTGTGACATTTTCACACTGTTCAAACACACTCTCTTAGGTACTTCAAGTTCAGGACCTGCTTAAAGAAAACCTTAAAATGAATCTTACAGAGAAGTTTCAAATGATTTTTACAGAGATATTTGTGTCTGTGTGTCAGCACCTTCCTCCCATCTTGATTCTTGTGGCCCAGGACCACCACTCAGTGGTCTGTGTCTCTTTGTGCATTGATCCCTGCAAATTCAGGAGGAATTATTTCCAACTCCCCAGCATTCAGGAACACAGGGGAGAGGATCTAACACCAGCCACATGCACACACAAGCCCACTTTAATTTTTCCTCCTTCAAGCCAAAATTTTGCACCCAGCTAAATAAGGTTAAAGGTTTTCTTCTCTGACAGGCTCTTCTTTTTGTCATCTCAAACCTCTTAATCTTTTCAATCTGCTTCAGAAGGGCTGATGGCAGTCGATCAGAAATAAACAGCCTTAAAGACAAAGGATGAATTACATAAAGAAGTGCTTGAGTCGTTGCCTGCGTAGGAAATGTAAATCAGAGTCAATGAAGAAAATAAAATGTGTCAGCTGAAAGAAACCTGGCAAAGCAAAGCATTTTTAAAATAAATCAGGCATAGGACGTTGTGTGCAAATCCTCCTCTTCCATGGGAAACCCCAAAAAAAGATCACACAACATTGGAATAGTTTGGACAGGACCTTAAAGATCATCCAATTCCAACCCCCTGCCATAGGAAAGGACAGCTTCCTCTATACCAGGCTGCTCCAAACCCCATCCAACCCAGCCTTTAACATGCCCAGGTTGTTCCTGCCCATGGCAGGGGTTGGAATTGGATGATTGAAAAAAAAAAATCATAGAATTATGCTGAGTTGGAATGGACCCATCAGGACCATCGAGTCTAACTCCTGGCCCTGCACAGGACACCCCAGGAATGCCACCATGTGCCTCTGGAAGGCCCCTTCTACCCAAACTATTCCATGTTTCTTTGATTTTTCCAAGAGATGCAAAAATACCCTGGAACAGAACAACAGTGACATTTGTAGATGAGTATTTTGGGAAATGCCTTTAGCATAACTTCAGACCACCAAATTCTGTGTCTGAAGAACCCTCCTTGCTATGCCTCTTCCTCACCTCTCCTGTTTGGTGCCTTGGTCTCCTGTTCTCCATCTCCATCCCTCTGCCATCCCCATTACACACCTCACTTCCCATGTTCTCCATGCCTGGTAAGCACCTAAACAGGAATTATTGCCAGAGGCAGCTGGGATGCAGATTGCTGGTGTTCAAACACTGCTGCCTAAGTGACCTTTTGAAATCCGTGGACATGAATTTTCTATCTCATTTCCCACAGGAAAATATTTACATATTGTTGAACAGGCTGAGCTCGCTGTTATCGTGTTATTGCTGTGACTTACAAAAACATTACCAGGAAAAAAAAAAAAAGATAATAAAAATAATAACAACAAATCCCAGCTTTTGTTGGAATGGAAGCCTAAGAGATGAGCTGTGGGACACCAACATCAGAGCACAGCATGAGAGGGTGCTTGTGGCATTCACCTCCCACTCACAGGTCCCCGTGTGCTGCCTGCTCCACCTCAGCTGTGGTAATTTATTCACACACCTTCAGAAAATAAGACAAAACCTCCTGGTAGTTTGTGAATATCCAGTTTTAAACGAGGCAGCTGAAAACCTTTCTGAGGGAAGGAGGTTACTGGTAAGCAACACTCCTCAATTTATACATGAGAGAAAAATTTATAATGTAAATAGAGGTGGGAGAGAGGAAGAGAGAGTAACCTTTGTCTTCCCAGCACCATAAAATTTCATATTTGCAGCACCAGAGGCCTGAACACCATCGTGTTTGCCTGTTCTTTTTTTCACACTGGTTTCTGTCAAATGTTAGAAGAGGGAAAAATAACATCAAAGAGGGGGCAAAAAAAGGATTGCAAACATAGCACATTTGGTGACCTTCCATCTGCTGCTCTTGGCAAGAATTTCTCAGATCAGGGTGGGTTTCCTTGGTTGGACCAAGTGGTGAGAGGGAAAGAGTGGGAAGAGTTTTTCTGGATACACCAAAAAGGGATAATCTTTCATTATTAGCTGGAATTTGAGATTAAAATGTGTAACAAAGGGCTTGAAGGTACAGAGATCTTACAAAGAGCTGGCTATAAAATCTAGCAGTGGTTACTCACCCATTTGGCCAGGATTGTTTTGGGTTTTGTTTGCTCTGAGAGCATGTTTGGGGTTCACATGTTTAGACCAGGAGTATTTTTATGTTCTGCATTGTGAATACAAAGCATTGTGAAGTCCTGGAGCTGCCAAAGCTGCCATATTACAGCTATCAAATATCTATTTATTAAACAATAATCACTATGTTTTTAGTATTTCTTGTTTAGAAATGCCATGAAACTGGAGTGATCTGGACATTTTGAGACCCATTCTCAACTGAGACCAGATTTTGAGAGGAGGGAAACTGTAACATTCCAGTTATTCCAGCACTGAAGTAGCTGCTGCAGCCAGGGAATATTCCTTGAGAGTGCTGCCTGGTTCATTTGCTTTTCCTTCTCCATGCAAAATGTATATTTTAGCATAACTTAAATAAAGCACAGAGAAATCAAAACACATCTTTCTAGTTTAGACACCAGACACAAGGTTTGGAGAAATCTACATAATCTACAAAGTCATTCAGACAATTCAGTTTCCAGAAAAGTGGGGTCCTGCTGGAACAGGCCACATCTGCAGTAGAAGAATCATAAATTGCACAGATTTCCCCACATGCCAAGGCATAAATTACAATTGTCCGGGACTGAGCCTCCTGCTCCATCCAGCTGCTGCCCTGGGAATGAAAAAAGAGGTGGGCCACAGCTGTCAGAGGTTAGTTTATGACCAACCTGGACTGGCCCCGATGTCTCACAGCTTTCCATGTCCCCTGAAAGAGTGGACAAGCTTTGGAACAGGGTCCCAGGAAAGTGGTGTAGTCACCATCCCTCAAAATTCCTTCTTGAAGGGATCCCCATCATGCTCAAAAGAGTGGGAGCTGCCTCCAGGAGTCTAGGAAGTCCTGCTTTTTGCAGGGATATGGGCAGGGTTTCTTAAAAGGCAATGTCCACATCTCTCACGTGAAGGAAACAAGGAAGGAAGTCATGGATTTCACAAAAGTGATGAGCAGATGTCAGGAGAGAAGGTTTTGTAATTTACTTCTTAAAAGGGATGATAGGACAAGGCAGAATGGCTTTAAATTGAGAGAGAGCAGGGTTAGATTGGATTTTTGGGAAGAAATTCTTTCCTCTGTGGGTGGTGAGGCCCTGGCAGAAGTTTCCTACAAAAGCTGTGGCTGCCCCATCCCTGGAAATGTTCAAAGACAGGTTGGACAGAGCTTGGAACAACCTGCCCATGACAGGGGGGTTGGAACTATGCAGTCTTCAAAGTCCCTTCCAACCCCAACCATTCCAGGATTCTGTGATCCATCTTATCCTGAAGTAGATGAGGGTGCTTGGGTTGGCCAGAGGAAGCAATCAGAATTCTCTGATTCTCTTGGCTGCACCTCCTTTGCCCACTGTGGGAACACCATCAGCTGGCTCAGATGAGGAAACACCTTTTGTAGACACCTGAAATTTAGGATCTACATGGGGATCTCACCCTGAAAGGTCTCAGGACTTCCAGAAAGGTCTCAGGACTCATACAAGTTGAGGTGGCCTCTGTCTAGGGGAGTGTGTGGGACCTAAAAGGCAGAAGGACAGACTGGGGATATCTGGGGGCAGGTGCACAGAGTGTCTGAATTCAGGGCAGAACTCTGGATACACTCAGGAATTCTTGTCCCAGAGAAGCTGGAGTGGTGAAGACTGAAAGTGCACCAAGTATGGGTTTGTACCAGATCTTGTGCCTAAATTATAAAAGCTTCTCAGGCGCTTCAAAAAATGAAAACAGAACCAGCAGCCTTTGGAGGCTGCCCAATTTGAGACCTTAAATATGATGAGGACCTATCCTATTGTATCACACTCAGTGAGTGACATCCAGGGAATAAGCAAAATGATCAAAAAAGAAAACAATAAATCCCATCCTTTATCAGTGCCTTCAGATTTAATGCCCAGATTTGGGGCTTGACTCCTTCCTATTCAGCAAGGAAACTGAAACCCTTTTCATTTCCCATTGAAAGCAATGCAATTCAGGTACCAACTCAGAGTTAAAAATAAGATTAAATGGGTGTGAGGCACTTTCAACATCTCCAGAGGAAATAAGTGGGGCAATCTCCACTCCTGTTCACAAACTCAACCATGCATCATGCATGAGCACCATGTCCCTGTCTCTTTCTTTCCAACTTTGCAAGTTATTGTGGAAGTACCTAAATAGAGCACGGAAGAATATAAATAAGGCACAGGAAAAAAGTCTTACCTGGGAAAGGGGTGGATGGACAGGACCCTTTGTAATTTCCTTGCACTGGCTGTGGTGCTACAGCCAAATCCTCTGGAAGGAGAAGAGCACGTGAAGATCTGTGACCAAGAAAGGTCAGAACTGGGAGAAAACCCTGCCTTCAGCCTTGCCTCAAGGTCCAGGCAGAGCAGAGAAGTTCAAAATTCCCATTTGGGTTTGGAGCCTTCCCTGGGAGTGTCTACAATAATTTTGCTTTTTGAAGCTGAAACAGTTCTGTTACCCTGAGATTTAACTGAACCCAGCAATAAACTGAGCCCCAGAAAAGCCATATATGAATTATCACTGTTTAGAAGCCTTTGGAAAGAGTTGCTTTTGTTTTCCTTTGAGGAAAATGGGCCAGTGGTAAACAACATGGGAACAAGTAATTAATTTGCACAAAAATCATCCATTCTGAAAATATTTATGCTTAAGAATAATGACTTCCAGCAGCAGAAATCTCAAAAGTTGGACTTAATACCCATTTCAAATCCACTGGCAATAGCACAGCAGGTTTCCTGGATGTGGTGAGCCAGGTATTAAACGGTGTTAGCAATTTCCTCAAAGTTATTTTTTTCCTGAAGTGACTTTCCCAAAGGACTTGTAGGATGAAGGAAAAAACAGAGGCAAAACACCTAGAGCAAAATGAATCCTTATTGTTATATATATGGCGTTCCATGAAATGCAACTGCCTTTTTTCTTGGAGTGGCCGAATGCTTGTATTCCCTAAAAAAATACAGTCTGTCTGTGGACTCTTAGAAAATTCTTTCCCCAAACAACTGGAAAATTCTCTGACCTCAGAGAGTTCCCCAAGATGAATCCAACAACCCAAAGCACTCTGAGGTTGTGGCAACTCTTAAAACTTCCTCAAGAATAAAAACAAATTAACTAGTAGGTGATTTTTTGGAAGTTTGCCTCTCTGGGGATCCTGCCTTTCATAGTGGATCTCTGGGATGCTCAGGTCTCTAAATTATTCACTTTGTGATATGGTTTAGTGAGCCCAGTTGGATTTGGCCAAAGGTTAGAGCTGAAGGTTTTTTCCAACCTTAACAACTATCTGATCCTGTGATTCTGTAGCAGAAATCCCGTTTCTTTGTGGGCTTTGCAGTTCTGGCCTCTCACCCAAACTCAGGAAGGACCTACCTACAACTGGGGCCAAGGTACTGAATGCAGCAGGGCCAGTGGAGTTATCCACAAAATCTTCCAGGAACTCCTCTTTCTGCTGATGGTTGGCCACAAGCAGATCCATTTTGTGCCTCACTTTCTCTCTTTTAAATAGAATAATTCAGTCCTCATCAAACTGATAGAAACTTGTCCAAGTTCTCTCTATAATTATTTTGAGGGGCTTCACTATTCCCTGCCACTCATTCCATTGCCTATCTTCTCCATCCTTCCTTCCTTCCTCCCTTCCTGGTTGATGTTGCTGGAAAGACAAATTGATTTTATCTCCCTTTTTCAGGACTCAGGAGGAGGCAGTAGTTGACAAGGAGCTAATTAGCTCTTCCAAGGTGAACCCAGCAGAGGCAGTGGAGAAGTGAGATGAGAGACTACTCTGAATGACAGCTTGAAGTGACAAAACAGCTGAAAAGGAAGAGCCTTCAGCACTCACTTGTTGTCCACAAATTGTTCTCCTGTCTAATTCCTCAATATTGCAGTGTTGAGTTCAGAGAGTTACTGTCAATTAAACAATGCCTTGGCGAGGCGTTAAATTGCAAATTCTTGCTGATGGCTGCTCCAACCCAACTTTATAGCAGGTAGGAAGAGCTACCTGGGCTCAGCAATCGTTAAATATCTCAGGGAACAACACATGCCCTCTCAAGGCTGAATTTTGAAGAGGGCTGCATCTGTAAAGCAGTCAGAAAGAGAGTTATGGGGGACTGTGGGATCTGAACTTACAGGAAACCAATAAATGTTTCAATCCCTGTGCCAGTCATAACAAGAGACACGGAGATCTTGGAGAGATGCATTTCTTTACCAGTAACTCTCTTCATCTCTTCTGAACTTTTAGACAGCTGGGTAATAAAACTCAGGGAAAAAAAACCCTAAACAAACAAACAAAAACCTGAGAAGGCAAAATCTCCACTTTCTCCCAAAACGATTTTTGGAGAAACATTAAAATTCTTTCCTGAATATTGCCAGAACAAAAACTGATTTCTGTTTGAAAGATTTTCAGCAGAATTGTCATCAAGGGGACAAGGGGGAATGGCCTCAAATGGAAGCAGGGTAGGTTTATATTGGATATTGGGAAGGAATTCTTCCCATGAAGGTGCTGAAGCCCTGGCACAGGTTTCCCAGAGAAGCTGTGGCTGTCCAATCCCTGGAAGTGTTCATGTCCAGGCTGGACAGGGCTTGGAGCAAACTGGGATAGTGGGAGGTGTCCCTGCCCATGGCAGAAGGCTGGAACCAGGTGGGCTTTAAGGCCAATCTTTGATTCCACCAAGCCCTGAGCCTTAGGACAATTAAATCAAGTTTTCTAACAGATCATTAATGCATTACAAGTCCCAGGCAGTCACATCCTGGGCCAAGGTGGCCACCAACCAGCTAATTTCTTGTCTGAGGTGGGTGGTATGAGAGCCTTGGTGGCATTTACTGCAAAATAATTCACTGTGATTTGTCCTGAGCATTCCTGAGGCTTCTGACAATCTCCTTCCTCTTTCACCCATTAGGTCTTATTTCTGAATTAGTTACTGCCATGAAAAATCTCCCCATGGCTGTACCTCCAGGATCTTCTGGAGGCAGGATGTGCTTTTATTCATTTGAGGTGAACTAACTAAAGGTCATGTCTGGATAATATTTTCTCATAATAAGTACCACGAGTTCCCTGAATCATCCTGCTTGCCCTTGCATGTGCTCTTGAGCCATCACCAGCATCCTTCCCCTAATGATAATGGAAAACTTCCCTTCCCAGCATGGAAGCTTTTGGGATCCTCAAATAACACCTTTATCACTTCCAAAACATACCAGGACAAATGAACAAACCAGCCAGCTTAAGGGAGAATTTAATGGAATATCATGATATGAGATGCTTTTAATGCCCAGTTTCTCTGTTGGTCTTCACTGTAGTTTTCCCTGTGGCATTGAAACATAGAACAGAGGTTCTAAACAGTTTTGAATCTAAGTTTGACCCCCCAAAATGTCATTTTTCCACAGGCAAGACCATTGTTTGATCTGTTTGATCTGTTTGATCCATTTCAATCTTCATCTGACTGTTTTATCCCTTGTTTACACCCCTGCAGCTTCATCTGCCAGACTGGATTTTCAGATTTGTTTCCCAGCACAAAAAACAGCTGGTCAAATATTCCTGAGCTTTTCTCCATCTTCTGGTGGAGAAATGTGGGCGTGTTCAACAAATGGCACAGACCTGTGGCTGTGGGTTGTGTCCATCCATTTGTTCTCATTTGGGACAAAATAAGAGAAGCAGGAGAGTTTTTTCCAAAATCACAAAGTCATGGAGTCACAGAATGGGTCAGGCTGGAAGAGACCACAATTGGGCATCTGGTCCAACCTCCCTGATCCAGCAGGGTCATCCCAGAGCACAGGGCACAGGATTGTGTCCAGAGGGTTCTGGAATATCTCCAGGGAGGGAGACTCCACACCCTCTCTGGTCTCTATTCAGGGCTTGGTCACTGCACAGGGAAGAAGTTCTGCCTCATGTCCAGGTGGAACTTCCTGGGATCAGTCCCTGCCTGTCCCTCCTGTGCCACTGCTGGGCCCCACAGAGCAGAGCCTGGGCCCTGCTCAGAGCCCTCCCTGCAGACAGGGACAGGCAGGGATGGGGTTCCCTCTCAGCTGTGTCTCCTCTTGAGGCTGAACAGCCCCAGCTCTCTCAGCCTTTCTTTGGCAGAGATGCTCCAGTCCCAAATCACCTTCACAGCCTTCCACTGGACCCACTCCAGGAGCTCCGTGTCCCTCCTGTTCTGAGGAGCCCAGAACTGGACAGAGCACTCCAGATGTGCCTCAGCAGGGCTGAGCAAAGGGGCAGGATCACCTCCTTTGACCTGCTGGCAGTGCTCATCCCAATCCACCCCAGGACCCCATTGAGGTATCCTCAAAAGTCCTCATCTTTCTCCCCAGCTGTCCATCATCCTTATCCTTGACCTGGCTGTTGCAGTGCATTTGTTCTGTGCTGTCATTCCTTGATTATTTCTTTGGCATGGGGGAGTTTTCCACTCAGTTATCAAAAAGAGAAACACACCATCTTCATCTACGCTGATCCTCAGTTCCCACAGAGCAATAAAGATGGGGAATCAAGCCCAAAGTGAACACAAATTCAGGCTGTTTGGTCTGCAGGAGGGTGAGGATCACCATCTCATCACCAGCCTCACAGGTCAGGACTCTTTGAGTCCAGCAGAGCTGATCAATCTTATTCCTGTGGTATCTGCCAGGGAAACACAAACACAGGGATGTCTGGCTGGCCTCCAGCCCTCTTCAGATGACAGGACACATATGGAAGTGAGGGTGACCACGCTGAATGTGGCAGCAGAGCTGCTCTCCTTAATTACACCATCTGTCCTTGCAAGGCTGAGTGCCCTTGCTCACTGAACAGGGTCAGTTTTCAAGCTCTGCTTGGGCAGCTGGAGTTAATCTGGTCCAGACACACCTGTGAGACTGACAAGGCTGGGAGCACAAGAACTGGATGGGTGGACAGCCTGGGATGGACACAATTCATCTCCCAGTCTCCTGTGGCCTCTTGTGCATTTTGAGGGGACAGAAAAGCTCCTTATTTTAATGGGAAAAACTGTTTGGAGAAGTGAGGCAACTTCACCAGGCCATGACTGAGATGACCTGGAACTACCCAGGCCCCAGAGTGTCAGATTATGTTAACATTTGTAAAAGGCTGCAATTTTACAAGGCAACTTGCCAAATTCTATATTGTTGTTCTAAGGTTTTAGTAAATTTACGCTTGCATAAAATTGGTGGCTACTATAAAAAAAAATTAGTGGGCTTTTATCAAAACCAAATTTTCTAAAATCATCACACACTTTTTACACCTCTTTTTTTTAATCCCTCCAGTAAATTTGTCATGTTGTTACTCTCATCACAAACTGTTCTCAGCACATTTTTGTGTTAATAATCAGAACTTTCATAAATATCAATTTTTAATTCTGTTATGTTGTAATATTTAGTAATAAAATTAAGCTTTATTATTGTTAAATCTAAGTAATGTTATGCATTATTACTCTATTGAAGTAATTTTGTTAAGAGTAATTTTTACCAAAGTAAATTAACTTGACACTAAACCAACCCATCTAATGGCAACCACTATCCTTTCCAGTGATTAAAGAATTCTGGCAAACAGTAACAGAGCATAGCATATATGAGAGCTGCAGTCACAGAGTCACAGAATCACAGAGGTATAGAGTCATAGAATCATGAAATCATGGAATGCTTTGGATTGGAAGATCATCAAGTTCCAAACCCCTACCACGGGCCAGAAATATTCCACCAGACCAGGTTGCCCAGACCCTCATCCAGCCTGGTCTTGGTCACTTACACACGTAAAAAAAGCAAGGTAATACCAGGCCCTAGATGCTCCCAAATTTGCAATATTTGTTTCTTCTCCTTGAAGTCTGAGATACACTTGGATTTCTCCCTGTTTTGGGTGTCATTATCAACCCCCAGTCCTCACAGTCTGCTTCCTTCTTGAGTGCAATATTCCACACGGTGTGTGTTTGCAACTTCATTTCCAGCTTCCCTCAGCAGCTCTCAATATGTGCCCTTTATCTGCTGAAGTTGTAGCTGCCCCATCCCTGGAAGTGTTCAAGGTCAGTTTGGATGGGGCTTGGGACAACCTGGGATGGTGGGAGGTGTCCCTGCCCGTGGCAGGGAGTTGGAATTAGGTGATTTTAAGGTCCCTTCCAACCCAAACTATTGTATGAATTTATGATTCTGTGAACTCATGTAGAATCAACCAAAAGCCTCTACCAGAAAAACCTTTCAAACCTTTCATGACAGAAAAGATTATGCATTCTGATAGACAGATGGAGAACAAATACAAAACTCAGGAATGTTGATCAGTCCTGGACCACTCTTCCAAACATCAGCTGCAAGCACTGCTGGCAAATTCCCTTCCCCATGGGGAAGAATGAAGTCTCCCCTTCCATTTCCATACACGTGAAACAGCTCAGACAGAAGCTGAATTCAGCTGTATAATTCTCCTTGTTTCCAATTCACTTTTTGTTCAAGGTCCCCTCAAAGCCAAGCAATTTTGGTGGAAATGTGTTTTAAAAGATGCTTTAATACCCTTCACTACAGACTGCCTTAGGCACACTGTGAATGGAACAACTGAAATGTTCATTTCAAGCTGCAAGCCAGGGAATATTTCCTGGCTGTTCCAAGCTGTTGATGCTAAGGTGACTCTTGTCTGTTTTGTTCCAACATGACACTCCTTGACTTTCCTTGGTTCCACCCTCACACCCTGGCTACTCCCTGAAAATGTCAGGTATTTTCTTTTGTTGAAGATATGTGAGTCAAAATTTGATTAAAGTGCTCATGTTGTTTACACCCAGTGCTCTGCAGACTTTATTCCCAAAAATAAAGATTTCTTCTTATAGCTGACAATGGGTCTGCCTTGATCCAGACCTTAAAGAATGAACTGAAGATTTTTAAACATCCACACATTCAGGCAGCTCCCAGCCAGCTGGTGCTGCTAAAAACCAGATTCATAAATATTTAGATGGGAGATGGAAAAGCTGATAGACTCTGCTGTCCGTTTTGCCAGGCAGTTCAGCTTGTCACAGTCGTCACTTAATCCTAATAGATTTTTGTTACGATTCAGTGTAAATACCTTGATAAACCCTGATGACTTGCTTGGAGCTCAGCAGGAGAACAGATTGCAGCTTGGATTGGTGTGGGGAGGCATCAGGCTGTTCATTACCAAAGGGAGATTTTTGAAGAAGCTCCATAATTGGTTGTTTATATGAAAAATTTGGGTTTCATGAGAGCAGAGAATGAGCACAAGCCACCAGCGAGTGTTTCCAGCCTGGGACAGTTCCATTTTTGCTTTAGTGTTGGAACTAAATTTCATCCTCAGTTTCACTGAAGGCCATTCCCCTTGGTGGTGCTCACCTCCACAACTCCTGCTTCCTGGGAGTTAGGGCTGAAAAACCAAATTTATCCATGAATTATCAGTCTGCAGACTTGCAAATCCCAGGTGTTTGTAGGATATCTCCTTAAATCCACTGCTCTTAATTAGAATCATGGACCCATCAAAGTTGGAAAAGACCTCCAAGATCATCAAATCAAATCTGCAACCAAAAGTCCAAACTTTGGCTGAAGGTTTTGTTTTACTGTCTCCTCCTGTCCTGGAAAGGTGAAATTTCCAGAAACACACAAATCCAATTGGATTTTCTGAGAAGATTAAACAGATTATGAGCACTTCAAGTCAGTAGGAAAAAGATAACACATGATGAGACAGATTTGTGTAGAGAGGAGTAATTGAGGGCTTTCAAGACATGCTGCTGGTCCATCTTTATTTTTTTTTCCCAGTACACAGATTTGGAAAGGGAAAAAAAGTGGGTTTTAAGTGGGTTTTGCTTAATTTCTTCACCTCCAGAATCTTATCTAGTCCATGGCTACCAGAAAGACCTTTGTGACTTCATTTTCAAATGTTTCTCTTACCCACATGATGAATTTGGCCAAAGGAACCAATTTTTTCTCCCATTTAAACCGGGGCTGCTTTGCCTCCATCTCTCCATGCAATACTGGAGATTTAGAGGTGGAGGGAGGAGGAATCCATCACATTTGAATTTTGGAGGACAACTCAGCTCAGCCCAAGCTCAAACCCCATTTCTCTCTACATCAGCCCAAGGCATTTCCTCCTCCTCATGTCCTTCCTTTCTCTGCAGGTTTGTGGCTTCATTATTTGGGGGGAAAAAAAAGGCTTTGGAGCAAGATAACCACTAAATAAACAGGGTTTTAGCACACCTGCAAATGGAACAGCTCCAGCTATTGGCAACTGCAATTATTTAATGAAGTAAGGAGCTTCCATTGATTTTGTGACTCCAGATGGAAATTAAAAGGCCTGTTATAATTAGCCCTAAACTCTCCTATTTATTATTGGGCTGAGCTGTGTCTGTTCAGATCTTTGTGGTTGGGAATGATGGTGCAGCTGCACCTTGTGCTCAGTGAGGATAATTCAGGTTCAAACCTATACCAGGGTGGGGTGGAGGAATCATTTATTTTTCCTTTACCAAATCTCTTACATCAGAAGCATGGAAGGAATTGGAGAAGAAAATATTTCAGAGAGATCGTGAGGCAGCTTCCAATGCCTAAAGCAGCTCTGAATCACCCCAGGCATTGCTGTCTCTTGGCCTGAACAGTGGGAGGGCTCTGGATCTCTTCACCATCCAGACAGGAGATTTTTCCCTTAGCCACTGTTAGGAAAATTAATCCACAAACGCCAGAGGTTTATGTCCAAAAAGGAGACAGAGGAGTCCTTTTACTTTATTCCAATAAAGGGAGAGGCATGGGGCATTTCCCCTGGGGTCTCTCAAATTTTGGAGGACGCAGCCTCCTATTTATCCCGATTTCCCAGCCTCATTTCCCTCTCACTTTCTCCATTGGCTGAGGTACTTGAGAGTTACAAACTTCCCAGAGTGCCTAATACCTAAAATTCCCCTTTCATGTATAACCCACCTTTTAATTTTTAATTCTTATGGAATTTATGGGTTTCCCCCATTGTTTCTTTCATCTTTCAATATCAAATTTCATTTATCAGCAAACCTACAGTTTGTTTGTAAAGGCAAATATCTTCTTTTCCATTCATCTATCAGTGGAATCCTTCCCATTGTTTCTTTGATATCTCAGTGCTGGTTTTATCTACCAGCAGACCCACTGCTTGTTTGTAAAGACAAGTCTGTCATTCCTCTCAGCCACCTTTAGAGAGTGCTGGTAAAATGCCAGTGGGATTTAAAAAGGATTTGAGAAGGTGCAGGGTAGGTCTGAGTTGGTGTGAACCAGATCTGAACCTCAAGGAACAATCAAACAGAAGAAAACATGGGAAGACCTGGAGTGGGATTCATGGAGTGATAAACTGTGGCTTCAGGACTCAGGAATGATTGAATTTCCAGGCAAAGGCTCTACCTTGACTGAATTATGTTTAGAGCTCCCCATCCCAAAATTACAAGCTGGACAAGATGTCTGGAAATTCCTCATTCAGCCTCCAAGCATTTGTTTAATCAAATCCTGAAGATCTCTGAGAAATGAGATTTCACAAGATCCCTGGTGGCCTGTCACACCACTGCTTTAACCTGCTAAGAAAAAATATTCCTTCTCCCCCCCAAAAAAATCAAGCTTAGTTTTTTTTTCTGTAGTAGAAATTGAGGTTTCTCGCACTCTCTGGACTGTGGAAGGGTTAGTGTTTTAAAACCAGCTTTAGAAAGAGAAATTCTGCAAAGCTCTGAGTGTTGTTAATATTTCTCATGTTATTAAGGTCAAGTTTTATCAATCTGTTATCAGACAACTGCAAAGGTAGAAGCCAATCAAGCAGAGAGGGTGTGTAAATTGAATTATGGTCTTGAAACAACAACTAAAAAGAGAAAAGAGGAAGGGAAAAAAGCTCCTTCCCCACATATGTGAGGTCGCCATGTCCACCACAAGGCAAGAGGGTCAAGTAAAAAGAATGAGGTGGGACGGAATTGTGCCACCTTGATTTATAAAACCAGCACAGTTTGGTGTCAAAATCATCTTTGGTGATGGGAAGAGGAAGGTGTAGATCTAAGAAATATTTAGGGAATTCTCATAGGTCATACAGGTGGATAACCCAGCCTCGAGAAACAGCTGAGCTACAGGAGGTATCAAATAATCAACCAAAGCTGAATTATTGATAAACACATTTTTACATCCACCAGCACTGTGACAACATCTTCTTGGGGAAGAAAATTGAAAATCGTGGAGTGCATCACGGAACCAGACAGAAAGAAGAACAAAGCAATTATGCAGATGCAATTTGGTACTGAACTCTCTTTAATCACTGGGGGTTTGGTACATGCATAAAAGCTGAAGAATTCTGACATTATCATGTGAAATTAGGGTATGATTAATGTGGGGAAAGGGTTATTTAGTTGGATTCCTGTGATTTACACATCCACATTTTCTCAGGGATCTGAAAAGAGACACTTTTCTGCACAGCACAGGAATCAACTCAGATATTTGGGCAGTCAAACAGTAAAGGGGTTGTTCATCAGGCCAGCCAGAAAAACCAGGATAAATCATGCTCAGAAAAAAAAGCTGGAAATAGGGAAAAAATGTCCTCCTTCTCTAAGGACACCTCCCATCTCTTATTCCTTAGTACATTGTGTTTAGGCACCTTTATTTTAGGTCAAAGACTGTCATTGTCTAGCATATCCCACCTTCCTGCTCTCTTTTTTTCACCAAAGGTGTGTGACTTTTTTTTTTGTTTTGTTCCTGCTTTTAAAAAACTATAATTCAGGACAGCTTGTGAAACAGAAAACATGGTCAGAGAAAAGATGTGGATAGATAGATAGATAGAGAGAGAGAGAGAGAGATACTTCTTTTCTATTTTTTTGTTGTTGTTGCTGTTCTTCAAAAGGCAAAAAAAAAAAAATTGTGAAGCTGTTGGGAATAGCTTGGACATATGAATGGAGATTGATCTGAAATTGAAAGATGAGCCCTTCAATGATAATCAGGAACATGATTTCTTCAGTGGAGTGAAACGGAGCTTAGCAGATGACTCGATTACAGTTTCTAATTACTTATCAGATGCTGCTCTTCAGTCAAGCAAAGGAAAAAAAAAAGGGCATAACAAGTTCCAGTGGCTGGAAATTCAAGTCAGCGAAATTAGAACTGAATTCAAGGTGTGCATCTTAAATCATGAGGTTAAATCAACCTTCAGAGCAGACAGGCAGTGGATGTGATAAATTCTCTCATCAATTAGTCTCTTTGGGGGAAGATTCCTCTATTAGAAAAAAAAAAAAAGGAAAGCATAAAAAAGTTTTCTCTGCAGTGTAAGAGAAATTAATGGGAGAATCTGTGGATATTGCTGAGACCAAATATCGTGCTCTGAGCTGTGTAGGCCAGATGAGGTTCTCAGAAGGGCTTTGCAAGGTTTGAAATGAAATCTGGGTTGGTTTTCTCTCCCACTATTCAAAGGAAGTTCCTTTTTAACAACATCCAGACCTCAGCAGTAGCCCTTAATTTGTTAATTTGTTGAAGGTGCTGAAAAGACACCAGGCTATGGATGTGCACTTGCATTGTGCCATTTTAGGACTGATCCAGGGTGGTTTCCACATGCACATTGATTGGAAAAGAGGACTGTGAGAGAAATATTCTGGGCCCTGCCAACCCCAGACCCCAGAGAAAGGATGAGGGATGTGCTCCATGGGTGAGGTGCACCTGGAGCCTCCTACAGAAGGGTCTCCTCAAGGTTTTATCTCCTTTTCGTGGACTTCAGTCCCCAAATGACAGCAAATTCTGGCTGGTTTTGCATAAACTGGGAGATCTCCAAGAACTGGCAGTGCAATAAATACACAAACTCCCATTTCCTCTCTGGTGCTCATGTTTCATTGACATTGGTGGGTGTTAGCAAAGACTGTCACTGCTCAGTGGGGTGCTGGAATGATCCTAAAAACAAGGAAAAAAAGATCAGGGCAGAAGAAGGAGTGAATGGATGTGGGTGAATCTCTGCCAGGAAGTTCCATACAAAGAAAAAAAAAAAAAACAAGGGAGCAGCTGTCTCCTCGATTAACCAGCCTCTGTTGTCTTCATAAATCACTTTGTGCTGCCATATCTGAGTCTCAGAAATCCAGAGTATTTGTACACTTAATTCCTGTTTAAGGAGCTAAATCCCTTTTGAAATCCTTTGTCTTGTAAATACTTTTGTGGTTTTGAGCCTTGTGGCTCTAGACTAAGAGGGGCTAAAATGAGAAATATACAATCCTTGCTGTTGTGTCAGGTGACATTAAAGGGAAATAATGAAAGGGATTTTGGAAAAGTCACCATGGGACCTTCATTGCCCATGAGTGAAGATGGAACCTCATAAAATCAGGAATAACCTGCTCCAGTGGAAGGTGTCCCTGCCCATGGAAGAGGGATTGGAATGGGATCATCTTTAAAGTCCCTTTTAACCCAAACCATGCTGTGATTCCATGATCCCATGAATCCATGATTCCCTGCATTTTGGCACAGAGGATTTAGGATTGTCTATTCTGACAGGGGTGGCAGCAGCTGGAAAGGGGGATTAGATTATTCAGTGTCATTTTTTTTTCTCTCCCTGATGAAGAATGGACTTAAAACCACCCATCTCCCATAGCATCACAGAAACAAAAAAAGTGAATTTTACTCTGGTTTTTTACTCTGTGCCCACCCAGACCTCTTCAAAGACAAGAACTGAACCCGGATGAGTAGGGAAACCCCACAAATCCCTGAATCAAAGGGAATATTTCACCCAACCAGGCTGCAATCCCTGATACAGTTCAGTTTTCCCAACCTATCCCTCTTTCAGTTCTGTGGTTGGACCTCACTTCTGGTCCCATGTTTTTACAGAACTTTGCACAACAGGAATCTTGCCCAAGCTAGACCTGAAGCCAACCAGCAGGAAATCAGGAGTGTAAATCTGCCTTTTTTCCATATTAATCATTCCTGTGCCTACCACATCTCCCTCAGAACAGCACAGCTCATTATAGGGAGATAAATGCTAAGAGAAAATGATAATGAGTGTCAGACCTCCAGAAATGTGAGATTCGGGCCTGAGGAGAAGTGATTGTGATTCACAAACTTGATTTGATCCCAGGAAGTGGGAGAACATTTCTCCCCACCTTCACATCCCTGTGGTGCTCAGTGGTTTTACAGAGACCTTCAAAACCCTGTTAATTTGTGCAATTCGGCTGGGGGAAATCTGAGTTTATCTGATTTTGTTAATATTTTGATACTTTCCATGAAAAATAGCAGAAGAGAATCTAATTAAACCAACACATTTTAACCTCATTTCACTGGGGCTGGTGTAACGTTGGGCTCACTAATTTGCAAAACTAATGAGTGCAGTCTGACCCAGAGTTGCTTTTTACAGTGTCAATTTACCCAGGAAGTCTGGAAAGCTGGGGCTTTTTACTTTTCTATTCTTTTTTTTTTTTTTTTCCAGTATTTGATTTGGGTGTGTTGAGCTGAAGCCCCAATTAAAATCTTGCAACGCAAAAAGATTCCAGAATTCTGCAGAAGTATAATGAAGTTTCAAACCCTTTTTTTCTCCTTCTCCTCAAAGATGTTCTGTGGGATCTAAGCCAAGTCCTTGCTTTGTAAGCTGTTGATCAAGAGAAGAAAAAAGAGGAAGAAAGTGAACAAATCACTGCAAAAAGGAAGTAAAACTAAAGGGGATAAAATACAGACAAAGTCTGTGATTTTCTTTTCCTTGTGAGTCATGACAAAACCCATCTCCCACTAAACCAGAGTTGAATTAACTTTTGTCTCTGGTCAAGACAACACTGAAATGTTTTCCAGTGTTCCATTCAATTTGCAATGATTTTTAATGAATTTCAGATGGAATTTTTTTCCTTTGGTGCATTCGGATGTTCCCTTTTCATTTTAGTTGTACATTATATTACTCGCACCACAATGTACAGATTATAAGGATGTAATGTTTCTTTCAGGCCTTTAATGTGTTTATTAATTAAGTTTTCAAGGTCTGGTCCAGTTAGAGAAGAAAATAATACATTGATATAAATTTCAGGATGCAGAGACACTTCATCTTTCATCAAACAGTGAATGGAAGCAAAAAGAAAGATATTCTTTCAAATGCACTTAGTTTTGAGCAACTTAAATCTCAACCAGTCCTCTGAGCCAGAGGAGAGAAATCCACTTTGTAGGGTTATTTTCTGTATCTAATACAAGACTAATCATTAACAAAGAGGCTCCTGTGTCATCCAAAGGAGATGAACCCCTTTCGAAAAACAAATTCCAGGCAAATCTCTCTGGAGCTGTTCCAGCTGGGACCACAAGTGGTGAGAGTGGACACCAGACCCGTTGTCTTCATTTGCAAGCAAAGGCACAAGTTTGGGTTCTATAAATGCACTCCCATGGACAGGTATCTTGGGTTGCAATATGTAACCAAAGTGTTTGTTTATTCTATTTCCCATCTGCTGAAATTGGCTGAGGAGGTGTTTTCCTTATCTCTCGTAACTCCAGGGAGAAGGGGGCAGGTGCCTTCTGATAATGGACCAGCTGTTAAAACCAGGTGGGGCAGTGTTCTTTATCTCTTCCAGGACCCATCCTCCCTCCAGGGGATATCTGCTG
>JBBMKD010000102.1:149608004-149621473 GCA_037834095.1 Argya squamiceps
TGACAGCGACAGTCGAGGTGCTGTAGCAGAAGAAACCACAAATCATGAATGTAGAGGCGTACCCCAAAAGCAGCCGGGTGGGCCAGCAATGCAGCAGGCTGGCCAAGGGGCACGCACCCCTACAACCAGTTTTGTTCTTCTCTCCCTCTGGATTTTAGTCACCTAGAGAAGAAAATATTCACCCTTCCTTGCTCAGAGTTTGGCAGAGGGGCCCTGTAAAAAACCCTGTCAGTCCTCCTGGACAGGTTATGGTTGGGAATTAACGGAGGCTGGGGTAAACAAACAGCCTGGATACTTCAGAATGGTGGAAAGAGCAACATGAACGTGCCTGATTCTGTCCCTCTGGGGGAAAAATGAACATTTCTCCATGTCCACATGCACAGTGGAGCAGATGCCTGATGCTTTGAAGCCTCGGTGGAGTCACTCCATCACCTCCTGGATGGGCTGGTTGGGGAACAGAGAATGGGTCAAGCTTTGCCAGCTCTTCCAATGCCCAGGCTGATTTCAGGCAGTACCCACAAACTTCCTTCCACGTGTGTATCCACGAAAGGAAAGGGAAAACAGCAAATGTGTTGTGATTACTGAATAACTCAGTGGGACTCGCCTTCAAATATGGAATCAAATTATTTTGTTCTGCATTCAGGTTTCAAGCTGCGAGAAAAAAAACCCCACCTCTTTCATTCTAATCTGGCTTTTAAGTGCATTGAAATGGAAGTTTAAAGCGTGAACTTTCCCTTTCCTCTCTTTCATACTGTGAAGGAAACTGCTTCTGACACATCCCGTGGCTTCTGCTGATCACTGATGAGTGGTACTCGGGCCATCCATTAATTTCAATTCCTTCAGGTTGTAACCCATATCAGAGGGGCCAAGTGATAATGAACACGTATTAAAGTGACTCGCAACACCAGCGTTCAATTAATTATAAACAGATTTCAAAAGGTATTTGGTCTTTCTGATGCTGCTGTCAACAGAAGCTGCCTTTCAGTGCCAAGCACCAGAGAAAGGCCAGAGGGGCAGGGAAGACACCAGGAATTGGTCATATTTTCTCCTGTCACAGCCTTGACTCAGGGAATAGGATTAAACCTGGAAAGGCTCAGGCACGTTACTGACCTCCTGCTGCCTAAGAAAAGAAAAAGAAGTACAGATAATTTGTCCTTTTTTGGGTTCTCCAGTTCAAAAAAGACACTGAGTCAACCAAGAAGGTTGGGAAAGCTGGATATGCAAGGATTTACAAGGGGAAGTAAAAATTTTAGGATTTGCAAGTAGAAAATGTGCCCAAGGTGAAGGAAAATCTTGTTATTGCATGAAAGTCCCTAAGGGAAAGATCTAGAGAAGATGGATCCCAGCTCTTGGAGATACTGAAATTTTGACTGGAAATTGGGTGACCTGAACTGCTTGGCCTTATTTGGAACAGGTTTTTGGACTGGCTACTTCAGAAGAGGATGTCCAACCTAAATTATTCGGAAGCTTTTATGTAAAGTGTTCCATCTGAATTGGGTCACCAAAATCTTCCTCCAGAGCCAGTGGATGTGGAATTTTGGGTATAAAATCCAGTAGCTGCACTGAATATTCCTGCTTTTGTTGGAACTTTAAATGTTTACCTCAAACAGAAGAAGAAAGGCTCCAGAGTAGACACTAAATGTTAAAAAAAATTAATAATTCTCATTTTTTCTGTTTTTCCAGCCTCCATACTTCCTCTCTAATATCCTTCATTTTCATTGGAATTTCTCAGCACCCTCTGTTTCTTTTTTCTGTCTGACACTCCTTTAAACTTTAAAGACTTTAAACAGCAGCATTTAAAGTCACCCTGTCCTGGTGTTAACATGTGTTCTGGGTTTGGGTGTCCCAGGACATGCACTGCTGAAGATTACAAATTACTTTGTGCTGTTCCTGCTGTCTCCTGGAATGATTTTACCCCAGCCATAGCTGGAACAGTTAATGTAAAAACATTTTTTATCCATTTACCACTGTCACTCTGCTCTTGACACGACTCTTTCTTCATCCTCATGGATGGAGAAAATGTGTTCTCACCAAGGGAAAAGAAGGGAATAAAAACTCTGCTCTGGAACTCCATCCAGAATGCCCATGTGAAGTGGAAAACATACCTTAAATATGTTTTTTATCTGTCTAATCTTATCCAGGTCTGGTGTGTTCTCCCAACCAGCCATTTCAATCCATGAAGATATAAAATAGGAATATTGACCTCATTTTCTCTACCGTTGAATATGTTGATATTTTTATTTAGCCTTACAAGATAAGAAAGTGCCATTAATTAAATTCTTCCTGTGGAGAAACTGAGGCACAGGAGAAGACTGGAATTCATCTGCATAATTTGGGGTGTCTATAACTTAGTAATTTTAATTAAATTGTCTTCATTTTCATGACAATTAAAGACAATCCAATCAACAAACTGAATGGAGTTTAGAGTGTGAATCACCCGACAAAGTGCAAGACTGGTTTAGGATGAGATAAATCACAGAATGGGTTGGGTTGGAAAAAACCCTCAAGATCACCCAGTTTCTACAGCCTGAGTGAGATTAAACTGCCTTGGCACTGAATTTATTGAAACTTTAGCCAAACAATCAAATGTATTTACATATTGCTGGTCAACAGGACAGAGAGACAAGAGGAGCCCCATTCCCTCCTACACCCAAATCATGGAATTATAGAATTACTAAGGTTGGAAAAGAGCTCTAAGTTCATCCAGTCCAAGTGTCAACACCACTACACTCCATTTGGACACTTCCAGGGATGGTGACCCCACCACTTCTCTGGGAAGCGTGTTCAAGTGCTTAACAATGTAAATCCAAATTCCCAGACTTTAGTGCCCTGAATAATTTTCCCAAGGTTGACTCTGGTGCCTGAAGATACTGAAATCACATCACCCAGCACTGGGGGCAACGTGCTGTTCACTGCCCCCTGTGACACTTGATGGGGCTCTGGAAAGAGAGGAAAAGACCTGGAAAAGGAATTGTCCAACCTTTGGTCACTCATTACAGTAATGGCTTGAGGAAGAATTTAAAAAGAAGAAAATGAGGCTCAGGGGAGACTTTATTGCTCTCTACAACCACTGAAAGGAGGCTGAGTGAGGTGAGGGTTGGTTTCTTTCCCCAGAAAAGAACAGAACAAGGGGAAAAACCCCTCAAGCTGTGACATAGGAGATCCAGGTTGGATATTTTGAAAAATCTCTTCACTGAAAGGATAAGCATTGGAATGGACTGCCTAGGGAAATTGGAGTTATCACCCCTCAGGTGTTCAAAAAATGAGTAGGCATTGCACTTGGGGATGTGGTTTGGGGGACGTGGTGGTGTTCAGTCAAAAAATTGGACCCAATGATCTTGAAGGTCTTTTCCAACCTGAAGGATTCCATGAGAACAGAACTGCTCCAAAGCCTCCAGCTCCCTGGCAGGCTGTCACTCCGTGTGTGGCAGTCTGGGCTGCGAGCACAAGGAGTTGGATGTCTTTTTATTTGTATTATTTATTAAGCAAATTATTTCTGTGCCCAGCATCTGGAAACACGCCATAAATAAAACACAGAAGAGCCTTAAATTCCTCTGCTATTCACAGGCAAATGTCCCTCCCTGCACTGTCATAACAAACTTCTGTAAATAACATCCCCAGCTTTCTGTCAGTGCCAAAAGACATCACAGAGCAAATCCAGCCTCCTGCCATCTCCTGGAGGAGAACTGGCAGGAGTTATTGACACCAAAAATGCAGCTCTGCACCTCCAGGAGGAACTTCCTAATGAGGAGAGTGGAGCACAGGAAGAGCAGATCCTCTTATATTTGGGGGTTGCCACATGACCTCTAAAGACATGACCTCTATCTCCAGCTGTCTTGCAAATGGCTTTGAGCAAGGCTCCAACAGGGATTTTTTCAGATAGGTGTGTTTTCCCAAAGAGCTAAACTCTGTCATGACCTGCAGCAGAAAATATAAATCCACACTCTGGGTCAGGCTGGGTTCCAGGTTCAGCCTAAAGTCCAGACTCATCCACTCTGCACCAGCTTTGAAGGATTTAACAATCAGAGTCCAGGGTTCTCCAGAAAGGGAAGAGCTTGAATATTCTTCAGTCCTACAAAATAAACTTTAAGTGATCCATCTGGTCTGGTCAATCTAAGGGGAGCCAAGCAGACTGCACTTCATCCCAAGCTTTGGAGGAAGAGTTCAAGTGAAGTTTCCCAAGTCTTGGGATATTATACTTTCGGAGTGTTGCCTTTCTTGGTTTTTTGGTTGGATTTTGTGCCTTGATAAGCTTGCCCAGTCTTAGACAATTCCAGGGGATGAGACAGGTGAAGGAAATTCATACAAGATTACCCTATTCTAGAAAAATAAATTTATCATAAGGCCAATTCTGCATCAGGGGAGACCAGAGCTGCTAATTTTTAACAGAGTAACACCTTCTCTGAGTGCTTTATTCTGGAGTCTCATCAGGCCCCTGGCACGGCAGAGCCAAAAGGAGATCTTGGCTGGAGTCCTGGATCTGGTGACTCCAGGCTTTGTGGGATGGGGAATCTCGGTCAGAATTAGGGCATTTCCAGTCTCAGAACCATAAAATAGTTTGGCTTGGAAGGGTTTGGAAAACTACCTCGTTCCAACCCCCATGGCAAGGGCAGGGACACCTACCACTATCCCAGGTTGCTCCAAGCCCCATCCAGTCTGACCTTGGACACTTCCAGAGATGGAAGTGGGCTTCCACAACTTTTCTTGGCAACCTGTGCCTCACCAGCCAATAAATCCCAGTAACAGAGGACAAGGGGAAATTATTTCAAATTGAGACAGTACCTTTAGGTTAGCTATTAGGAAAAAATTCTTTATTAGGAAAAAATTCTTTGCTGTGAGCGTTGTCCAGAACGGGTTTTCCAGAGAAGTTGTGGGTCTGGAATTTATATTGTGGAACCTAGTCCAGTAGAAGGTGTCCCTGCCCACGGCAGAGGGTTGGAACTGGATGATTTTTAGGGTCCCTTCCAACCCAAACCATTCCATGGCTCGGTGACTCACAGAGCAGTGACCTGCTCTGTCCTTCTCACAGTCACACCTTCTCCTACACTGGGACTGCTGCGGCTCATCCTCTTCCCCACTGCCCGTCCTCTCCTTCCAGCCAGGCCCCCAGGGAGACACAGCTCATCCCTGAGCTCGTTATGTTCAGGGATAGCTCAACAGGCTCAATAATTAACGACCCTCGCAGGAGCCAGGGCTGCAGTCAGGGCTGAGGCTCCCAGTCAGTGCAGGAGGAGAAGGGCTTGAGGTAAAAGGACTTGTAATTAATGTCCTCTACAGTATGCAAATGAGATTTCTTTGTCCTTAAACCAAAGGCAACTAAATTAGTCAAACAAAAAGGGAAGAAGAACAGGAGACAATGTTTAAATTAGAGAACAGAGGGAGGGTAATGCTTTTATTTCCACGGTAATTTAGATTACAAATCCACTCTCCCCTGGACCAGTGAGCATTTCTGTCTGCTCAGTTGCCTAATTTGTGTTTGGCTCAAAGGAAGAAGTTATTTTGTTCAAAATTATTTTTTCCTTTTCTCTATGACTTAGAAAACCTGGAGCAGAAACAGCTCTGGGAAGGAACAGCCAGGAAAGCAAAGCAAGACAACACAGCAGCAGTCACTGAGGTAATCACTGAAAGCAAACAGGAGCCTCTGGGATTCTCCCAAATTGGTGGTTTGGGAAAAATCTTGGGGCAAGGGAAAGAAAAAAATGCATTTTGCAAATTGAGTAAATTCTCTGCTCCTTACAGAAGGATGGAGAATGGGGTGAGTGATTCTCTCAGCAGGAAAGGAAAGGGTGGATGTGTGAGCCACTGGAACGGGAGGGAGGGTGTTTAGAGACACAGGGATAAAAAAAGGCAGAAAATAGAAAGACCAGGATGTGATGAACACACAGAGGTGTCCTTAAAGGATGAAACTGGTATTACCTCAATAATTAGCATTACCTCAACTCTGATTTCATCTTCTGTGGCTTCAGAAGCCTCTCTGGGACCTTCAGGGTTAATCCGTCCCCTCAGACTCAACTGCAAAACACTGGAGAGCCAAAGACCTGCAAATCCCTCTTGCATTCACCCATTTTTTCCCATCCATTGAGCTCCAGTGTAACCCTGTGCCAAAACTTCCAAAAACCTTGGGCAGGTAGGTGAGGATGCTCTGGTCCATTGAGATGGATTTCATCCAGTCAGATGTTGACAGATTCCTCCAAATAAATGGCCGGAGGTGAGTTATTTTAAAGAAATTGAGGAAAATTGGGATTTTTATGAAGGTGGGCACTTCGTCCTAATGATACTGCCTGGACTAGGGAAGATGAATCTAAAATGGTTTAAAAACTGAATGGGCAGGTGATTTTAGCTTGCTGCAGTCTGTCTCTAAAGCACAATGGGGAAACACAGAAACAGGGAACCAGAGGATAATTTAGGTTGGAAAAGACCTCAAAGGTCATCAGGTCCAACCCTTAACTCAGCCCTGCCAAGGCCACCATGAAACAATGTCCCCAAGTGCCACATCTAAGGGACAGTGACTCCACCACGTCCAGTGTAGCCTGTTCCAGAGCTGGACCAGCCTTGCAGTGAAGAATTTGTTCCTGATGTCCAGTCTAAACCTCTCCTGATGGAGCTTGAGGCCATTTCCCCTCCTCCTGTCACTTGTCACGCAGAGAAGAGACCAACACTCACCTGTCTGCACCCTCCTGTCAGGGAGTTGTGCAGAGCCAGGAGGTTCCCCCTGAGCCTCCTTTTCTCCAGGCTGAGCCCCCTCAGCTGTTCCTGGTACTCCAGACCCTTCCCCAGCTCCATTCCCTTCTCTGGACATGCTCCAGCCCCTCAATACCTTCCCTGCCATGAGGATTCCACATCCCACACTCGGGTGATGTGTCCCAGTGTCACACTTGAGCTATGAGACAACACTCCTGGTTTCTCCCTCTGATTTTGTAGTATAGATCCACAGGTTTCTCTTAGGAAATTTTCTCCTTTCTTTGGCACTTTCTGGGTGATGTCCCTGTTCAGAGAGTTCAGTTTTCCTTCCAGCCAGGAGACAGGACAGACTGAGGCTGAGGAGGACTGGGGTTGAATATAATTGCCTTTACTGAGCTAACCTGATGTTTGATCTTTCTCAAATCCCTCTCCAAAATTCTGTTTTTCTTCCCTGTCTCCCCCTGGAGTTACTGCTGAGGTTGTAACTCTTCCAAGGGAGGAAATCAGCTCTCTTTATTTTCCCGTTTAATCCCATACCTACATTTCTCCGGGGCCAATCTATTCGTTGTGGGTTTTTTTTCCGAGGCTTTCTCTCCACACAAGTGCCTGCCTTGCCCACTAGGTGTCATGAAACGCTGAGTTCTCAGAGCTGTGGGCGAAGGGGGACTTTTTAGCTGCTTTGTAGCAAATTGCTGGAGTTCCTCCCTGGCCATCTGCTTTTTTTGGAGGTAGCCCACTCAGCTGGGAGCTGTGAGCAAAAGCATCAGCTGCCGCCAGCTCCGTCCTATTTTCAGCTCCGAGGAATCACGACTGTTGGCTGCACCACCAGGAACAGCAGCTCCTGGCATTTGCTGGGGGTTGGTGAGTACAGGAGAAAACCCAGAGGGAGAAGGGTCTGGCTTCAGCTGACCCACAGTTAGGCATGGGCAGCTCTGCAGCTCTTCAAAATCTTCCTGTCTTGCTGCAGGAATAAATTTCCTCTCTTCGTTTCCGAGCTGCTGGAAGGAGCAGTTGTGCTGGGAGAAGTTGTGCTTGAGATTGGTGGAGACAATTTCTGGAAAGGCACTTGGAAAGGAGAAATGTGAAGTTGATTGTCTGGAGATGTGACTCATCCAGAGATGCAGGCTCTCCACAGCTTCATATAACAAAGGTCTTCAGGGTCTAAACATTCCTTAATAGATTTTGGAAGCTTTTCCTTATTTTTTAGAAATTTATTTTCATTTTTCAGAGCTTTCCTTTCATTTTTCTTTCATTCTTCATGGGATTAGTTACCATCTATCTCTTCTATTTTAAAGAACTCTCTTCTCTTAGAAGCCTGCAATCAGCAGGGTTCAAGTGGAGGTAGGGGAGATATTTTTCATTTGTGACTTGACTGGAGAAAAAGTGATGGTCAAATGGAAGTGGTTGTTTATTTCCCAACGTTTTATTTCTTTCCCTATGAAGGAAAAGAGAGGGAGAGGATTTCATCTGAGGGGTTTCCGAAATGGAATTAATCAAGTTGCCCCCAACAAGTAATATTTGCTAAGCCAATTTTGGGAATATTTAACCATCACCCCACTAAATTCAGGGACAGATTGCTGAGGGACATCCTGTCACCACAACAGGACACTTTTGTCCCTCTCCCTCACACACAGCAGTGCTCCAGGTAACCTTGTTCCCATGGAGAAGGTTGGGATGATCCTCTTTCCTCCTGAGGCTCCATGTGAAGGTGCCACGTGAGTTAAAAACCCAAGCACATCTTCCCAGAGACTCGTGTTAACAGTTCAGCAAATGTAGGATTTTTCTGAGCCAACAGATTGTCAGACCCAAATAAGACTTCCACGTTTCCATCATTGGGAGCTAAACTCTCAGGATGTTTTCCAAAGGTCTTTTTTTTTTCCTGCCAACCTCTCCCTGTTGGTGTTCTGGCCTAGTTGGTAAGTTTGATCAAGCCAGACAAGTCCCAGGAGGTGCCAGGGATGTGAATCCCTGGTTTGAGGGTGAAAAGGAGGGTGAGATTTTGTCCATATGGACCAAATTCCTTTGATTCTGGGATTAAGAATGTGTGCCAGCTCTTTAATTTGGTCTTCTAGACCTGGGCCTGCAGCTGTAGAGATTCAGCAGCAGAGAAAGTGAAGAGAGAAGAACAGAAGATGGCAACAAAGATGATGAAGGGACTTGAACATCTTTTTTATGAGGTCAGGCTGAGAGAGTTGAACATGTTCAGTCTCAAATAAAGTGGCTGAGAGGGAACCTCATCAATGTCCAGCAATATCTGCAAGGAAGGGTCAGAGGATGGACCAGGCTCTGCTCTGTGGGGCCCAGCAATAGGAGAACAGGCAGAAAAGGATGCCCAGAAAGTTCCACCTGAACATGAGGAAAAACTTCTGTCCTGTGCAGTGACCAAGCCCTGAACAGATTGTCCAGTGAGAGTGTTGAGTCTCCCTCACTGGACACATTCCAGAACCCTCTGGACACAGCTCTGTGCCCTGTGCTCTGGGATGGCCCTGCTGGAGCAGGGAGGTGGCACCAGATGACCCCACTGTGGTCACTTCCAGCCTGACCCATCCTGTGATTCTCTGAGAAGAGACACCCATTCTAGGGCAGACAGTGGCAGACGGCAGAAAAAAGGCTCCAAGTCCCTTGCTTGGTTCTGGGGAAGTCACAGCAAAGCCCCACTGCTGGGCAGGTGAGAAGAACCTTGAGCAAATATGTGAAAGGTCAAAGAAGGTCTGAACTTCGTGGGGAAACACTTGGAACCCCTGTTCCCCTACCTGAAAGTAGCTTTGGAGTCCTCTGCAGAGAGACCCTGCCTTGCCTTGTCCAGAGGAGCTGTGGCCGCCCCATCCCTGGAAGTGTCCAAGGCCAGGTTGGACGGGGTTTGGAGCAACCTGGGATAGTGGAAGGTCTCCCTGCCCATGGCAGGGGGGTGGAATGAGATGATCTTTAAGATCCATTTCAATCCAAACCCTTCCATGTCTCTGTGATCCCTGCAGAGTGACAAAACCACCAGGACTACAGAGCTCAGCAGGACCTCAGCGGCTCGGAATATTTGGGGTGACATCTGACAGCAGAGTGGATGACCCCATTTCCCCCAAAAGCAGCGGGAATCTCTGCAGATCCCACCTGTCCTGCATCCATCCCTGTGCTCCCTGCTGCCATCCTCATCCTTCCCGAACCGATTTTTCCCTGGTTTTGTGTGTTTTGGAGCCAGGAGAGGGCAGCAATGCTCACGGACAGGCACACACAGTGTCTGCTGTCCCCGCTCCTCTCCGAGCTCCTGGCAGTGACATCCCAGCGCCCTGGTCACTTTCAGATAGACAGCACTGCACACAGGTGCCTCTGACATTTCAGGATCACGTACAAATCCAGGTACAAAACTTTTTTTTTTTTTAATTGCAAAAGGAAACTTCTCCTCTGCAGCTTGGTTTGCACAGGCTGTGATTTAAAACTCTGTCCAACATCCCAGCTTGTGGCCAAACAGCCTCTCCCTTTCTTCTCATGCAGATAAGACTCTGGATACTTTTAAGCAAGTGGTTTTGATTTAATTGCACTTTTTGATGAGCACTTAAAGCCCTCCACGGCTTAGAAAATTAAAGAAATTAATACCCTTTCACCACCCAGCCTCAAGTTATAATAATAATAAGAGATTTCTGAAATAAAATTTCCTTTAATAAACATTGATTGGAGTCACAAATCTCTGCCAAGCAGTGGGAGCCTGCATTGAATGTGGACACATCATAAAGGTTCCATCTCGAGATAAGAAATATTTTATTTTATTTCTTTTTTTTTTTTTTCTACAGTGAGAGCAATCAAACACTGGAACAACCTGACCAGAGATGTGGCGGAATCCCCAGTCCTGAAGGGTTTCAAGTCTCATCCCTGGAAGTGTCCAAGGCCAGGCTGGAAGGGGCTCTGAGTAACCTGGTCCAGTGGAAGGTGTCCCTGCCCATGGAAAGGGGTGGAACCAGATAATCTTGAAGGTTCCTTCTGAATGAAAGCATTCTATGAATTCACAAAGATGGAATTGGACAAAGTGTCAGACAATCTCATCGAGAATCCTTTCTCATGTGGGAAATGAGAGCTATGGCCTCTTCTGCCTAAAGATCCCACTGGCAGGACATGGGATGGGGACATAAAATCCTGGAGAGGTCCCCCTGGATGAGTGACCTTTGGTGAAGGAGCTCTCCTCAAGGAGCCTGGCCTTGGAGTGAGGCTTTGCCCTCATTCTTAGCAGGTGCTGGCTGCCCCAATCCTCCAAAATCTCCTTCTGAGTCTGTGACTCATCTGCCAAGATGAGCAAACGAGACTTTCCTGCCCCTTCTCCTTTCCCAAGCCAGAATGAGTCAAAGAACCGTTTGTTTTAACGACGGAGCAAGAGAGATCCACAGGCACAAAAGCTGAGCCGTGGAGCTGTGCCAATCCAAAGGCAGGCAAGGTGAGAGGGAAATGGCAAATGCCTCATTGATTTCAAAACTGCTACACGATCCTGCCTGGGAGGCTGTGAAGTTGTTAAAAAAAAAAAAAAAAGAAAAAAAAAAAGCCTTAAAAGCACGCGGTGTTGATGGGGAGTTGGCAGCTTCCTTTGTGCCGTCTGTTTATTCTCATACAAAGCGATCCAAATACGGAATGTTTCCCTGATGGAAACACCTTGGCATTGTGTTTCCCACTCTGAGCCTGGCACAGCTCATGCCTCACCAGCTGGAGCTCTGCAAAACACCTTCCTTACTCACCCGTGGCCACCCACATCCAGATGCCACCAGGCCTGAAGGAGCTCGAGGAACAGGGGTTGACCAGGAGGCCAACTCAGAAGTCCCTGACTATCCCTCCTGCCTTTTGTCTCCATTTCTGCCTTTAAATTTATAAAATTTAACGGGGTTTAAATTTATAACTTAATTTTATAATTATATAAAATCATGTAATTCTGTATAAAATTATAAAATATATAAAATTATAATTATATAATTTCTTTAATTTATAAATTAAATTAGGTACATTGCTTTGGTGGCAGGTTGATGCTCAATTCCCAGGGGTTTGATTCCCTTCTTTGCCACTGATGCTTCCCGGGGCAAAGGGTCATTGTCATTAAGGCCACATCCCTGTGATGGGCAGTGGTGACATAGGGCTTTGCATCCATCCAGAGCACCGAGGCTTCGAATTTGTGGCTTCGAATTTGTAGTGCCAAAATCTCCTCTGTCTCCCTAACATGGCCCATTAGCCAGGGCTCAAAACTAACGACTTCTCATCAGCCAGGAATGTGGGCAGAAGCAGCTGATAATTATAAACATCCTGCAACTCTTTCCCTTACAAGCTCAGGAAATTCTTCAGCAGGATAAAGTTAAAAGGGACGCCGAAATTTTCATCTGCAACGATACAGTTATAAGAGGTTTCCATGTAAAATCCTCTAAAATGGGGTTTTATAGAGTTATAGAATCATAGGATGGTTTGAGCTGGAAGGGACTTTGAATGTTCTGAGCCCTCTCCCCCTCTGTCTCTGTAAATATCACCTCTCTTCTCCTGTGAGGATCCCCATGAAGACCCTCACCACTGTCCAGGGCCATGGATTGTTACCACAAAACCTCCTTAAAATATCACACAATCCAGACTGGTTTGGGTTGGAAGAAGCCTTAAAGGTTCAGTTCCAACCCTCTAGCATCTGTTGCATTAAGGGTGAAATTTATTTTGTGTGGCTTTCTCTTTCTCAGATATATTTTGTGAGCCACTCTGGAAGATTTGTCGCTCACCTCAATTCCCCTTTCTCTTGGAATAAAATCTCCTCTCTTTTCAACTGAAACTGAATTTCCTCAGCCCTGTTTCTGGACACTGCAAAGTCCTGCTGTTTCCACCTTCAAAGGGAAGAGATGACCTTGCTCAGATCCTCTCTGGGGAGTTGCACCAAGCTTTGCAGGAGGGGAAAACCTCGTTGCTGTTCGCAGCCATCAGCTCATGCATATGCCACTGTCAATTCATCTAAAGTCTGTTGGACAAATTCCAGCACTCTGCAGGGAAGGAGAAAAAAAAATCAAAAAGAAAGAAAAAAAAAAGAAAAAAAAGAAAAAAAGAAAAAAAAGGAGCTGGCAGAGGTAAGGGGATATGCCAGAAATTATTGTATCTCTTCTTTTTTTTTTTTTTTTTAATTCTGATTCTCGAGGTTCTTTGGGGTTTTTACCTCCTTCATTAAGCTGGGGTTTTTTTGGTATTTGCACTGGTTAGGCCCATCCTAAGCTAATTGTTAACCTCTTAATTGATTGTTAACTTAGTTGTAGGTGAGAATAGAGAGAGCTTTGAGCCTTTTCATGGAATTATTAAACTTGGAAAAGATCTCTGAGATCACCGAGGCCCATCACTAACCCAACACTGTGTTCACTGCCACATCACATCCCTGAGCCACATCCACACAGCTCTGAACACTTCCAGGGATTGGTGGCTCCAGCACTTACCTGGACAGCCCATTCCCACGCCTTTCACTAAAGAAATTTGTCCTAATATCCCATCTGAACCGTTCCTGGTGCAATTTTAGGCCATTTCCTCTTCTCCTATCCCTTGGTACTCGGGAGAAATGACCGACCTGTACCTGGCTGTGCCCTCCCGTCAGTTCCGCAGTTCAGTCTCTTCTTTGCTTCCCAGAGGAGAATCCTGGATGCCCAAGGAAATGCTCCACACACTAGAAGGACACACTCGATGGAAAACGATTTCCCAGGAATTTCAGGATGCAGGGGAGCAGTTCCCACAGGTCAGGATGGCCGAGCGGTCTAAGGCGCTGCGTTCAGGTCGCAGTCTCCCCTGGAGGCGTGGGTTCGAATCCCACT
>JBBMKD010000102.1:149621573-149631855 GCA_037834095.1 Argya squamiceps
GGTCAGGATGGCCGAGCGGTCTAAGGCGCTGCGTTCAGGTCGCAGTCTCCCCTGGAGGCGTGGGTTCGAATCCCACTCCTGACAACTTCTTTGCTGGCCAGAACCATTCCACAGGGAATTCTGCTGCCTTCCCCGTGCAGGAGGTATTCCTGGGGAAATCTCCCTGGTCTGATCCCGACGAGGAATACTATTGATTATTCATGTTGGCAGTGATGAGGTTGAAGAGTGCCCCTTCCACTCACCCACACCTGGCTCAGCTGCAGTTTTGTTTTTCCACAGGATCAACCCGGCTCAGGTGGAATTTTGGCTTTTCCGGTGTTTTACAGGCACTGGGGCTACTGGTGACAGGTGGGTCTCACCTGTCTGAAAGGGGAAAGGGTTCTAAGCCATGAGTTTTAGGGCTGATTGAGGGTTTTAAACGAGGTATGAAGGGGAAGGGAATAAAACCAGGCTCCCTGGGCGAGTCTAGGGGCACCACGCCAGTGTTGGGATTGAAATCCATCTGTTTGTGGCATGGAAGGCTCTGCAGAGGGACCTGGACAGGCTGGATCAATGGGCTAGGTTCAAAAAATGAATAAATGTGGCTCTTTGTGACAGGATTCCGTGGCCATGGTGGCATTCGGTCAAAGACTGGTTGTGATGATCTTGGAGGTCTTTGCCAAACCCATCAATTCTGTGGCTCCCAAACTCAGAAATCCTCTTGAAACCTAAACAAGACAACAAGGGAAAAAAAAAAAAAAAAAGCAGCAGCTGCAGCAGTTAAACCCATAACAACCTTTTTACTGCACCATTTTTTCCCTAATTCATGTGAGGCTTCATAACTTTTATGCTGCAAATTCCTTGAGATGATGTCTTTTATTGAGAGTGTTTTATCCAGCCCTGCAGTGTTTGGGTACTGCTGGTAGTAGAAATATCCTCATCTGTCAGAGCAGGAACTCTCAGCAATAACTGCTCCACTCCTCTCTCACAAAAATTTTTTGGTCATAGCTCATTGCCATTGCAATCAAATCCCAGATCCTGAATTTCTTCCATCCTTCATTTTCGAAACCAGCAGCAAATCCTTGAGATCCTCACGTGCCTCCCAGGCAAATAGGGGAGTCCAGCAAACAAAGGTGCATAAAAAGAGCAGGAAAACTGGTTTGTCTTGAAAGCCAAAGAAATGGGACCAAATGAATCATGCCAATTTTACTTTCTTAATAAGAACAACACAGCAGCACTTTCTGCCGTCTCAGGTGTGCATCTTCCTTTAAATATCATTGCCAAAGGACCTTTTCTGCTACAGGGAAGGGGAAAAATAGTACAGAGCTGATGTCAAGAGGAGTGATGAATTTCAAGTTTCAAGTTCAAAAAAGAAAGTCTTCCTTTGAGGCAGACATTGTGGAAGGAAAGACTTGGCTGCTGCAAGAGCCCAAGTCCAGCTGAGAATATAAAACTGTGAAGGTTTTTATGTCATGGCCAGAGTTGGTGACTTCACCACTGCCCTGGGCAGCCCGTTTGGATGCTTGACCACTCCTCCATTGAATAATTTTTTTCCTGCTATCCAACCTGAACCTCCCCTGGTGCAACTTGAGGCCATCTCCCCTTGTCCTGTCATTAATTGAGTGGGAGAAGAGGCCAAGCCTTGTCTCTAATTAGAATATCCGAGTGCAACAGCTTTCTGAAAATCAGATGTTCTGGTGCAACCAGCAGTGAGGTGCTTCCCCCAAAACTGCTGCTGGACAGAAAGGATTGAGTGCTGTGGGATCATCTGACTCCCAGTGGAATGGTGCTGGTTCAGCACATCAAAATATCAAGTAAGTGTTGGTAAACTGCTGAGGATGGCAGAGAACAACTCTGAATATTTCAGAAGTCAGGAGGGAGATGAGATTAAAAGGAAACAATGTGTGCAATTTGTCCAATCCCTGACTAAGGGGACCCAGAACTGTCCACAGGCATTTGCAGAATGTAAAACCAACAAAGAATGAGAAAGATTGGCTTAGAGAGGAACAAAGAGTGTTATTAGGAGCAGTGGGAAGCAAAAGAAAATACAGCCTGAACTGCTTGAAATTTAATGCATTCTGCTGTAGACATTCCTATTATGTAACATTCGTATTTAAAACTTCATCTTTCCAGAAATATCTGGGGTTTTACAGAATAACTGATGATAATTAATCATCTTTTGTTGTTATTGTTGTTGTTTGTAAATAGAAACAATCGAAAAAATAATTCTAGCTTTCAGGACGTGAAAAAGAAACACCATCTGTAGACAAATTTTTAATAAACAGGATTATATAATAAAAGACTTCTGGTTGGAATTTACTCTGATTCCTGGGTTCTTGGAAAGGCAGGAAGACACCAAAATCTCCTCTGGACACATCAAATCCAATTTAGAGACACCATGAAGGAGAAACACTGGAATGTGATGGTAGAGAAGAAAATTGGTTGAATTCCCCAGGAAAACATTCACTGCAGGAGAAAGACTTCTTCCCAAAAATTTCTCCAGTGCCTTGCAGACATCATACATATTTATATATACGTGTATGTATGTTCATAAACACAGATGCACATACATATATTCATAAATATTATATATGCATTTATATATTTATATATTTATACTTATTAATATATTAATTTTATATATATATTTAGACATGTATATAGGGAACCAGTGCCTTTCACACTGAGTATTATAGGAAATTAATATCCTACTCCCCAAATCTAGCTTGCAGAAGCTCTATGGTGGGGGAGATATTCCTTTTCTGATCCTATGAGGTGTCAGATCCTCCCCACAAAATGATGCAACCCAGAAGGAATTCTGAAGCTCTTGAGGAAAATTAACTGCATAAATAGGCAGGTAGGTGGACAAACAGAGAGACAGGAACATGGAATTTGCTCATTCCAACAACTTTTAAAGTGGACAACAACCTGGAAAAAGTTGCTCCTTTTCTGATGAGCTTTAGCATTTGAATTCACAGGAATTTTGCTGTTTCCCTGAAGTCAGAATAGTCTCAGCAGCTGAGCCTTGCAACATGGCCAGCACTTTGATTGGCATCCAAATATTCTGGAGCAGGCATCTGCTCCTGGCCAGGGGACTTCAGGACAGCCTGGTTGTTGCAGTGCACCCCCAGCCCAAGCAGGTGTTCCCATACCAGGAAAAGAGTTTCAATTTCACCCCTGAACTTTTAAGGAAGAAGAAGAACCAGAAACTTCCATGCTCTTCTCACCGTAATTGGCCCAGTGGCCGGGAAAAGGCACCAGCTGGTCCTTGAGCTGTTCCTCAAGGAATGTGACTGTTTTCTATTGGGCAGCAAGCCAAAAATCTCTCCTGGATCAGTAAATAATTAAGAGAGAGCTCAAAGTCTCTTGGGGCTTTTTCAGGATGTCTTAGCAGGTACAAGGGACCTCCCTGCATTAGGCTTTTAATCTTTTGTTCTGTGTAGTTTGTTATTTTCTTCTTTAATTAAACCTTTTTGCTTTTACAAAACACCTCTGATCAGCTGTTTTGTTAATTATTTTTATGCCATTTCTGGGAGATTGCTGGTCAACCCTTAGAGCTCGATACACCTTTGTGGGGCTAGAAACACACTGGCCCTATGCAGCATGTATCACCTGGTGACAAGTGAAATTCAGTTAATGGCCCACTTTTCTCCTTTAAAATGACCTAGTAGAACGTGGCAAGAACATGTTCAGCTTTCAAACATTGGGCATTGGGATAATACTTGAGAATGTCTTTCCCAGGGTGAATATCCTGAGCTGGGAGGGATCCACAAGGATCATCGAGTCCAGCTCCTGGTCCTGGACATCCCAACAATCCCACCTGTGCCTGAGAACCTTCTCCAAACATTTCTTGAGCAGCCTTGAGGCTGTGACCATTCCCTGGGGAGCTGTTCCAGTGTCCAACCAGCTCTGAGCGAAAAACTCCTCCTAATTTCCAACCCCTGACACCACTTCAGACCATTCTCTTGGGTCCTGCTGTTGGAAATGATACTGAGTCCAAAAATTTTTATAGAACTTTAGTTAGGGGGTTTTTGTTCACCTTTGCCCCACGGGAAGGGAATTGAAGTTTCTTTGCAAGAGATTGTTTTACCAGATTGTTGATGAGCTGAACATCTCAGCAGACTGGGAGTAGCACAGAAAATACATAAAAGACAACGACCACTAATGACCATTAATGAACATCAGTTCCAAGCATCACCCCTGGCATGGTCTGAGACACCTGGTCTGGGAAAAGAGACAAGAGAAAAGAGAATGAGAACCTAATTGATATCAGAAGCAAAGACATCAGTATCCAATAGAAACCCAAACACTAAGAACTGCTCTACTTGGGACCAATGAACTCTCAGCCAATGAATTTCTGTGGGTTTTGACTGTATAAAATATATTTAAAAATCTAGTAAAGTTCACGTGTGATGGAATGGTTTTCTCTGCACAACCTGGGAAATGTGTGGATGAAATAATTTCATTATTGTTCATAATATCATTGCTGTTGCAATGCCATCCTATGATCTGATGTAATCCCATAGCCTGGCCAGAAGTGATCCTCCTTTTTCCCTGGAAATTGCCTGTTTTCCAAATGGACCACAATAGCTCCATGCTTGAGCAGGAGGGATTTGGGGAGAGGGAGGAGAACACCCCCAATTTCAGGTGTTTGCAGTGAACTAGTTGTCCAGGCAATTACGAGAGAGTTCTCAAGGGCTGCTCCAGCCTCAGATCCTTATGGGAGGCTCTGTGGTGGTATCCAGACAAATCACCTCCCACACACCCTGACTAATTACTGTTCTTTGCCCAATTAGCACATACCAATCCTCCAAGCGAAAGCAAAACATCTGCACTCACTGAAAGGAAGGCCCTGAGCTGAATCCAGAATGTATCTCCTCCTTCCAGCAGGAGATCTGTGCTGGCTGGGGCTGTTCTTCCCTGCTTGAGTACAAAATCAAACCAGAGCTATAAAAAAACATGTGTTTCAGCTCCTGCAGCACCCTGAAACACAGGGAGGAGCTGATACAGGAAAGTCGAAGGGGTTCCAGTCCCAAGGCTTATTAAACACCCTTCTTAATTGCTTATAATTTACATGGGAAAAGCAATAATTTCTCTTTTCTTTCTCAGTTACACTCCAGTATTAAGAATCCAACTGCATTTTCCCCCTTTCAATCATCGGGCCCAACCATTATTTTGACAGGGCTTTTTGCAGTCTGATTTTGCTGTTACTGCACAGTGGATGGTTTATATTGCTAATTAGCATCTATTAAGGCTGTTATTCCATTCAAGCCTTGATGAATGGAGATGGAAAGGAATAAGGCATCAGAATAAATCAGAGCAGGAGAAACTGAGCTCTCCTGTGGGAAATCTCTCTGAGTTGAAAGTGCCTGGATGTGTGCAGTGGAATTTTATATATGTACCATGTGTCATTGATGTTATGGCTTCCAAACATGTTATCCATGGTCTGGATACTTTAAAACAGAAGATTTGTTGTCCTGAGTGTTCTGGGAACAGCTTCCTGTCTCCAGGATCCAATGAGAAACTGAAGATAACCAGGAGAAATATAAGAACTGGGGGAAAAAAAATTAGTAACATAAAATCAGTGCTCAAAAATTTTAAATTCAGTGATTTTTCAAACCTGAGGTGTTAATGGTCCTTGATAAAAGTTATACTGGGCAATGATATCCTGGGAAAACAGAAAATTTACAACCTGTGGAAGTGGGAGTGGCCAAGGAAAGACCCTTTTGCCTCTTTGTGTTGTTGGGGAGCTGAATTTTGGAAATGGTCACTGATTCAGAAATTAGGATTATTACAGAGAAAAGAGGAAGGCAGGTGATGTCACTGCTGAAGGGAATGTGATTTCCAGGGGTCACCCATCAGGTGGACTCTGAGAAGCCCCAGACAGAACCCAAGACTCTGACTGAGCCTTGTAGTCCTGGTACAGAGATCTTTCTCCATGAAAAAATATGAATCAGAGTTTCTTTTTAAAAAGACATTTAAAAAGAAAACCAAAGGAAATATCCTGGCCCTTCAACTTCCCAGCCTTTCCTCTTCCCAAGACCCCCATTTTTGGGATGTGGGGTGGCACAGGCATTTTTCTTGTTCCATATGAGCTGGCAGAAACCCCAGCAGGTCTTCAGATAAACATTCACACAGAAGAAACTACTCCTGTCGTTCCACCCCATAGTGAAAAATCAATTCCAGCCCTCATCCTGTGTATTTCCTTTTTTTCTGTGACCTCTTCGTGGGATACATCAAAACCAAGTCTGCCTCCAAACCCCAGGCAGTGAGGTTTCCCTGTCTTTATTTGGACAAAACATTTCCATGTTTTCCCATGGAAAAAGACTCCATATGTGATGCAAACTGGCAAAGCTGCAAAAATCCTGGTGAGGTGGACCAACAAATATGGGCTCTGGAGCTGAGATTGTGTTCCCTGTGTTGTAGATCTCCATGTTTTTCCCTCTGCAGAAAAAAAAAAAAAACAATAAAAGAGAGTTGATGGACGACTGCAGAGGGGAATCAAAGCCCATCTGGAATTAAATCTGGTGAGGGACATGAAGGGCAGCAAGTTTTCTGCAGGAATATCAGGGAGAGTGAGGAAAATGTGGGGCTGCTGCTCAGCAGGGTGGGAATTCTGGTGGCAAAGAACATGGAAATTGCCCAAGTACTCTTCATTTAAGTCTTTGCTGGTAAAATCAGCCTTCAGAAATCCCTTTTCCTGGACCAGAGCAAGGAAAATTTATCCTCAGGGAAGGAGGATCCAGTCAGGAACTCTTAAGATAAAATAGACTTATGGAATGCATGGATGAGGACAGGATGGATCCATGGAATCTGATGTCATTGCAGTCACTCTTGCTTATCTTTGAAAGGTCATGGTGCTCATGGAAGTTCCCAGGAGCAGAAGGAGGCAAATGCCACTCCTGTCTCCAAGAAGGACAGAAAGGGAACTCAGGACAGGGAGTTCCTTGGGAAGCTGATGGAGCAGCTGGTCTTGGATATTGTTTTGGAACACACATTCTGTTCTTTGAATTTCAGCAAGGAAACTTAATGGTCATTGTGGACAATGGGAAACTGGAACTGATGGTGTGCTGAGATCCCTGGGTGATACAGGTTAGCACGTGGTCAGAGTGTAATGAAACACATGTAAATCTATCAATCTCTGAGGGCCCAGCCTTTGCAGAGAAGTGGCTAAAATTAATTAGCGAGACTGCTCTTCAGAGGTGTTTTGTAAAGCAAAAGGTTTAATAAATGAAAAATATCAAAATAACAAATGTTACAGAAAACAAAAGAAAAGCCACACACGGGTGTCTGAGAAAACCTCTGACACCCTGCTAGAAACACTCCAAAAGGCCTCTTACTTCCTTTCTGCTCCTTCCTAAATACTGCATGTTTTAGGAGGGACAATCTGGCTTGCTGCCAATAGGGAGAGGTACAGGATTTGAAGAACAGCAAAAAGGTTCAATAGATCTTCTCTCTTGGCATTGAGCCAATCACTGTCAGGAGGGTTTTGAAGTTTCTGGGTTCTTTTCCTTAAGGGGGGAGGTGAGTCTTAAACTTTTCCCTATATGGAAAACACTTGTTGGGTGTGGGAAATGCATTCCTACACCTGGGTTTGGACTGTCTGCTTGTCTGAGTCTCTTCACGCTGTTTGCAAACTGCTCTGAGCAGGAAAAATCTGTTCCTTCAGCCCTTAACTGCAGTGGGATTTTGCTCCGGGTCTGGATCCTACCACAGCTAAAATGTTAAACATTCCAAACCAGAATCATTCAGATGGATTGTTGGCACCAGGGGCTGGAAGAACTGAATCCTGGACAAAGTTCTCAGGAATGTGGTGATTCTGGGAGTTCTCCTGTGCAGGACCAAGAGCTGGACTCAATATTCCTTCTGGGCCCCTTCCGACTCAGGATATTCCATGATTTGGTGATCCTGTGAATTCTGAAGTCATTGCTGATTGTACTGACATGGATGAGGCCATCAGGATAGAGGTGTTTGGATCTGAACCCAAATCCTTCCAGCCTTGTATTCTCACATTCCCCTCTCAAGGACTGCAAACCACAGCCCAGAGATTCTGGTGGGAGACAGACAGGCAGAGCAGGAGGTGGTTTTTGCTCAATGCCTGCCCTCATGATGTTCTTCCAGCCCATTCCTGAGGATCTGATCCATCCCAAGGTATTTTTGAGCTGGATTTAGATGGGATGACCTGGCTGTCCTGGGAGTGTGGCTGTTCCCTTTTCTGTGTGTTTTCCTTGCAGTTTTTTTAATTCATCTGAATCAAAACCCTGCTGGCAAAAGATCAGAGATCTCAAAGTTTCTCAAGGGTTATATTTCCACAAGATTCAAAATTAACAAGACACAAGTCTGAAGGGAAATAAATTTCATTAACTCCAATACTCATGGTGCCATTGTTTTACTCTCTTTATTAACTTACAAAAAGGTGAATAAGATCATTTTCCTCTTCAAACTAAGAAAACAAATATTATTTTACGTGCTGCCAGGCAAAGGATAGAAGAGAAAATCTCTGTCCACAAATGCTGTTCTATTCAATGCATGACTAAAATCATATTTGCTTTGATAGAAAATCTTTATCCTGAGATAAAGACAAGTTTTGGAAGTCCTGGTAGAAACATAACTTGAGGGTAATGCACAGGTAATGAATGTAATAACAGTTTGAAAGCCTGGTTGTTCGGAAAACCAGTCTTGTCCAACCTGTGGTGTGTCAAAAATGAGGTATTCTGCAAAAACATGCAAGAAACCCATCAGTGGAGAAGAGGAATGGCCCAAAATTCTGCTTGACAGTGAATCAGCCAAAATACAACCCAGTAAATGGATAGTTAAAAGTTATACTCATTTTTAGGTGTCTAAAACCAAAAGCCACTGCAGCAACACTACAAAAACAATAGCAAAAATGGTACTGGAAAAAATAATCTGAGTTTTGTTAAAAAAGGTTATGATTCCCCGGTGTGAAAGTGCAATTCTTGTGTTCCTTGTTTTCACAGTGTTTATGTTTCTTAGGAAGTTTTGGGCAGAGAAGTTGGGAGAAAAGCAATTTGTTTGAGTAATTTTCTGCAGAACACTCTGACAAGGAAACTTTCCACTTCCAACTGTGCATTGGAGACAGAGATGAAACAGGGGAGACCTGGCCAGGTGGGAAAGTCAGGAATAAGCAGAAATGAGGCAACTCACAGCAAAATGTGTGACAAAGGCTCATGAAATATAGAAGAGAAGAGGTTTTTCCCTAGGGATGCCAAAAATTCAGTTTTGTTGCAATCCAGAAAATACTGGAAACTGCTGGACTAATGATGGGAGAAATGGATCTGTTTTATAAGAAAATGATCAAAGGACATCTTTGTTTTCAAATCCAATTTGGCTTTTTTCTCATTTTCTCCAGCAGATCCAAAGGCTTTTGTTTAAACAACACATTCATCAAGCTGGAGTTCAGCAATGCAAACCTTTAGAGAAACAGAGAACTCAATGAGGATTTTTTTTGTGCTCACTTTAACTCAAAATCTGGGCAAATCCACTTCAAAGGTCTCCCTGACTCCAGGACCCATCACATTGGCACTGAAGGGCCTCTCCAAACCCTTCCAGACATCTTGTCACCAGTTCCTTGCTCAGCTGGACCAGTCTCATGCTCTGAGACACCATCAGGATGAGTGATATCTGTTTATTCCTATTTAAACCAAATGTGTGAAATCTGTTCCTTATCACTGTGAGCCAAAGGGGAAAACAAGAGCTGTTTAAGGTTTTTAACATGTGGCAAGATAAGAATCCAATTTTGGTATCCCAGTAATAATTCTTAGAATTAGGGAGTGGGGAAGACTGAGGGATAGCTGGAAAAAACCTCCAGGGATAGTGTTGATAGAGATCCTGTAAGTCCATGGAATCATAGAACAGTTTGGGTAGGAAGGGACATGAAAGATCTTCTCATTACAGCCCCAGGGGCACCTTCCATTAAATCTGTTTGTTCAAGGAAAAAAGTGTTGGTGAGTTTATTTATATAAATATCCCCAGGGAACCCCACCATTTGAATAACTTGGTACATTTGTGTTCACTCTTAATTGGTAGATTTTGTGAGCTTTGCTTTCTATTTTAGTTTCTTTTGTGTTACAGCAGAGGCTCATCTGTTCCATGCTTCCAGCCCCTGTGAAACACCAGGAGGTGAAATCTGCCCTTTGGTCTCACACAAAAATAATAATTCACTGGAGAAACTGCTTTGGTTCCTGCAGTATTTCACAGGCAGATTTAGATTCCTTCCTTCCTTCCTTCCTTCCTTCCTTCCTTCCTTCCTTCCTTCCTTCCTTCCTTCCTTCCTTCCTTCCTT
>JBBMKD010000102.1:149654706-149693403 GCA_037834095.1 Argya squamiceps
TTTTTTTTTTTTTTTTTTTTTTTTTTTTTTTTTTTTTTTTTTTTTTTTTTTTTTTTTTTTTTTTTTTTTTTTTTGGTGCTGTTGGTTGTTTGTGTGGGTTTTCTCATGTTATACTAACACCCTGATTCATCCCTACAGGGTAGGAATTTACCTTTATTGAATTATAGGGTTCAGGTGAGCTTTGACTGTTTATTTTCATAAATATTCTTTTAAAGTCAGTGGAGAACAGCAGCTGATTCAGGTGTCAAATGACATTTCAAATACTCAGGATATTGTGTTGTCCTGCATTTACCAGTCAGGAAGGTGGTAACAACTGATTCTCTGGAATCAGCACAGAACATTTTTCTGGGAAAACCAGAGTTCAGGAGCTCTTTTGTGTAAGTGCCAGCTCAGCTCATGCTCATTCCTCAGTTTGGAGTGAAAAATATTACGTGAAGTGCTGGTGACAATGACCAAATCACCAAATCTAAAATCAAATCCAGTTTTAGAGCTGGATTTTTGGAAAACTCAGTGGTTTAAATTGGCCAAAAATGATGGAGTTTACATGGCAGAAAAAAATAATCCAACCAGTATTTTAGGGAGGAAAAATCTAAAATTCAGGTTGATCACAGAATGAACATTGTTTAATTATTTTTTTCTTCTGAGATATGACAAATTTAAGGTGGCTAAAATAACTTATTGTTACTATTAAAATTTTAAAAAAATTTTTACTAACTTTCCTTCTTCAAGCAATCCCTATGCCTTCCTAAGTATAAGATCCCAGCTGGAACTGTGTGCTGGATACTGGCACACAAATTATTAGCACAAAATGTATTTTTCTCTCCTTGAGAATGTCTCTCTCCAGCCTGGAACAGCCTGTACAATTCCTGTCCTTATTTATCTCATTAATGCATTTACACGTTGACTGTTCTTCCTCCTCAAGAAAAACATGCAGTGGAAAACTCCAGGGCCAGATTCCCATTCTTTTCTCTCCTTGAATACAAACCTTACCCTTAGGCAGATTTTTTTTTTTTCAATTTGCAAAAATCAAACCCAGTTTCATAAGTGGGGATATCAATTGTCTCCAAAACATTTGGATCAAGGTTAAGTGCCTTTTCACTCTGCTCTGTGGATGACTTTCCTGAAAGGAGGAGGCAGAGAATAAATATAAAAAATTGCATAAAACTCAGAGTAGCACACAGAAAGCACCAGCAAGACTCAATTTTCATGTAGGATTCAGTCAAAAATAATATTCTGGATTATAACAGATGAGTTTGAGCGTCCTGAGCACTGCTTGATTTCAGAGCTCCCATGGTCTTCCTTCTTCCAGCCTGAGATTGAAATTCGATTTGCAAAACAGGATCCTTTTGATGTCATATTAGCCATGCTGGACCTGGTTTTATTATCTATAAACTGCATCCTGATCTAACCCAGATCTGCAGGCAGAACCAGGTGCATTTGTGCTGCAATTTTTATTTTTCTCCAGAGGGGATGGATAAGAAAAGGAGGCAATATAGGAGCTTTTTCCTAACTTTCTTGTCTTCTCCATTGAAGTCACCTTAAAACTGAAGGAAACATGGAATTGTCTGGGTTGGAAGGGTCCTTAAAGATCATCCAGTCCCACTCTTGCCATGGACAGGGACATCTTCCACCATCCCAGGCTGCTCCAACCACATCCAACCTGGCCTTGGAGACTTCCAGGGATGGGGCAGCCACAGCTTCTCTGGGAATTCCATTCCAGGACCTCCCCACCCTCACAGGGAAGAATTCTTCCCAATTTCCCACCTAAACCCATGCTCTGTAACTATTGCAGGCTGAGCTCTGGTTTCTGTGGGCTCACGGGCTGCCAACACTGGAGTGATTCCAGAGGAGAACCACGAAAATTATGTGATTCCTGGAGCACCTCTCCTGTGAGAAAAGCTTGAGAAACGTTTGAGCTGTTCAGCCTAGAGAAGAGGAAGGTCCAAGGAGACCTCAGAGCCCCTTCCAGAGGCTAAAGGGGCTCCAAGATAGCTGAAGAAAGACTTTGGACAAGGGATGGAGCAACAGGACAAGGGGGAATGGCTTTAAAGCGTCAGAGGGCAGGGTTAGACAGGATATTGGGAAGAAGTTCCTCCCATTTCTGCACAGGAACAGCTGCTCTTGATGTTCCAGGACCATCCCATGGGCCTGAACAGAATCCAGGCTCTGTAGGACCGAGAGCTGAGCAATGAAAGGAGCCCCTTCACCCTACAGAGCCCTTGCAGACAAAACCAGGGGAGGAAACAGAGCCCCGGGGAACAAAGGGATTTGCCTGAGGGTTCCTGAGGGAGCCCCTCCAGGCTTTTCCCTCAGCTCCTGCTGCAGTGGCCCATATGTGTCCTTGTCCTCAGGGAAGCTTTGCCTGCTCCCTCTGGAGCTCCATCTGCTCCCAGGCTGCTCTTTCTCCTGCCTGCTCAAGGAGAAGGCAGAACTGGGAGAAAAAACAGAAATTCTGGGCCTGGATCTCGGCCTGGTGGTGGCCAAGGCTGTCAGATGACATCCATTATCAGCTGTTGTTGCTGCTCTGAGGCCTTTTGCTGCAGAATGTTCAACTGGAGGCCGTCCATGGGGCTCTGCCTGCCTGGTTTTGGCTTTGTCCTTTTTGGTGAGTGGCTCTGTGGGGACAAAGACTCCCCCTGCCTGGTTTTGGCTTTGTCCTTTTCGGTGAGTGGCTCTGTGGGGACAAAGACTCCCCCTGCCTGGTTTTGGCTTTGTCCTTTTTGGTGAGTGGCTCTGAGGGGACAAAGACCACACTTAGAGTTTTTATGACTATGGAAAGGCCCCTTTTTCCCCCCCTGAAGGAGTATCCTGGTATCTTTACCCCTTTCCTCTCCTGCTACCCCAGTTCCATGTTCACATTCCCAATTACATCCAGAGATGCTTTTCCATTAGCAGAGCTGAACTAATGCTGCCTCTTTTCTTCTTGATCATTTTGACAAGCTCCATCTCTCCCAGGGGAAGGGAGAGTTTCAGAATATAATGATGGACCTCAGAAGCCATCTAAGAAAGAAAAGGAAAAAAAAAAAGGCAACACACTGACAAAAGAAGGGGAAAAGAACAAGGAGGGCTCAGCCATGGTGCTGATACAGATTGTGGATGGCTGATCTGTCTTTGCATGAGGTCATTAATCAACATTTTTGCCTGGCTTGGTTGTTTCTTTTTTTTTTTATTATTATTATTTCTTTTTAATAGTGCAGTAAACAGGCAGGAGCTGTGAGGGAAAGTATTCAAGCTTCACATATGTGAGGCTGAGAGAGAGCTGGGAACAGGCAGCAGACAGGGAATTTCAAAGGAACAGACAAGATAAAAGCTGCTGCAGCAAAGAAAACCTTGGAGACAGAACAGGAAGCTCCAGCCTGGGATGATATTCAGGAAGGTTTTATTAGGAGTCTGTAAAACTCCAAGCAGGAGAGCTGAGCTGGTGTGTTTTAAAGGAATGGGGGAAAGAGTTTTAGATTATCCCAGACAATTCTTAATCCCTGCCAGAAATAGGTTTGTTTGTTATGCTGCAGCCACATCTGGATTGGGATTGTGTGGCAAGGAAAACACCCACTCTCCTGTGGAGCCAGGCTGGGAGAGCTGGGAATGTTCACTTGGAGAAGGGAAGGCTCCAGGGAGACCTCAGAGCCCCTTCCGATGCCTAAAGGGGCTCCAGGAGAGCTGGAGAGGGACTTTGGAAAAGGGATGGAAGGGCAAGACAAGGAGGAATGGTTTCCCACTGCCAGAGGGAAGGGATAGACGGGATATTGGGAAGGAACTCTTGCCTGTGAAGGTGATGAGGTCCTGTCACAGGTTGCCCTGAGAAGCTGTGGCTGCCCCATCCCTGGAAGTGTCCAAAGCCAGATTGGATGGGCCTTGGAGCAGCCTGGGATAGTGGAAGGTTTGGCAGGGCATGGAATGAGAGAATTGAAGGTCCCTCTCAACCCAAACCATTCTATGATTTTGTGTCTTGGAGAAAAGCAGGTTGAGGGTGGGAGGGTTAGAAATGCCAGCCCAGGCACCTGTGATTGGAACACAAACAGCTTTGGAAGCATCACTGTGAGCAGTTAATAATCAGCCAGAGACTTCTTAGCGTCATTTTCCCAGTTTGAAAAGCATCCCAGCGGTCCAGCACTGGGAAAAGTGTGTGATTAACAGGTCAACAAAGCAGCATCTTTAATCATGCCAAACAGGCAGCTGAAAGGTTCAGGGACTGACAGGAAACCTGAGGTTCTCAGACAAAAATCCTTGTCTAGAACTGAGTCATCCTGGCAGCATTAATGATAGGGAATAAAGTCAGGGAAATAATGAGAAAATGCTTTTACTGTGTCAATTCAGGAAAAGGGCACAATGCAAATTAAGCCACTATTGCAGATAATTAGAGGTGAAAGAATGGATGTCTTTGATTAAAACTGGGAGCTAAGGCTGACTGGAGCTGCAGAACAATGCCTTGTTTTCCCCTGAAAAACCCCAAACCAAGGAAAAAATAAACACAGACATCAGGCAGTTCAAAATTCTCTCTTCCAGCTTTGGAATCCCTTATTAGAGACATTTTAAAATGTTCAGCATGTCACTGCAGCTAAGTGGAAAAAAATCTATGGAATGGACTATTAACCATGACAGTTGCTTTTCCAGAAGATTCTGGAGCTGACCCAAAGGCCAGGCACGGCAGGAGAGCAGGAAAAGACAACCCAAAGGACACCAGGGCTGGGACCCTCTTGGAAACATCTTACAGAAATGGGCTCTCCAAGGTCTGAAAACCCCTTGAGAGCCAATTCCAGGTCTGAATTTCTAAATTCTCTGCAGTCATGTTGCTCCCTCTCCTCCAGCTGCCCCAGCCATCCCTGTCCTGCATCTCCTGAGGTCCTGAGCCAGTCCCACAGCTCTGGCACATGTGGAATTACCTCTCCTTTGGAGGGATGAAGGGAACAGGGGCTGGATTCAAAGCCCATTTCACAGAGTGTGGATTTTTCGTTTGATGTGTGTCATGTTCTGGATAAATTTGTGGAAACCTTTCCTATCAATGCCAGGTTGGGTAGGACTCTGAGCAACCTGGTCTGGTGGAAAGTGTCCCTTTGCAGGGAGGGGGTGAATGATCTTTAAGGTCTCTTCCATCCCAAACTGTTTGATAATTTTGTGCTTCCTCTTTTGTAGTCCCCCCAAACAGCTCGTGACAGAGAATTCTTGCTGGGAAGAGTAGAAAAGACAAACTCCACCCAAATGCAGAGAATCTCATCTCCTGACCTATATATTTGCTGCACGCAGAAAATAATAAAAAAAGAAGTGGCTCAGATCTCTCTTCACCATCCTCACTCTGCATTTGAAGGCTCAGAGACTCCAACACACGAGAACAGAACCGGTGTGGAAACCCCTCTTCAATCCCACGCATGTGTGAAGAGCACTGGATTTGTTTGGTTGCTGAAGCCTCTGAGGGTGTTTTCCCTCTTAAAATTCTGGCTCTGTCTTTCTGTCTCCTCATCATTTTGGTACCTGGGAGCCTCATTTCCCCCGGAGTTAATTGTAGGGGAGTGCTCATTATGCAGATGCCAAGGAAGCGTCTCCATAGCAACAGCAGCCGTGGAAGTGTTCAGATCTCCTTTAGCTCCCCAAGCCATTCGTGTGTGTCCCCTGCACTCTTAGCAGTGTCCTGCCTGAGGGACAACTTGGCTCCTGCATTTTTTCACACATCCCCGGGGTACAGATAATTCCCTGAGCGTGGATCTGAGCTCAGCCCCACCAGAAATTTCTCTGCGTGGCTGTTCGAAAATGTATCGGTTGGAAAAACTCAGCTTTGGCTTTCAGAAAAGAGTCCCAGCAAAGACATGGACAGAGGAATATTCTCAGGAAACAGATGCAGCTGGAAGCTGGAGAATTGTCTTCAGGGGGTGGTCCTTGCAGTGATGGAATTGCCTCAGTGAAATTCAGGTTTCAAAAGGGAAAAGCTCAATCTCTGAGGTCCCAAAAGGGTGTAAATTATGACAACAGAGAGATTTAATTGTAGGGTATAGACAAATACCCTCCAAAATCATGGGTGGTGATGTCAGATATTCCATCAGCAAAATGCAAGCCCATGGCAGCTGTTCTGCCTGGGCAAGCACTTATTGAGGAGACACAGGACAGGTTCAAGTGGAGTTAGGACATTTATAAAGTTTAAAACAGGGAATTACTGGGTGAGAAATAAGACTGATGAGTGGGAAGACTGATTAGACATAAAAGGGATGTGCAAGGAGAAACTCCGGGTGCAGAAAGTATTTTTGATGTATTAATAACATCAACATGAAGAAAACACATTGGATCAGAGCAGCAGCTTTGTTTAGAATATGGTCCCGTGGACAATCTGATCAGTGAACAGGGAAGGAGCCAAAATGAACCTCCTGTATCTTAGAGGGTCAGTCAGACAGAAAGGAATGTGGAGAAACTTGACACCAATTTTTACAACCCAATTTCCCAAATTCTGAAACTTCCAGCACAGAAAAGCCTCCTGCAAGCAGGAAGGGACTGTCTTGCTCTCTCCAGCCAGTGGTAAAAATGAGGTGAATTGAGAAAATGTGAGGTCTCTGCCACTTGAAGAGTTTTAAAATAGTTTAGCACGTGATCTGTGAGTTGCAGTGTGCCATAAATAATGTTCCAGGGGGACAATATCATTCCCCCAAGGGAAACTGAGTTTCCTGGAATTCCCCCTGCAATGCCATTGAATATGCCAGAAAAAAATCTATTGGAGCAAGTCCAGAGGAGGCCACGGAGATGTTCAGAGAGCTGGAGCCCCTCTGCTCTGGAGCCAGGCTGGGAGAGCTGGGGATGTTCTACCTGGAGAACAGAAGGTTCCTGGGAGATCTTAGAGGCCCTTTGAGGGCCTCAGGGGGCTCCAAGAGAGCTGGAGAGGGATTTGGGACAAAGGATGGAGGGACAGGACACAGGGAATGGCTTCCCACTGCCAGAGGGCAGGGATGGATGGGATATTGGGAAGGAATTCCTCCCTGTGAGGATGGTGAGGCTCTGGCACAGGTTGACAGAGAAGCTGTGGCTGCCCCATCCCTGGAGGTGTCCAAATCCAGGTTGGATGGGGTTGGAGCAGCCTGGAATAGTGGAAGATGCCCCATGGCAGAAAGGTTGGATCAAGATATTCTCCAAGGTCCCTTCCAACTCTGTGATTCCATGCAAACCTCTGGCACTTTCAGCAGCAAATGGGTGGGTGGCCACTTCCCTTCCCATGGCATGAGCTACAGGAAGATCTTCATCATCAGGGTACAGGTTGTGAATCATGTTTAAGGACCAACAAGCAGCAGGGTTCAGCACTGACACCATTCCCAGCATCTCCTGCAGGGACGTTTATTAAACCCCTACCCCAGGAGTGGCAGCTCCTGTTGATTTGCAGTTGGTTTTTTGGCAGGGATTTAATGACTCTGTGAGGAGCAGGGCCAAGGTCCTCGTGGTTTGTCACCTCCACGTTCACTGCATGGTCGTCACGGCCACGTCACAACGCTTTTTATATCCATCCAGCTTGTGAAGTCTGTCCCTTGAGCCTTCACTCTGTCCCCTCCCTGCTCCCTTGGCACCCCCCAGTTCTGCCCTTCACATATTCACTGCATGGGAGCTTTTTAATTTGAAGATCTGTCTCTAATCTTTCAACCCTGTGCACAGCCAAACTCCATTTCAAACCCCAGGCTCTGCCATGGCAGGCACAGAACAACCCCTGAACTTTTTTCCAGTGGTGAATTCACCCCTTCATCACCTCAGGTGTTGAATAACTTACAAATTTCTCTTTTTGTCTCGCTCAAGAGCTGGAAACTGAGCAACAAAAGAGAAAGGGAAACCACCCACCCACAGAGCAGCTCTGAGGGCTTTGTTTCCTGGCTTGGCTTCTGGCAAGGAAAGGAACTGTGAGCAGGATGTTCTTCTGGGATGCTCTGGATGAGATGCTGGAGGGTTCTGAGATCAGCTACCTAACAGGAAAATTTGGGGCTGTATTTAGAAGAAGTCAGGGCTGAATGAAGTCAGGATCTGATACTTTTTGAATTGAAAAACCTCCTTTATCATGTTCTCCCACAAATACTTGTACTGCAGTGGGGCCCCTGTCTACTCCCAAAATATCTCCTCTGCTTGCACCTCCCTGTTCAAATCCATCCTGTGAGGCTGCAAATCCTCATTAGAATCTGACATCCTCTGTGGAGCGAATACATTGGATTGGATTCATTTTTTACCTACATCAATAATTTAATCTTTTCTAATGTGGCAGTAAATAAGTTAAACCAAAGGATTCATTGACTGAGGCTGGAGGAGGGAGGAGGAAGGAGATGGAACAACATCAGAATCTGCAGTCCAAGGAAGATAAAACGTTTTTTATCTTTTCCAGAACTACAGTGGCAATAAAATCTCCAGCAAATGTAAATTGTGAGGATGGGAATCTATGCAGAAAACCTCTCCATAGGCACTGTCACCTCCTTCTGGTTTCCATAGAGATTTGGGTTCCTGCTTCCAGCAGAGAAAATCCTGATTGACATCTTGTACTTTCTGAGAGGTAAAGCCTCATCAGCACAGGAACAAGCTCTGAATGTTTATTAAAGTCCTTCATAGCAGGGCCTGAGCATTTCAGGGCTTCCTTATTTTATTTATTTTGAAAATTATTCATTATTGCTTTTTATTTTTTCCCCCCAAGCTTCTCTCATGCCATGGCAAAGGTGCTGGATTGACAGCTTTGGACTCTGTGATCACACCCAGATTTCAGCAAACAGGTAAAACTGCAGACAAAAGGCTGAGCAGGGAGGGAAAACAAAATTCCGTGATTCCTCCTGATAGTCAGAATTGCAAGGAAATCCAGATTAAACAATGACTTCATGAGCTGTAGGGAGGGAGAATCTTTCACAAAAGCAGAAAAAGGTGGATGCCTAAAGCCACATCAGTGTGGAAATGGGCAGAAATTTTGATTTTTCTTTTGTGCCCTGAACACACTGGAAAGTTTGGACTTGGGTCCACTGAGTGGAGCTTTGTCTTTCTTGGATGGCAAACAGAGCTGATGTCCAGGTTTGTGACATCCATGAGATGCTGATTTTGGAAAACAGGCACCAAATATGTCCAGCTCCTGGAGAGGCAGCTCTGCCTGAGTTCACTGGGCCAAAGGAATTCAAAATAACCTCACCAGGCAGACCTCCCCTGTGGGTTTTCCTTTCTCCCAGGCCTTGTTTCACACTGCAGATTTTAGCCAGCACAGCTCCACTCTTTTGCTAGAAGAGATGCCAGGCAGTGATTTCTGCTGACACAGGTGACAAACATCCTAGATTTCCTGTGGCGGTTCCATGAGAAATCAGCTGTATTGGTATTCCCCCATTTTTCATCCTCTTGGTGTCTTGATCTAGGGGGCAACATCAGGGATGTTGGAAGGGCTCAGCCTCTTTATCTAATTTAAGGTAAAAGAAATAAAAAATCCAGTGAAGATTATGAAGAAAAATGTAGATTTTGCATGATCTTGCTGAACTCTATGTGACATATTAAAAAAAAAAGATATTTAGCAGGTGTTCCAAACTCATGTCGGAAAGGTGTAGAGGAAGCAACACTTCTTGGATTTTCATGGCATTTCTCTGCCATTCCAGTTGCTGAGGTTGTACAGACCTCGAGCAAAGCTGCATCAGTCTGTGCTGAAGTGAGGTTTAACTTGAATTTCATTTGGAATGACTGTGATGGAAACAATATCCTGATGCTCAGCAAAATCTGGGAATATTTGAGAGGTCTTGTCCTGGACAGGTACTCAAGGATCAGTGGGAAAGGGAAAGACAAGACACTTGGTCTCTCAGTATCACAGAATCATGGAATAATTTGGGTTGGGAGGGACCTTCAAGATGATCTCATTCCAAACCCTGCCATGGGCAGGGACACCTCCACTATCCCAGGTCTCTCCAAGCCCCATCCAACCATTCTGTCATTCCCAGGAAAGTGTCCGTGGTGCCACAGAGCAGAATTCACTGGTGAAATGTTTTAGCAAGAAATAGTATCTCAGTCTGGATGTTTTTCCAGCAGTTTCTGTGCAGATTTCCAGGATTCCCTCAGCCTTCAGCACTGATTTTCATGGTGGAAGAATTTAGGCTGGTCTAAACTCCTGGGTGTTCAAACTTAATGAGGATCAAAGGTGGCATTAATTCAGCCAAGCTTAATTCATTCCCAGACACGCCTTTCTGATCAAGCCAAGGAGAAGTGAACCACGCTGCATTCAGGTCACCTTAACTCTGAAATAGATTGAAGGCACAGGTCTGAAAGTCTTCCAAGTAATTTCTTACAAGGCCATGCCTCGGTTCAGTTTGGATTTGCTTTTCTGAAACTCTCTGTGTAGGGGAGTCCTCAGGGACAAAAATCTTTGGGGAATAAGGAATTGGTGCTTCCTTTACTTGATTGCACGGAGATTTTAGGAACCTTTACTGAACATGAGGACCAAAATGGTGATTTCTGAGGAAACTGAGTAGGGGAAGAAGCACAGACCAGTGATGGAGCTGCTTTCTGGGAAAGGCCACCTGACACTGTTGTACACCACAACAACACAGACTCCAACTTCAGAAGGCTGAAAATGACTCTTTTATTTTTGGGATGTGTCTCCCTTTTATACTATTCCACACAGACCAATTTGATTGGTGACAAGAAGACAAAACTCTTCAATCACATTGGTCAGACCAGAGGGACATCAAGAAGTCCCTCCTAGGGAAAGAATGTAAATAAAGTTACAGCTACAAAAATACTTCTCTTGTTTACAGAAAATTCCCTGGGAAAAGAATTTCAGAAAACCAAAACATCTCAGGCATGAAACCAGGGCCACAGCCACCCTGTCCTCTGCTTCCAGCACTTGCAGTTCAGCCATGTCCCTATTTTCCACTCCAGGAAATGGGGATGCTCTGAATGAGGTGGATGTGACCTCTGAAAACAAGATATTGGTGGGGTCCTATACGGAACAGAGGGGTCTGCAGTCACTTCTCCTTCCTGCCTTCACCCTTGGGTGTTTAGTAAATATTTATATTTAGTAAATCCCTCTCTCCAACCTCTGTCTCCCCTGGAAAACCAGAAAACACCACCTGGAATGTCCCTAGTGACTCTGACTCTGGGACTGTAGGGAAAGCAGACTGCACTAGAGAGCTGATGGTCTTTCCATGATTGGAGAACCATGGAATTGTTTAGGTAGGAAAAAACTTCCAAGATCATTGAATCCAACCTTTAACCTACAACTGCTGAGGCCACCACCAAGGACACGTTACTGTGGCCTTCCAGGACCTGAAGGGGCTCCGAGAGAGCTGGAGAGGGACTTTGGATAAGCAACTGGAGGGACAGAACAAGGGGAATGGCTTTAAATTGCCAGAGGGTAGATTTAGAAGGGATGTTGTAGAAGGGAAGGAATTGCTCCCTGTGAGGGTGGCACAGGTTTTTCAGAGAAGCTGTGGCTGCCTCATCCCCGGAAGTGTTCCAGGCCAGGCTGGATGGGGCTTGGAGCACCCTGGAATAGTGGAAGGTGTCCCTGCCCATGGCAAGGGGTGGAATGAAGGTGATCTTGGAGGCTCTTTCAACCCAAACCATTCTGGGATTCTGTGATCAGCACAGACTTCCTCAAGTACTGCCCTGACATCACTGCCCAAACCTAGGACAGATTTTAAAGCTGTAATTTAAGGTAAAAACCTGAAGTTTGGGGTTTTTTTCCTGCTGTCAAAATTGTCAGTGAATTTGGGCCCTCCACTGGACTTGTAATTTTCCATGTGTGTAACACAGGTTTTGTAATCCTGGTCACAAGGAGGGATTATCCCTTGACCCTGTGGGTGAGGAAGGGTTTCACACCACTCCAGTGACACTCAGAATATTCTAAGTCCCTGAAATTCCTCCAGCAGAAGAGCACAGATAGTGGAAATCCTGCAACAAGGGAAATATCCGAGTTTATTTAGTTGAATAATCAAATCAGGAGAGGCCAAAATAGGGCAAAGTCAGGTCAGATGAGAAACTCTCCTGATATTTCAATTAATTAAAATGAAGCTGGAAAAAGACATTTCTTCTTGCACCGACTCAGCACAAGCCTCAGAGTCCCAAAACAGTAAATTCCAGTTCTTTTTTGAGCTTTCTAACCTTTTTCTTTTTTTTTTTTCTTTCTTTGTTTTTTTTTTTTCAAGATGAAGTCAGTTTTTAAGTGGTGTTTTTCAGAAAGCAGAAGTCAAAAAAGCTCATTTTGAAAATGTCAAGATTCGATTCCTTTAGAAAAACACTTTTACAAAACACTTTATGCCACCAAGTGGTTTTGTAAGATTCAGGACTAAACAAAATCTGACTTTCTGCATTATTTCATTTTTTTTAAAATGTAGTATTATCTGAGCATACGTGGGAGGCATGGAAAAACTCATCAACTCCGTATCAGAAACATGAAGGCTTTTAGTGAGCTTGGGAATCCCTGGTTTTGCAGGATATAAATTCATAGGATCAGAAAATGGTTTGGGTTGGAAGGGACCTGAAAGACCACCTTGTTCCAGCCCCTGCCAGGGGCAGGGAGACTTTCCACTGGACCAGGTTGCTCCAAGCCCTGTCCAAATGGCCTTGGGCACTTCCAGGGATCCAGGGGCAGCCACAGCTTCTCTGGGAATTCCATTCCAGGGCCTCCCCACCCTCACATGGAAGAATTTCTTCCCAATGTCCCCACTAAATCTAAATTCCTTCATCTTAAGGCCATTCCCCTTGTCCTATCATGCCATGCCCTTGTGAAATTCCCACTCCAGCTCCCTTCTAGGCAAATGAATTCATGAGCTGAAAGTTGATGAACATCCAAGATGAAATGACTGAAAACCACACTGACACTGCAGGCTCACTTTAATTTAACAGGATCCCAAAAGTCCCTAAATATACGCTAAAAAGTAATGAAAATGGCCGTGTCTTCCATAAAAAATCAACGCAAACTGTGTCAAGAATCACAGTACACAGCAACCTTCCTTTCAATTCCTAATGAATAAAAATCAGCCGTAAAAACACAAAACCTGCCTGGGACTCATCCTTGGTACAAACGAGTGTTGCAGGAACAGGTCTGGGAAAACGTCCTGCTCCGTGATGGGAGGGGGCACCCAGAGCTCACCGGAGCAGTTTGGATGTGATAAGTGGAGCCATTAGAGCCCGTTGTGTCAATAATGGAAATTTCACAGCCTTCTCTAATTACGTGGGAAAAGGAGATCCAGGGGAGCAGTTGGGCTGTGCACACAAAGCCTGCCTGGAAAGTCAATAAATATGATTTACATCACTGAACGGTGCAATCTTTTTGATTAAAAAAGGAGATAAAAGACAAAAATGGCTAAAAACAAGGGGAAAAAAGAAACAAAGCAACCTGGTCTAGTGGAAGGTGGCCCTGGCCACGGCAGGGGGGTGGAACTGGATAACCTTTAAAATCCCTTCCAACCCAAATCATTCTATGATCCTATAAAATAGTTTTTGTGTGCAGTAGGTCCATCTTGGCTCTTTCTTTAAGCTGTCCTGAGTAAGCAAATAAAGGAGCCCATCAGTCCAGTCACTGATAAAGAAAGAAGAAAACAAAAATTATCAAGTACAAATCATCCAGAATTAATGATGTTTTTCCTCAGTTCTGTAAGTGCTTGGCCTCACGTGCCTTCTCCACCATTTATAGAATCATGGAATCATTACAGCTGGAAAAGACCTTTGGGATCATCCAGCCTGACCATTAACCCAGTACAGCCAGATCCACCACGAAACCCCGTCCCCAGCTGACACATCCACAAGGCTTTTGAGCACTTCTAGGGATGGGAATTTCAGAGTGTTCCAATGCCTGACCACCCTTCCAGTGAAGGTTTTTTTCCTAATATCTAAACCACTCCTGGGGCAACCCAAGGCTGTTTCCTCTGTGAATGCCTCTGCATTTTGGATCTTGCCCCAGAAAACACAGGGATGGTTCCCACTCTGATTTTGAAGGGGATTTCAGTAGTTTGAGGCAATTAATCCATCACTGGGCTACATCCATTCCAAGTGACTCCCTTCTCTGAGAGCCAGGAGCAGTAATGAGGCATTTTTTTTCATTAATTAATGAGTGTAGGTCCAATGACCCTCTAGGGATTTTCATCTGGAACTGTCAGAAAATAAGGAAATAATAATGACTACAGTCAAACCTGGAAGACTCTGGGACAAAATTGGAAACCTTATGAGTTTACCTGGTGCAATCAGGCATTTTCCAGCCTTGTCTTCCTTTCCATCCTCCCATCCCCATCCTGTCCATGTCCCTTCAGTGTAGTTTTGGCTATCAGTCCTCATCTCTTCTCCACACGACCTCTCTTCGCTCATTCTCTCAGACCTCCCTCACTGAAGCAACCCCTGATCTTGTGTCCTGTGGGAATGGGCTGTGTGGGGATGGATGATGACAAGGACAGTTTTTTCCCTCTTTGGTGTTTTTCCTGGTTTTAATTCCCACAGCGTACAGTGGAGTTCTGCCCCCCTCTGCTGGAAGAGCTCAGCACCTCCAGCTGAGCTCAGTACCCTCGAATTTCCTCAACTGGAAGGGACCCACAAGGATCAGGAAATCCAGCTCCTGGCCTGCCACAGAACACCACAAAAATTCCATCAGGCGCCTGAGAGCATTGTATAAAATCTTCCTGAACTCTTGGCAGGGTTGGTGCAGCTCTTGTTGTTTAGTTTTGCAAGGATCAGGTTGTTCATGGCACTTTTGGCCATGTCCATGGACCATGAAAAGTCCAAACCTCCTCACCTGTAGCTTCTCTACACTGTCACACGTTGGGGTGACACTGGATGCATTTTTGTCACTGGTCTGTCCCCTCAATGCTTTTTTTCCCACTTTTTTACTGGTTCTGGCAGTTAAGGGCACAAAGGCAGGGCTCAGTTGTGGAACCAAATCGCACCTTCAAAATTTCCTTCTCACTCTTGCCAAGAGTTTGTGGTTGAATGAGCTGCAAAGAGCTGGAGACTCCAGGGTCAGCAGCTCTCCTTGAGGCATCTTTGGCCTCCAGATCATCTCTGCCTCTCCAACCTGAGCTCAAAAGGGATCTCTGGGAGGTCCATTGGGCATTTATTCCCTGTTGTAAACAGAATGATTCCCTTTGTTTCTCCAGCTGATCCACCCAAGCACACATTGCCAGTTGCATCTCATGCTCTGTTTTCCTTCATTGAAGAAAGACCAGGGATGGAGCAGGGAATGGGGCTAAATCCATCTGAGTGCAAACATTTTTTGGTAAAGGATTTGCAGAGGCAGAGTCCTTTATCCCTGGGCTGAGCATCTTTGGGGCCAGGAATCAATATATTGCTAAAAATAAATATTTCTGTTTAAAACACTCTGAGCTCCTTTCCCTGCTGTGTTCCCTGACTCCAGCCTGGATAACCCCAGGATGTTTTAGAGGTAATGAACCCAAGGAATTGAGAATGCATCAGATAACACAGCCCCAGCTCCCGGGTCTCTGCTGGGTGTAGGTGCTCCTCACTCACAAAGGCTCTTTGGTTGTCAAATAGAGCTTATTGAGGTTTAATTTCTTTACCTTGTCCTGTCTTCCCTCAGCTCTTCTGCCAATTTCTCAAACGTGACTGGGAATGTGACTGTCCTTATTTCAAAGGTCCTTCTCTCAGCTGTACCCAACAAGATCCACAGTCCCACAAAGGGCCACTTCTCCCAACCTCATGGGCTACATCTGACTCAGTTTTAGGGTCTGAACAACTCAGTACATTTCATTTTTATGTCAACCACATGCTCTTGCTGGGAAGAAAGATTTTCATAAGCCAGGTAACCCAAATAACCCCAATTTTTCAGAGGGCAGCAGATACTTGAGTCACCCAAGAACCAAGGAAGAAAGACCAGAAAATGAGGCAGGAAGCAATTGAAGCAGATATTTCAAAGTTTTATTGTATAAATCTACAAAAAGGCTTTGCTACAATAGCAAATCGAGTGTAGCACTATTCTACTGACAGGCTCTAGTGGCTTGGTGTGATCTTGTAACTCCAACATGACACATGAGGAATAAACTGCCTGATCCAGTCAGATCCAGGGCAGGTGATGTCGGCTTACAAAGACCTTTTGGCTTCAACCCCTACAACCTGCAGCGACTCGATGTGTTTGCCTTTTGTACAAGGTTGTTTGAATTAATAATATCTCTAGTAAAAATAAAAACTCTAAAGTAGTTTCATCAGTAAATGTAAAATCGCCTAGGGAGGGAAAAAAAAATGCAGTGGTTGAAATCTGCTAAAGTTCCAGAGGTACAACAACACATCCACGCTTTTCATTCATGTGACTCTGCCCCAGAAAAATAAACTACCAGTCCTTCCTGGAGAGGCTGGTAACAAAAACCAGGGTGCTACAAGTAAAGCTCCAATTTGCTGGGAGCAACAATTGAAATCAAATCAGCCCAGGAGATTGAGTTCTGCACACTCCAAAAAGCCAGCTGAAAATGTAAAAACCTCAGGACCACATGACCAAGTAGCACAGACAGGCTAATTCCCTAAAAAAGCAGGAAAAATCAAATTGCCTACTGAGGCAGTCTAGTCCCTTGGAAGAGACTGTGGAAATTAAGCACCTCAAAATCAAATATCATTTAGACCTTAAGATGATGCCCGGGAATCTGCCTTTACATGGTTTTATGGAATTTTCCAGTCCTGGACATTTTTGCTGAGCCTTGTTGGAATGTACCTTAGGTCCCTCCTCTGGCTTAATTCAAATGCAACAAAACACCACAGAATTTAAGTAATGTGGATTTTTTTTTGCTCAACACACACACCCCCCCCCCCACCGACACACACACACACACATACAGGACAGTTGGCTCTGGAAGAGAGAGGAACCAACTGGGACCTCTTCGGCTGAGAGATGAACCAAAACTGTCTTGTCCAGCTGGCTCGAGCTCTTTTTGGGCTCCCTGGGTCTGGATGGAAACAGTCACTCCAAAGCCAGCCACAAGAACCCCAGTTCTTGCAGCAACTCTGGCCCATGCAGACCCAGAGAGCGCCTGCTGTCTCCCGAGGCTCCTCGCTGGCAAGACAGCTGGCCCAGATGTGCAGGCTCCAACAGTTCAGACAAGCATCTGGACCGTGGGATGCTTCTCCAAACTCCAGGAGCCCGCTGAGGTTTGGAACTGATACCCGCATGAGATGAGGCTACCCTCGGCTCAGGAGAGGTGAGTTACAGCACAGCCAGCAGGGAGGGTTCGTAGCCAAGGCAGGATCAGCCCCTTGGCAAAGTTAATCAGGAAAGTTCTTATTTCAGTCAGGATCATTATCTGGTGAAGATTTCTTTAGGTGAGTCCCAGTGGCCCCAGATTTGGCAGAGGTGAGGAATCCTCTCCACAGACAGTCAGCACAAGCCCAGCATCCCTGCTGTCCCCAAAGCCTGGACTTGGTTCTTCTGCTCTGGCCTCTCTTTCCATTCTCAGCACTTGGAGCACCTGGACCAGCTCAGGCTTTCCTTTGTCCTGTTGGAAGCAGCTTCCCAGGTTCATTCTGGCTCTCAGCACCTTGAACATGGCATTGCACTGCACGGGAGGCTCTTTGGTGCATGATTTGACCTCTGTCTTCCTGTAGCATGTTCTTCTCCCCTGGGAATGCTCTTGGGCACAGAGAAGGATTCTCAGCAACAGCAGCAAGGATTGCTGGAAAAGAAAAAAAAAATGCACCAACTCTGATTAGATTTTTAAAGTGGGGAGAAAGGGGGAATTCTCATGAGCTGGGATTAAATTTTGCTGTGCCTGCAGCCTGGAGGACCCACCAAGTTAAGGATTTGCCCATAGTACAGCCAAGGGAAAGCCACAATGGTGCAGTCCCTGGAGCATCAATTATTGGGGCTGGTGCTTGGGTTCTGACACCAAGAAACTGAAATCCCACCTCTCTGGTGGTGCCAGGCTGCTGCAGCCCCTGGGACTGAGGTTTCAACACCAGCAGAGGTGTTTGCACTTGGGCTGTTCACTATCTCAGGTCAGGGCACTGGGGGGATTAAGGAAGGCTCACAGGGTAATCTGGGATGTAATTACCTGTGCCAGTCTTTCCTTCAGGAGGTGGATCTGGCAGTTGGTGGCTGAGGGTCCTGAGAGCAGGTCTGATGGAGAGGCCTTTGTTTTGCAACTTTTTCTGTGGCTTTCCTCCCAAATGCTGCATGCTGCGAAGTGATTCCTTCTCAGAAGAGGATCTGAGTGAGTCACTGGAAGCAAGAGGAGACAAAGCTTGTAATACACGGCCAGCTCATCCTCAGCAGTGACTCCCACTCCCCCTATCACTCAGCCCGGGTCATTAGTGAGAAATGCTCCTTTCTCTGCACACAGAGCTGTTGACAAACTGGGAACAAGTGAGAGGAGAGCTCCCACCATTCCTGAGACCAGCTCCCAGCAAGGAGGCAGAGCAGAACTGCAGCTCCTTGGGGCTGTGCATGGAGCTGAAATGTGCTGCCTCAGGTGGGGGCTGAAGCCCAGAGGTCCCCCATGAAGGACAAGGCAGGTCCTGGGCTGGGCTAATTAAGAAGCTTCCCATTCTTTCTTTCCCCATATTAATCAGAAAATGCAGGATACTGCCCTCTTTGGAAACTTTTCCCATTCCTGTATTTCCTTTTGGCTGGCTCTCCCTTCCCCTTTCTCCCAGCCCCAATGCTTCACACCCCATTTCAGCTGAGTTTTTGTCAGTTTAGCTCTGAGGAGAGAATGCCAGAGAGCTGCCTTACCTTCAGCCTCTTGGAAGGAGTCACAGCAAAGGCCTTCTGAGCCACCAGTGCCACATGTCACCGCTGTGGCAGTGCCAGGAGCATCCCAGGGTCACTCCTGCTGCTGCATCCCTGCTGTTTATTTGGTCTGGTGCCGGATGCAGATGATGCCCAAGATGTGTCCAGCCTCAGGAAGCTTTGGAGAGCCAAACTTCAGGAATGTCTTTCTTCTCTCAGTCCTGTCATCAAACACTGGCCAAAAGTGAGTGCTGAGCATTTCCTGTCTCGACATGGAAAAAGTCACAAAGTCCAAGTCCATCTCCATCTGTGGCAGGATGTTGAAGGAATTTCTCTGTGAGCAGACAACACTCTGTCCTCAGGTGCTCCAGGACAGGGGTGCCAGGTTTTCCAAGAGCATTTGAAGTCTGTCTGTGTGAGCAGAAACTCCTTGCAGCGATGCACAGGCTGAAACTGTGCTGGGGCACACAGATCCTCTCTTCACTTCTTTTGGCTTTTACATGGCAAAAAGCTCCTGTTGTCTCCACACACCAGCATGAACTCGACTTGCTGCTCTGGGGATATTTTGCTCTGAATTTAGGGTGTGTTTGTTTGTTTCATTCAAAGAATAAGGATATATTTCCCTTCCCTCCCCCCAGTCTCTGTCAAAAGAGCTCTGGTGTTTCTCTCTCTCTACCTTGAACACCCTCTCTTCTCTGGAAGGAAGGAGACTGCTCCTTCAATAAATGAGCTCAGAATTTAATTAGAAAATCTATTTCCTGCTGAATGCACAGGATAACGTGCAGAGAAAGGATGAAATTTGCCTCTGCACTGCAGTGGCCATGAATTGGACTGAGCAGAAACTAAGACAAGAAGAAAACCAGTAAGAGCCTCTTGAGAGGAAACACATTAATGCAGGTATTAGGTGCAGTGAAACGAAAACCACAGAAAATAATCCAGATTCTTAAAGCTCTCAGTTCCTGAAATAACTGGATTTTTTTTTCCTCTTAACACAAAAAATAATCCAAAAAATTATTTTAATCCTTTGGAGCAAGTAAGAGCAGGAGATTGCCAAGTGAACAGAAACCCAGAGGTTAATCAAAAACAGGCAAGGGTCAAAAGAAAGCTGTCTCCTCAGGACAGGGCCACCCTCTCAGAGGAGGGAGGAGAGAAGGAAAAAGAGAGATCCAGATGGGTAGGAACCCTCCACCAACTGCTGCACTCGTATGAAGTCCTTGAGAGCTGCTAGCGCCGGGCGGCCACTTGACAGGTTGGGAATTGTCTCTAGTTTCTTGTCAGGGGATTCTCATAAAATTGGCTGTTTTCCCACAGTGGTGCCAACAGGGTCCCCCAGCACCACCGCATGGCACGGCCTGGGTTGAGGGGGGCAGCCCCATCCTGAGGTGCCTCACCCCCACCACCTCCCTCCCCCCGAGAGCAAAGTCAATGCCTCTGCTCTGGGCTGTTGGACTGACCACTCCTCAGGTCTCGTCTCAGCCAGAACTCCCCTCCAAGGAGAAGCTTCCTAAATAAGCCCCCTTCTCCCTTCCACAGAACCCAGACCCCCCTCAGGGGAGCTCATATGACAGTGGCTGGGGGGCTGGGGGGCTCTGGTTGAGTCCCGTTGCTCGGCACGGGGCTGGCGGTGGTTGAGGGGGGCACGGTCTCCACGGAGTCTCCTGGCTGAGCCTCAGGGGTCCTCTGTGGGCTGGGCTCCTCAGAGTGCTCCATGTTGCCTTGGACTTCCTTCCCCCTCTGGATCAGCTGCTCTAAGGTCTTGGGCAGGGGGTAGCTCAGGAAACGCTTCAGTTTGGGCTGGAGGGTTCCTACCACGTACTGGATAATCTCCTCCTCATCTGCATCCACATAGAGGGTCTGGTACAGGTCTCTCTTGCGCCAAAGGAACTGATCCAGGGGCTCCCCCTCTTTCTGGGGCAAATCCAGCTCCCTTTTGATAGCATCCCTAGTCAGAGTTCCCTCGCTGTACTGCAGGAACTCCTTCTTGAACTCGACCCAGTTTTTGACGGAGTCCTGCTTGTACTCCCACCACTTTTTAGCTGGGCCGTTCATGTGGTTTTGGATCTGAGACAGCCAATACTCCTCAGTCCCACCCACCTGCTTTAAGTATTCCTCCAAGTGGCTTAAGAACTCCCGGGGATCCTCAAACACCTGGGTCTCCACTGGGGAGGCTGGAGCGTCCTCCGACACGGAGACCCACTGGTAGGAATCATGGCCCTGGGGGATGCTGGGCACCTCCCCGGGAGGAGGGGTCAGGGCATACATCTGGCTCATGTCCAGGGCATAATCATAAATCTCCCCCTCACTTGGCCTTATCTCTGGACCTCCCACCCCGACGGACACCGTCTGCTTGCCCGGCTCCCCAGGGCAGTATTTGCCCCCCATGGACTCCAGGCGGTCAGCCCACTTTTCCAGGCGGAAAAAGACCTCCTTCCAAACATTCATCTCCCTCTTGACCCACCTCTCCAGGTGGGCAATGGTCTCCTGGCATCTGGCCAGGCAGGCCTTGATGGACTTCTTCCATCTCTGGTTTTCGGTTGGGACGTGGTCCTCTAAGTTGTTCTCCAACTTCCCCACAGATTTCTGCAATCCCTTCAGCTCCCGCTCCACCTGCTTGGAGACCTCTGTCAGGAGGTGCCGGTGGGTCCTCCGGACATGCTCCAGCATTTCTGCCCTGCACTTGCCTATCTGCAGGATCACATTGGGCTTGTTGGCAACTCCACGGTGCCCCTGGAAGGAGTGGACGCCCGCGCTGGTGACATTGTCCAGCTGCATGGCTCCGACCGTGAGAGTGGCAAACTGGGAAAGAACTGGGTTATAAGCCCTGGCACTAAAGCCGGATCCCCAAAAACTCCCACCACAACACTTCCTGAAAGACACACAGAGACTTCTAAACCCCCCTCCAAGGACTTTTGGACACAAACACAACCCAATCAGATATCACCGCAGAGCAAGCTGGTCGGTCCACGTGGATCCCAGAGAGAGTTGTAGGCAAATTTCTCCCGGTGCCGAGCTGGAAGCGCCGGTCTCACGTGCTCAGGGGTGTCCCAGAGAGAACTAAGATCCTCCAGGAACAAGGAGAGGAGTCGGGTAAGACGTCCAATCCCGCCGGGAATCTGCAACGCCGCAAAGTCCCCGCCGGAGAGAATCACACAGAGATGCACAAAGAAGCTGGAAGCTGCAGCAAAAAATCCGGGTGATTTCTCCTCGGGGAAACTTGGTGAATCAAAAACCGCTTTCACTGGAGATGTGAAGAGCTGCTTCTCCTCCCTGTCTGAACTGCCACTAGTCCAGGCTCCTCCATCTACTTATACTCCACGCAGCTCAACATGTGGGTGGTGCCCAGCCTCCTCTCGCACTCTCAGCGCGGCGTTCATTGGAGGAGAAGCGAGGCCGGTGTCTGTGGCAACCCAGATTTTGGCAGCCTCCCCTCGCTTGCCACCCCCTCGCTCACGCCCCCAGACTGGAGACAGTTGGAGGGATGGATGAGTAATCGCACCTTCCGCCTCTCGGAGCGCAGGAAAAACACCTATTCCTTCCACAACTCTTTACTCAGCAAGGTCATCATTAACATGCGTCCCCTGGCAGGGCTCGGGGAGGGCGGGATGAGGAGGAATCCGATGTGTCAGACGCCCCCGGGCCCCCCGCACATCCCCTGGGCGCACTCACACACACACAGAGTGAGCTCACTCCTCAGGCAAGCGCCTGGGAATAGTGGTAAATCAGCAGCAGGAAAAAAAAAAAAGAAAAAAAAGAGGGACAGAAGAGAAAGGAAAAGCAAAGGGCCGGGGGGGGGAAGCAGACGGGGGAAACACTCAAATGAGCCATTTCAGCACAAACTGGAGCGCTCTGGACTTTCTCAGGCTTTGGTAGGCTTAATTGCACCAGACCAACCACTATCTTGGGAATATTGGGGGGGGACGGACACGACATCCTGGTTCTTACACCGAATTAAATCCGCCCATCAAAAGCCTGTTCTGTACTTAGCTTTGAATCAGATGCTTAATCAGTGAGCCAACCCACCAGCGCAGATGAAGCTACATTTGTTCTTCGCTCTTGACAAGGCAGGAAAAGCCGACCATAAAAGGAGTCTCCGGGTCTTACATAAACCAGAGATAAAGGATTCCCTAACCCGAGAGAGTTTCCCCGCCGGAACACCCTCAGAGAGATGCTGAGGACATCTGGGCCTTCTCCTCCCTTCCCAGTGCCAGTGGCCGGGGGCAGTGGGATGCTGATTCATCGGGATAATCTAAAAAGGGGGTTTGAGCCTGTTGGCAGCGGGGTGGTGGCGGGGGGTGACCTGCCTGTGCTCGGGATGGTGGGCAGCGTGCCAGGAAGGTTTAGGATGGGTCCTCATTCCCAAAGCTCCTGGCTGGGTGTTTCCTGGTGGGAATTCAGCCCCCCCAGAGGAGCAAAAAGAGGAGGAGGCAGAGGGTCTTTCAGTGAAGTCCTGCTGGAAGGAGGACCCGGTGAGCCCAGGGATTTGGTTAAAGCAGAATCACAAACTGGTGGTGATGAAGTTGAAGGGCATGAGGGGCAGGGGTCAGGATTCCCTTTTTTCCCCTCAAATCTATGTGGTGGTGGAGGGCCCGTGTCTGTTCCCCAGCAGGTGGTGGTTCTCAGGGAACAAGAGGGTTATTTGGGGCAGCAACAGCTGACCTAGAAGGGCTGCATGGTTTGGTAGAAGGGAGGGAGGGACAGTGAGTGGGGAAGGGGACAAAACCCTGAGGGTGTAACACGGAATTCCTAATCCAGCAGCCACTCCCAGTGCCACTTTTTCCCACATGACTGCCCTCTGCCTTGCTTACTTCTCCAATTTCACCCAGTTTTCCTAAGCACAAGATTTTGGGGCAGCTGTATTTGTGTTTAGAAGCCAAAATCAATCACCTGAGGGGCTGGGACAGATCTGGAGCCTTTTATGCTGCGGTCTCAGTACCCCAGAGTCTGCCTCAAACCTGCTCTGCCAGGAAGAGATAAAATGGACTGGGAGAGATTCTGCAACCTTTGTTATCTCTGAATCGGTGCAAAGATAATCCCCAGAGGGCTTTTCACCCAGGAGCCCCAGAAATGACCCCTAGTATGGGGACAATATAAAGTGGCATTAACTCTGCAAGATGAGCTGCTTTCAGCCTCTGCTTGTCCCATCAAATGCCAGAGTCTGGGATGAAATGGCTCCTAAACCTGCTCCAATAAATTAATCCCTTTCCAGGCCCTGCTGGCTCCCTTTGCTCCTCCTTTACTTTTCGGCTTGGGAGGAATCCTGGATCTGAACGGCCTCATTTGACACTTGGCTGTTGTTGCAGGATCTCAGGATTATTAAGGATGAAAGGGACTAAGGAGGTTTCTAGCTCAGCCTCCTACTCCAAGCTGAGTCAGCTGCTGGGTCAGCTGAGATGGTTTCAGATACTGAAAACCCCAGGGATGGTGATTGCTCAGAGGGAAAATATTTTTCCTCATATCCAAATTGAGTTTCCTGTTCCTGGAATTTGGACCTGATGCCTCTTATCCTCTCACCTCTCACCAGAACATCCTGATTGTATCTCCTTGATAACCTCCCCACAGGTACAGGACACTGCTGTTAGGTGCCCCAAACCCAAATCACTTCTCCAGTGTCTAATCCCACACCAGGCACCATCTCTGGCCATCCCAATGGTCTGAACTCATTCCCTGTGATCAGTGTCTTATATTAAGAGGCCCAAACCCAATTGCAGCAGCTAAATATGATCTAAAATGCTCTGACTGGAGGGGGATAATCACTTCCATCATCTCCTGGCTGTATTTATGCTCCTACAATCCAGGATAATTTTTTATTTTTTTGCTTCCAGGACATGCTGCTGTATCATCCTCAGCCTGCTGGGCACTCCCAGGTCCAGTTCTCCCAGTCATTTGCTGCCAGGAACTCTTTTATCCCCAGAAATCCCAGAATTAGCCCTTGCTGAACATCACCACATTTCTCTTCGCTCTTCCCTCCAGCTTTTCCAGGTCTCTGGGTTAATCTCATTCAGCCTCCTTTCACAGAGCTCTCCCCCTAATCACTCTCCTCCTAATTCTGTGGAGGTGGTGGGGGAAGTGGGAGAAACGAGGACGAATGGGGGTTTTCCTTCTGGACCTGCTGGGGAACAAGTTGCTGATTAAGACATGTGTGATAAGCATTTTCTTTGTATTTCTAATTAAAGCAAGGTGCGTGGGAAGAGGAGGAGGAGAGAGGGGAGCCGGAAGCCAAGGGAGGAGGGAGATGTGGAGTGAGGTGATGGAGAGAGGCAATTTGAGGCAGACAGGCAGATTCCGGGCACAGAGAGAGGCAGACAGGCACAGAAGGACAGGATCCATGGATTGGGACAGGATGGGGAGGAGGCAGAAGTCCTCTGGGTGGCCACAGCATGTCCAAGATAAGAGAAGGGCAAGAAGAGCAGAAAGGAAAGTGGGAAGTGAGGATGAGGGTGAGCAGTTTGCTCCAAAAGAACTCATCTGAAGAAGGGGAAGGAGAGAAAATAGCAAAAAGCCACATCTCATAGCTCAGCAGGGATGGTGTCAACGTGGGTTGTCTCCCTAGAGCTTCCTGGAGAGCTTTAAAGCACCGGAGGTTAGGATCAGATCCAAAGGAAAAAAAAAATGAGGAGAGAGCAAGAAAAAACCCAACAGACCAACTAAAGGCAGCAAAAAGGAGTGCATGTAGCAGTGAGCAGCAGCAGAGTCTTCCCCTGAGGAGAGTGGGACCAGAATAAAGGGACACTGAGTCACTGGCACCTTCCCTGGTGCTGTCACTGTTTGCTGAGGACACGAAGCACCCAGAGCCTGGTGGCACTCACCCCTTGGCATCAGTTCAGGCCGTGGGCTCTCACTGCACATCGCCTTAGAGGAAATATGTTAAGTTTGGGGAGGGTATTTTTGGGGTTGACAGGCCTTTGCCACCTCATCTGGATGAGTGTTCTGCTCAGAGGCACCTTATGGCAAGGGGTGTCACTCCTCGGAGAGCAGCCTGAGCTGTGAGCCAGATGAACCTGGTGGGTGAGTGAGAAGGGGAAGATCCCGAGAGAAACTTTCTGGTGCAGCTGATTTTGTGCTCTGAAGAGCTCTGGCGGGTGCTGAAGTGCCCTCCTGTGCTGCCAGGGTCCCTCCCCAGCTGAGCACTGAGATGTTCATTGTGTTCCTCCTTGGAATGGCTGTCTGGAGGAGCCTGTCTTTCACCCAGGACTCTTTGAAGCACCTAAAATTAGAAGCCTGGAGCCATGTGGGCAATTCATCCCATATTCTTGCAGGAACTAATATCTTCTAGTGGTGAACAAGGGATTTTCTGCATTATCCTATATTCCCTGTGCTAGAATTTTCCTTTTCCCTTTCATAATTACTTCCTCTTTCTAGAAGAAATCAGAAGAAAATAAGAAACCACAATTTTCCCCCCCATCTGCCTCCACATCCTTTTAATCTCTATTGATTCCCCTATAGCTCACCAGACAAAGCCGCCCAGTCATTTGTTTGGTAGCAAAACCCTTGGAAGGAAATAAAATTAAGAAGAAACCAAGGTGTTGGGCTTTTAAACTCGCAAGGAGCAAAAGAGGGAAAAAGAATAGCACATTTAATTTGCACCATACGTCTCTATTCATCCATCTCCAGCCCTGGAACACTTTATTGCACTGGAGCTGGCACTTACAACACAGAGTTTTGCATTCAAAACACAGCTGACACGTCAGTGGCTCTTTTGTTCCTGGCCACCCATTGTCCCCCAGGCCCGAGGCCCACACGCCACTTACTGGGAGGGTGTGGAAACAGTTGAGAGCCTGAGGGCATCCTGCTATCAATATTAACCCCATAATGATGATTGTTATTAGTGCCACTCCTTCTGGTGCACAATTCTCTCCGTATTCCTTTTCATCTGGAAAGCCCTACTTTGAGGGGAAAGATGAAGTGCTTTGTTTCCCTGCCTAAAAATATCTCCTGTGTTTTGTAATCCTCCCCTCTCCTTATTTAATGAGATGTTTGTTATTTTGGTTTCCTTGCTGGGCAGAGGAGATGTTAATGAGTCTCTCCTTGTGCTGCTTTTTGCCTCCTCAAGCCTGCCTGAGGCTGAAGCCAGCAAGTCAAAGGAGGTATCAGCATTTTTCACACCCCAGCATTGGCTGTTATGACCCTCACAAGGTCAATGCAAATAGAAAGACATCTCCAAATGAACTTCACTTTCCTCCCCTGCACAGCCCTGACAAGCTGGAAAAACACATTTGTCACCGTGTCAAAGGGCCTGGTTCACAACTGCTTTGTGCCATTTCTTCTGCCACGTTTCACAGCTGAGTTTGGCCCACTTTGGGCCTCACACTTGACTCCTCACCCACCTGCCAACACCTTCAGGGTGTCCCTCTAAGTGTTCTAGTAAAAGTTTCTGATTTTAATGCTTTTTTTTTTTTTTTACTCCTCCTCAGCAGCAAACACTGCAAATCACAGGTCTGCTAAAAAAAGGGAGAGCAGTGGGGTGGCTGTGAAGAGCAGACCTGGTTCCTCTGCTGGTGTGGCTTGGCTGACAGGGTCCCACCAGGCCAGTAGAGCTCTGCTCCTCATCATCTGCCAGGATGATGCTCCCACGGATCATTTGTGGCCCATGGAGCCAGTCTGCTCCTCCCCTGCATCCCATTTCAATCTGGATTTCACACTGATGATGCCTTGGGAAGGCTGACCTGGAACAGATTTGACAGAGCTAGAGAATAAAGTAGATATTTATTGAAAGGCCTTTAGGGCACACCTTGGGCAGGACAAGAGCCTGGCCAGGGCTACACCCAAGATGGACCCAAAATGGTCACAAAAATGGAAAATCGGTCATGAGGTCTTACATTTTTATAAGTTTTGGTCCATTTGCATATTGGGGTTTAATTGTCCAGTTACAGCTTCAGGTTGTGAGGTCCCATCCTTCTTGTTTTCTCCCTTCAGTCCACTGTTGTTTGTGCTTTTGGGCCTGAAAGTTGTCCTTGGTGTTCAGCAGGAAAAGGATTTGTTTTGTCCCCTTACTCTGTGAAGAGAGCTGAGTGACACTTAATGTGAAGCTGAGAACTGCACCCCTGGGCAGCACAGAATCTGAAAAACATGAAAGCTAAAACTTAAGGCATCACTGACACCCCCAAGGCCATGTGAGAGGAGTGGTGGTGGTGGAGCACTGGGATGTCACAGCCCCATGGGGAAAATGGGGCATGGTCCTTGCTGGGCCATCAAATCTTACCCTTGATGATGATTCCGGTGGTGACCAAGGGAAGCTGTGCTGACACAAGTTTTTGGTTGTACCAGTTACTCAGATGATGAGGAGTGAGGGGCTCAGGCTTCTCCAGAACTTTCCTGCTCCTGCTCATCCTGGTGTTCCCATGGGGGAATCTGTGTTAAGCCTTTCTCTCCCTTTTCTCAGCACCTACATGGATTTTTTGTCCTGGACTAGAGCACATGGGAAGGACTGTAGGGGTGGTGGGAGCCTTGTTTTCCATCAGTGAAGTCAGACTGGCTCATGGGAAGACTTCCATCTTCAGACTCCCTGCTATAGGCTGTGGGGCGGATGGAGAAATGGGATTGTCCTGTGGCCATAAGAGAAAATCCTGCTTTGTGGTGGTGAACAGCCAGTGCCAATTCCATGGAAAATCCACCATAGCCCCTCCTCCATGTCAAATTACAGAGTCCTACCTCTCCTATGAGTGGCAATATCTCTGTTTCCATGAGGGAATATGCCTGAGGAAGCTAAGGAATGCTCAGGGAAGGCTTTACGCATGGTGTCCTCCAAGGTATCATCCAAACATTTTCCTCCCCACCTGAACCACTGATCAGTTACTGCCTTGCTGAATGGATGGGTGGTTTGTCTCTCTTCAGGAACACCAAAGCCCTCACCCCCTAAATTGCTTTATTTTCCCTCATTTGGGCTGAGATCCCAAAGCATTTCCAAACCTATCCAGGATTTGGCCACAGAGGTGTCTTTGTACAACACCTCAGACAGATTTAAAGCCATGTTCTGCCCAATTTGGCACCAGGGTTTCAACCCAAGTGTCCTCAGTGCTGGGACATCCCTAAAAGTGAAGGGAAAACCTCAGTGCTTTGTTGTAACTCATTTTGTGGGCATGGTTTTGTACCTATCTCTGAATAGGGATGTCTCTTTGCATTGGGCTCCATTGGGGCATTCCAAGGGACACTAAGGGGACATTTCCATGATCACAGCAGGACACGAGGCTGCTGTTCCCAGCCCAATCCATGTCCCCAGAGCTCTGTCAGTTCTTAGCTCCCTGCTCTCACAGCCACCACCACTGTGAAGACACAAACCAGGCCACTGCTCTCTTCTGTTCTATCACCAAGTTGTGACTCAATTTACCTTTTTTTTCCCCACCTTTCCATATTGTTTCTCCTTCTTCTAAGCTGTTTCCCTTATTTTTGTCCCCACCAAGCATCACTGTTAACAAAGGATTTCCTCTAAGCATCCTCACTAGTCTCACCCATCCACAGGGAGCCACAGGTGGAGTCAGAAATTGTGTCCCCTTGTCCCAGGAAAACAACAGAGCAGCTGCCTCAGGTGGCAAAGGGGCTCCTGCATCGCTGAGAACAGCAGGGGTGATGTGAGGTCACTCCTGGAATAAAAGGAGCCTCATTCAGCACATCCTCATCCCAGCCCAATTCCACCAGCGTTCCCATTTCCTTAATTTAAGTACCTGTAAATGAGAGATGGATAATTAGGGCCAGCAGGGAAGAAGCTTGAGGGAAACAGAAGAACGTGAGAAACAAGCAGCAGACTGCTAATTTCTTCCTTCCTGATCTAGGAGGCCCCAGCCGTCACTAAAAGCCTTATTAAAACAGGGGTAGGAGGAGCTGGGGAGTGAGTTGCTGTGGAAAGAATTTTCAGGAGTTCCTTGCTCCAAAAAAACCCTCAAAAGTCCTCAGTACATCACTTCCCCAACACTGAACACAGCTCTTTTGTGGTCTCAGGCTGGAGGTCATAAAATGATGGAAAAATTTGGGTTGGAAGGGACCTTTGGAAGGGCATTTTATTCCAGCCTTTTCCATGGGCACCTTCCACTAGTCCTGGCTGCTCCAAGCCCCATCCAGCCTGGCCTTGAACACTTCCAGGGATAGGATAGCCACAGGATAAATTTGCATAAATTTAAGCATAAATTTGGGACAGGCGTGATCCTGACACTCTGTTCCTTGCCCCACAAGATCATGGGAATTTATTCCATCTCCCTTCTCTTCAGGTTATCTTTCAAGAGAGCTGGTCATATCTGGGAAAAAAAAGCTGCTGACGAAAATTTTTGTCCCCATAGGTCTGTTGCATCTTAGCAAGACCAAAAGGTGGAGGGAATAATAAAGAAAACAAGGTGGGAGGGAAGGGAGAAAAATAAAGGAGAGAGAGGAAAAAACAGGGGAATAAAAAGAAAAAAAAAACGGGAAAAGGAAGATAGAAAACAAAAAAGGAAAATTGAAAAATCTAACAGTACAGTGACAGCCACAGTTATTTGTGCCTGATTTTAGTGAAAGATCCCTAAGGACTGCAGAATATTTTGTTCGTGTTCCTCAAATATTGACGTGGGCCGGGATGATCCCGCTGTAGGGCACTCGGGGTGGGACGGGCAGCCCTTCCCTGTGCCCGGGCTCCCGATCCCGGCCCGGCGGGTGCCGGGGGGGGCGGTGGCAGCTCGCTCCCGGCACAACGAGCTCTCCACGGATCCCCGCAGGAATGCTGCAACAGAGAAGGGGAAGGATTTGGCGGGGAGAGGGAGGGATGCAGGGTCGTTTTTCCAGCCCTGCCAACACTTCCCTGCCCATCTCTGCCCTCTCTCCCCTCTCACACAGAGCGGGACCTCCGCGCTGACCTGCCCTGAGGAGCCTCAGCCCCCGCTGCGGGGGAGGATGCGCTATCCTGGATTTCCCACCTCGCTTCCCCCCGGTTTTTTCTGTTTTCCAGCAGCCGGGGAGGGAGGGGAGGGAGAGGCAAAGCAGCAGCAGCTCCGCTTTAATGGGTTCCTTGAGGAGAAGCCGAGGGTTAGAGCATCCATCCCTGCAGGTACCTGGAGAGCCATGAGCCATCCCGGGATGAGACACCGGGGTGGGCGGGAGTGCGGGGGAGAAGGGGGGAGTGGGAGCAGGGAGAGGGGCAGACAAAAGGGATGAGTAGTGTGTGTTTGTGTGTGCCGGGGGATCTGCCGCACGCTCCTGCCTTTATTCCACCTGCCTGCAAACAGGGAAGGGAGGCAGATGCCGGGTGAGCTTTCCAGGGGGTTGAAAATGAGCCACTGCAGCACCCCCAAGGCATTGCTAAAATAAGGGATGCTGTGGGCATGGCTCCCCAAATGTGGTGCCTACTCTAGGGGGGTTAGAGCCAGGTTTTCTCATCGTTTGGAGATGCATCAGGGAGGGGGAGAGAGTCCCTGCAGTGCTGCTTTGCTCAGAGCCAGGATGGCTCTCTGAAGGGATCCTACAATCCCAGAATCCCAGGATTTGGGTTGGAATGGACGTAAAAGATAATCCCATTCCAACCCCCTGCCATGGGGAGAGTTACCTTCCTCTAGACCAGGATGCTCAGGACTGTGTTTGGGGAGTTTGTGACAGAGGGAGCAACCCTAAAATTTGGAGTTTTATGGCCTCCACAATGTACACAGGCAGATCCTTCCTTCCCATCCACTGCTGGTTCTCCAAAATCTCTCAACTCCCTCCCCAGGTTTTGTGACACCATCTCACCAGGGGACCCCCAGGTTTCTGTCAGTGCTTGTGCAGGAAGTTCACTGAACATAAAATCTCTACCCAAAGCTTGAGTTTAACTTGGGATGAGGGTGAAGGTTGTATTAAAATCATGTTTATCACTTACATAGAATCATAGAATTGTTACTGTTGGAAAAGACCTCTAAGATCACTGGCACAGGTTGCCCAGAGAAGCTGTGGCTACCCCATTCCTGGAAGTGTCCAAGGCCAGGTTGGAAGGGGCTTGGAGCCACCTGGGACAGTGGAAAATGTCCCTGCCCATGGCAGGGGTTGGAACTGGATAATCTCTAAAGTCCTTCCAACCCAAGCCATTCTATAAATCAATAGTCCAGCTATGAACCCAGTACCACCACCGTGTTCACCACTAAACCATGCCCTCAAATCATTAAAAATGAGTCTGGTTTTGTCCAGAATAGACACGGGATAGGGTTCCCTTCCCAGGAATTTTGGGAAACCATGTTCAGAGCACATCTCTTTTAACTGAGCTGAAATTGTGATTTCTTCACAGCTGAAGAGTTCTGACCCCCACATCAGCCAACTTCTGCAAGAGCTTTGCAGTTTGGATGCAAATAATTATAAATAATAATAAACACTCATCAGGCCAGACCAAGGTATCAACCTGACTGTCTTAAATCTTGGAATACACACCCCAGGCTATGCATCCCAGATGTCACAGGAATACCAACACCCCAGAATTGTTTAGGTGGGAAAACACCTCTAAGATCACAAAGTCCAACCATTGAACCAGTTTTGCCAATGTCCCCAAGTGCCACATCCACACATCTGTGAGATCTCTCCAGGGGTGGGGACTTCATGAGTGCCACAGGGGCCTGCTCCAACACCCATCTCCCTGATTGTGCCCATTTGGTCACACAGAACACAGAGATCCCACAAGGAGTGACCAGGTCATGCTCTGACCCAGAAGGGCCTCAGCAGACGTTCACCTAAAGCACAGAGATCCAGCCCAAGAAGGGATCTGAACTCACCACACCCAGACTGACCAGCCCTAAGAGCACCTTATTTCCTTTCTCAGCCCCAAAATCAGAGGATTTCCCCTCAGGCTGTTTGGTCTGGATGAATTTGTGGTTTGCATTGAAGTTCTGTGGGTTCAGAGGAGACTCCTGAGGCTCAAAAAGCAATTACCCATGAGCTTCCAGGTAGGGTCCTGCCTGATCTCTGAAAGGACACCCCCCCTCTCCTTAATTTGGGCACTAAATGACCAGCACAGAACTTTTTTCCTCCTCTCCCTTCCCCAAGTACTTGTACAAGATTGCCTGTGACATTTAGAGCAGCTAAAATTATCCCAATTAAATATCTCCACTGGTTTCCCTTTGTTCTCTTTTCCTTTCTAGTTCTTTCCTTCCAGACAGCTGGAACATGTTCTTTAGACACTTTTTAAAGACAAAAGGTAAAAAAAACCCCAAAACCCTCCCTACCCCAAACATCCAACAATTAAAACTCACGTAGCTTCAGCTCAGCTTTATTTAGAAACAGGGTTGAAATAAATGTTGTGAAGAATATTTTAAGTTGCTCCAGAATTCATCCATAGAATGGTTTCACCCTTCCCAATAAAATCATTCCTTTGTGGATTGCCGGTCTGGTGGAGGTGTGGGAGAAAGGGATAAAGGGTTGTGCACTGATTTTGTGGGGATACTTGATACCATGAGATAAAACACAGTGGTTTTGGCCTCTGTGGTGTCCCCCCCTCTTCCCCACATGCTCGTGATGACAACACCTGGCCCTGTCGACTGACCTGTCATCTTTACAAATTCCCTGCCAATCTGTTCTGGGAGAGAAAATTCCTTCCCAGCATGAAATTTGGCAGCTGCCTCATCCCTGTGCCTGAAGCATGAATCACCAGAGTTAAGTAACAAACCCATTTATACATCAAGACACAATCACTGTCCAAGCAATCATTCTGTGCTTTTCAATGTGAAGCCCATTATTTGTGGATTCTGTTTATATTCATCTTTTCCCTCCTCTTTTCTTCCATTATTTATTTTTCCTGTACCTTCTGGATGTTTTGCAAAACAATGAAAAACTTCAGAAGGAGGCTGGGATGTTAAGCAGAAGCAGAGAATATTTCCCAGCCCCCAAGAATGGTTGTTTACTATTAATTTTAGGAGTTTCTGGGAGATCTCTCGGGGAACCTCACCAAAGAATGTTTGGCAAGAACAACTGGTTCCCTAATGAGGTTCTGGGCCACCTGGTCTGTGTATTAATATCTTATACATATATCTATACACCCCTACACACTTTAAAACACCTGTTACTTTTACAAATATTTTCTTGGTGTTGCTCTTCTGTCTTTTTAACACCTATTTCATTCCTCTGGTCTATTGGCAGTTATGAAATAAGTGATTCCCGAATGTGTTTGGTTTATTCTGCTGAAAATGAAGTTTTTGCTGGGTTGAAATAGCAGTGGGTGATCCATATTGGAAGGAACATCTGGGGAAAGCTCAGGCACTGAGAGTTTGTGGGGGCAGAGCAGGATCTGCCAACGTTATTAAGGCTGGGGAAAGCAGCAGGACTTGAGCTGAACTGCAGGATTGCAATATTGAGGAATTGGCACAAAACATTTAGGACAAGGCTTGTGTCTCTCAGTGCTTGCTCCAAGACTCTCAGAGCAGGTTTCTCCTGCTGCCTGGTCAGCTGTGTCCATGCAGGACATGGACTTCGCCCTCTCTTTTCCACACAGAGCTAAGGTGCCCTCATCAAGCTCAGAAAATTCTGCCTTAAATATGTTCTTTTTTGTCTGAAACTACAATTTGGAGAACACACACCTCTGCTTTTCCAAATTTGCTCTTCAACTCTGAGTAAAATGCATCCAAGATGTTGCCCAGAGAAGCTGTGGCTGCCCCATCCCTGGAAATGTTCAAGGCCAGGTTGGATGGGGCTTGGAGCAACCTGGGATAGTGGAAGATCCATGGCAGGGAGATGGGAATGAGAAGATTTTTAAGGTCCCTTCCTACCCAAACCATTCGAGGGTTCTAAGATCTCCCAGGTCTCTCTTTGAGAACATTAACTATGAAACACTAAAACATTGGTTTTTCTCAGAAAAGAGGGATTTAAACTCGGGGAGAACTTAAATTCCAGGTCTGGGCTTTGTTCTCACTGGGCCTCCCTAGCAGTGAGTTTGTGGGTGCTTCACCACAGGGCAGATTGCAAATATTCACCCAGGCCCAGATTATTTCTGCATTCCTCCATGCAAGGTCTGTGTTTCCAGCACAGGGATGCTGCACCTCAGTGTAGCAGAGCTGTTATTCATAGCCTGAATTCTTAACTTAAAAAAAAAAAATTAAAGAACACCTAGTGCCATCCCCCCTGAATGATGGACTGACAATCTCAGCATCTTTTAAACATCAGACTTCAGGAGGGAGAGGGAAGGGCTGTGTGACGGGGCAGAGTTTGGCAGCTGGGCTTCATTAACTCTGTTTTTCAAAGCTGCATTTGTGTCTGCAGAATAACAATGATGCTCTCCCAGGCCTCATCTTCCATCCCCTCACGGCCATTGTGGTGCTGAGCACCCCCAGTGCCCTTTGGGCCATTATCTCTTTCTTTCCCTAACACATTAAACTGCCATCAAAGAGGAGTTTTGCAAATATGGTTTGTTGCCTATTGGAGCCTTACATATCAGAGGTGCTGCTGCTGTTGCATATATTGTACAATTTTATTTTCAAGCAGCCCATTTTTTCCCTAATGGGCTCACTTGGGGGTCTGTTCAACCAGAGGGGAAAATGGAGCTGAGCAAACTTCCTGCTGAGAGACCTTTACAAACCTCGAGAAACCTTTCTCAGAAACAGGAATCCTACGTTCTTAATGAGATCATTTTCATAAAAGTCTGGGGAAAGAGCAGAAAGAGAAAATAGTGACAACAAAATAGAGATAATCACTAAAAATGATTTTCAAGTACACCAGGAGCCCTCCTGGTGTAATGAGACAGAAAAATTTCAAGAAGCCTAAAGGAAGAACGTGTGTTTTTATGACACATCAGAGCCAAGCCAGGGAGTGAAAAGCAATCACATCTCAGCCCTGCATCTGGATGTCACTCCCCTGGTGCAGAGCTGGGGAAAGAGTGGGGAAATGGGACAAAATCCCATCAGGGGCAGAGTTTGGGGCCAGGATGTCTGCAGGAAAAACTAACATGGGTGACAAATTTGGTGTGCTGGGTTGGGTGAAAAAGGTCACCTCTCTGTGCCTCCTTCTGGGTGATGTGTTGACCTCAATTTAAAAAAAAATAAGTGGATTCCACAAGAGGTGGTGAATCCAGACTGGAACACAAAGGCCAGCACGGCTCTGGACAGGGACAGGAAGGTTGGGATAATTTGGTGGTGGTAACTCTCAGAAAATCATGGAACCACAGAATGGCTTGGAAATGGATTGGAAAGGACCTCAAGGATCATCCAGTTCCAGCCCTCCTGCCTGGGCAGGGACACCTTCCACTATCCCAGGTTGCTCCAAGCCCCATCCAACCTGGCCTTGGACAATTCCAGGGATCCAGGGGCAGCCACAGCTTCTCTGGGCAACCTGTGCCAGGGTCTCACCTCCCTCACAGGGAATAACTTCTTCCTAATCTCTAATCTAAATCTACTCTTCTTCATCTTAGAGCCATTCCCCATTTCCCTGTCACTCCAGGCCCTTGTAAATTTTCTCTCTTCAATTTTTTTGTGGGCTCCCATCAGGTACTGGAGAGCCACAATTAGGTCACCCCAGAGTCTCCTCTTCTCCAGGCTGAACTTTCCCAATTCTCTCATTTTGATCTCACAGCAGAGCTGCTCCATCCCTTTTATCACCTTGGTGCCTCCTCTGGACTCGCTGCAACAGCTCCAAGTCCTTCCAGTGCTGGATGCAAAATTCCAGGTGGGATCTCCCCAGGCTGGAGCAGAGGGACAAAATCCCCTTCCTCATTTGCTGCCTGCAGTTCTCTGGGTTGTGTGGATGTAATTCCATAACCTTTGAAAGCTGCCTGGTGGCAGATGGACACGTGAGAAAGCACAGGCAGAGCAGGCTGAAGTGGCAGGAAAACTGGGAAAAGAGGGGAGGAGGGAAAGCAGGGACAGAGGGGATAGCCTGTCATCTGTTTGTCATGGCCAGAGCCTGAGACACCCCCGTGGGAGTGGTGATTAAACACTTGGCTGGTGGCGTGAAATGACACCTCCAGCACATCTCTGCCCAACGTGCCAGCAGGGTTTTCACACCATGACACCATCCTGGTGCCTCCAGAAGCCAGGGAGTGAGGACAAGGAGGTGCCAGAGGAGATGTAAGGAAGAACATCCAGCTCAAAACCCAGCCTGTGACATTTTCCATGAGTTAACGCTTAAAAAAAGGAAAAGCAGTGGGGTGTTGTATCACCAGATGCTCTCCTGATCTCCAGAGATTTGTGGCTCAGGCCCTGCATGAACCAAAGCAGGAAGTTCCTTATTTGCATGCTCTTCACAGAGATATTTTTTCCCCTCCATAAATCTTTCCAGTCATCTTTTAAACATTTTTGTGGTGTGGGGATCTATAATAGCAGGGATTTGGACAGATAACCAGACATTGTGTGAGGAAATTCCTTCTTCTTCTTTGTTCCAAGCTTGGCACTTGCTCTTTTCCAATGATAACCTTTAGTTCCTGGGTCAGAAGAATCAATAAGCCATCAGCCCCTAATGATTCCTCTCTAGATCCTAAAATACCCTTTCTTTCTCTAGATCTTGTAATATCCCTCCCTTTACTCTTTCTTTTCCTTGATTGGATAAACAAGGTTTACACAGCAATTCCCTGTGCAGAAGGCACTTTATTAATCCCTTCCACTGGTTAGTTTGGTCTTTTTTTTCACATCCTTCATGGGATGAAGACACCAAAAAACACCCCAAAGAGTAATCACAATGTAAATGAAACAGGAGGTTTTTTTTTCAAGGGGGAATGGGGGCAGGGAAGAGAAGAAAACAGGAGATATCCCAATATTTCATTCCTCCTTCCACTTCATTCTCTCCCTACAGAGCTCCAGCCCTGAGGACTGAACTGAGCTGGAAGAACAGCTTCAATTCCTTCCTCTTCAATAAGGAAAAGTCTGATCTTCCAACTTCTTCCATGTGACTCGTCAAACTGGCACCACAAGTCTGACTTGTGATGACTTTGCCCACAGACTTTCAGTTCTGCTGTTTCACCAGCTGAAAAAGCCAAGTTCCCAGCCAGTCATCTCCTCAAACTTCTAATTTAACTGCAATGTAGCACTTCCTTCCAGGCTTGTTCTTTATCAGATCCTTCTCTCCATCCTTTCCACCAACACTGCTGAGCATTTGCAAAGCAGCAGTGTAGCTCAGCTTTCCACAGGGATTTTGTACCCAGCTGAAGCTCCAGCATTTCCAGCAAGGCAGAGTGGGCTGTCAAATACCACAATTTCCATGTTGGGATCATTTCTTCCTGTCTGAGGAAAGCTGGTGGGAAGCCACTTTCCTTGACAAGGAGAAAGCTGCTGAAGCAGAAATGGGGACAGCTGGAAAGGCAGTCCAAAATGAGCCAGGCATCCACATCTTCCCTTTCCTAGGGAGAACCTGCAGATGGATCCTTGTCACCCACTGAGAGCCATCAGGACAGGGAGGATGGAAGCTCGTGGAGTGACAGATTAGCTCAGCCTCTGAGAAAACTTTGGAGCCTCCAACTTTGAAAGGACATGGAGCTGCTGAAATTAATCCAGAGGAAGCCATGGAGATGCTCCAAGGGCTGGAGCCCCTCTGCTCTGGAGCCAGGCTGGGAGAGCTGGGAACATCCAGCCTGGAGAAGAGAAGGCTCCAGCATGATCTCAGAGCTCCTTCCAGTTCCTGAACATGCTCAAGGAGAGCTGAACAGAGACTTTGGACAAGGGATGGAGGAACAGGAAAAGGGAAAATAGTTTTAAATTGACAAAAGGCAGGGTTGGACTGAATATTAGGAAGAAATTCCTGGCTCTGAGGGAGGTGAGGCCCTGGCACAGGTTTTCCAGAAAAAGCTGTGGCTGCTCCATCCCTGGAAGTGTCCAAGGCCAGGTTGGATAAGGCTGGGAGAAACCTGGTCTAGCAGAATATGAAACTGGTCCTTTAAAATCCTTTCCATCCCAGACCATTCCATGTCTCCATGAAGACCAGCTTGGCCAGGTGCTACCACTGCAAATGTGGCTGTAAGAATAATTCCAGTCTTGGGTATTTATCCACCACAGCCATTCTCATTCAAAGCCCTTTGATAATTGCTGACCTTTCTGGGGTCTGAAAGTTGATGTTTGGGCCAGATGTTTATATATTAAAAAGAGTCAAATGTCCACTGAGCCAGTTGGAGTGGCAGAAGTTTGAAATCTCATCGTGTTCCAGCAGATTTTGGGGCAAATTGGAGCCAGAGCAGAGCTGAAGTAGCTCAGCTG
>JBBMKD010000102.1:149697743-149712512 GCA_037834095.1 Argya squamiceps
AAGAAAGAAAGAAAGAAAAGAAAGAAAGAAAGAAAGAAAAGAAAGAAAGAAAGAAAGAAAGAAAGAAAGAAAGAAAGGAAGGAAGAGAAAAATGAAAGGCGCCAAGCAAAACCCAGGAAATTTGGATTTTCAAATTCACACAAAACAATCATTTGTTTTTATGATAGCTTGCGTTCCCACGGAGTGATTTTGCTTTTTCCTTTATTTTCCATTGAATCATAGAATGGTTTGGGTTGGAAGGGACCATAAATATCACATAATTCCAGCCTCCCTGCCATGGGCAGGGACACCTTCCACTAGACCAGGTTGCTCAGAGCTACTTTAATATATGGGTTAATTGTATGTCTGCTTTGTCCCATGTTCTGCCAATAGCTGGCACGAGGAAAAGGCAATTCTCTTACCTATGTCTCAGTTTCACCTCTCAGAAAACTGGGCAAAGTTCTCCAGAATCCTTGGGAAAGCACTCTGGGATCTGCCAGAGGGATCTCACCATGGCAGAGGCAGCACATGCAAACAAGAAAAGAAATTGCCAGCCCTGCAGATTAATTTTCTAAATTACATGGCAGCTACAAGATGAGGGAAAAGAGAGGATTATTATTTTCATGTCTTGGGAGCAATAATCCTGAGATTACTACTGCAGGCACAAAGACATTAAGGGAGATCTTGGAGTTGAGCCAGGAACACACAGCTCGTGTGGGGCTGGGGAGGGAGCTCCCACTTTTGGGGAATGAGATGTCTTGGGAAGGCTGACTTGGAACAGAGACTGGACAGAGCTAGAGAATAAAGTAGATATTTATTGAAAGTCCTCTAGGATACAGTTTGGGAAGGACAATTTGGGAAGGCTGCACCAAGGGTGGACTGAGAATAGTCACAAAAACTGGCTGACTGGTCACGAGGTCTTACACTTTTATAAATTTTGGTCCATTTGCATATTGGGGTTTAATTGTCCCATTACAGCTCCAGGTTGTGAAGTCCCATCCTTGTTTCTCTCTTCAGTCCACTCTTGTTTTGTGCTTTTAGGCCTGAAAACTTGTACTCATTGTCCTTGGTCTTCATCAGGAAAAGGAGTTGTTTTGTCTCCCTACTCTGTGAAGAGAGCTGACTGACACTTAACATGAGGCTCAGAACTGCACCCCTGGGCAGCACAGAATCTGAAAGTATAAAAATTAAAACTTAAGGCATCAGATGGAGCCCACCCCTGTTCACACCAGGAGAAGGATCCAGCAGTGGGAGGCAGGAGCTGCCATCCCAACCCTCTGACAGCAGGTTAAGTTCAGCTTTGCCCTCTCTCATCCTCAGCTCAGGTTGGCCTCCAACATTTTGGTGGCTGAAAGCTGAGATCTGAGGCACCAAATATTCTGAGTGACTTCAGAGGGATCCTGGGAACACCAAGTTTTTTGCTGCTAAGGAGAAGTTTTGCCCCACGGAGCCTCAGGACAAAATCCATGACCTAGGAGCTGATCCTGCACCACCCAGAGGGGAGTCCAACTGCTCCTAAGAGCTCAGCTTTCCCAAAATCTGAGCTTAGAGCTGTAAATCCATCCCTACCTGCCTTTAGCAGTGGGGGTTTTCTGGATCTCTGGAAAAGCACAGGGTCCTTATTCAGCTGTGAAGATGATGCTGCAGGTGACTTATACAGAGCAAATATGACCTGGAGTTCCTCTGCTCTGGAGCCAGGCTGGGAGAGCTGGGAATGTCCAGCCTGGAGAAGGGAAGGCTCCAGGGAGAGCTCAGAGCCCTTCCAGTGCCTAAAGGGGCTCCAGGAGAGCTGGAGAGAGACTTTGGACAAGGGATGGAGGGACAGGACACAGGGAGTGGCTTTTAATTGACAGAGGGCCAGGTTGGATTGGATGTTGGAAAGAAATTGTTCCCTGTGAGGGAGATGAGGCCCTGGCACAAGTTGCCCAGAGAAGCTGTGCCTCCACACCTGGAAGTGTCCAAGACCAGGTTGGAGCAACCTGGGACAGTGGAAGGTGTCCCTGCCCATGGCAGGGAACTGGAACTGGATGATCTTTGAGGTCCCTTCCAACCCAAACCATTCCAGGATTCTGTGATTTATTCTATATGAGCATCAGAATGGTTCTTTCTCTCAGGTCATCCAACAAAACCCTTGAAAAAATCTGAGTTAGGATTTCTGTCACTGCCTAAACTGTGTCTTAAATGGGGTGTGGACATGTGCCATGCCAAAAAAACCCCCCAAGATTAAAAATAAATAAATAAATAAAAAGGACAAACATTCAAAGGCAGCAACTGCCTAGGAGTTCTTGCTCTGAACACCAAACACTAAACCTGGAGAATAAAAAAATAATTTTTGGCCCCAGCTCAGTTCCTCATAGGTACTTAAACAGACAGTCAAAATAGCTTTAAAGGGTCTCAGCTTTATTATTTGTGGCTGATTAATTAAATACAATTTAGGCCATTAATTTTAGGCTGTTATTTTTTGGAGTTTTGGGTTCACCTTTCTCTTAGGTTTGACTAGCAAAACCTAAATATATTTGTGACTGCAGGATACAAGTGGAGGAAAAGGAGAGAACTTGAAGTACTGCTCATTCCAAGAGGAAGTAGGCTGTTTAAATATGCAAATTGTGCTCAGAAAAGCAGAGCTTTTTTTGTGGAGCTTCCTGCTGTCGCTTGTTAGCTATGAAGATTTTTATTCCCCTGCCCAGGGTGGGATTCAGGCTGGGACAGGAGTAAAAACTCTTCTGGCAGCTTCTGGGAGCATCCAGGAGGTGACAGCCTGGGGAGAGTTTGAAATTCCATGCAGAAAGGTGGGTGGATTTCAGTTTGGTTCCTAGCAAGTATCTACAGCACAGAAAACATCCTTGGCAAAACACTGCAAATTTGGGCAAGTATTTAATGTAAAAAATATGAGGATCCAGTAGAGAAGTGATTTTAATTATTCTACAGCATGTAAGGCTTTAAACTGCACTTAGATCAGCTTTTTAACCTCCTTGACTTGTGCCACGTGCGTTGGAAACTTCTCTTTTGCTTTGGAAATTCAATTTTGCCTCCCAATCCCTCATTCCAAGTAATTGGAAATGTTTAGGAGGAAGACTGACCCTCTGAATTGCTGGGTTTTTTTCCATGGGGAAAAAAAAATTAGCAGATTTGGGTACACTTCAAGCCCCAGACCAGCAGCAAAAGGATAAAATTACAAATTAAAAGACAGCAGGAGGAAATTAAAAAATGTTTTCATAATTAGCCATATCCCTGTCCGTGGTCAGAACATGCTGGGCAGGTGTCCCAAACCCCAGGAATTTTGGTGGATTTGATTCTTTCATTCCCATTTCTTTCACCCTGACACAGGGGAACTCCTCGAGTCGTTTCACATCAGAGCCTCAGCCTCCGGTATTTTCATGCCAGCTCGGTTCCGTGGGTGATCCTCTGCTCCAGTTTTCAAGCAGAAGTTCTCACAAATTGATGGAGGAGGCTTTGGCACCTCCACAGGAGGAGCAAGAGAAGGAGAATTTTATGGAGGAGGAGAAGCAAAATTGTCTTGGAAAAACATAAAATCTGCATAGAAAACGGCAGCAGCTTTATTTTTTTTTTCCTTGGTTTTGCTGCTGGTTTTGAAGTCACCCCATTAAAAATCCTGGATGTGCTGAGCTGCTTGAGGGAAGCTGGATTTGCAGCCACCTGAAAGCTTCCAAAATTGGAGTTCAGACTTTCCCTCGGCTCCACATTTGCCCTGCAAGCTCCCTGCTCTTGCAGCCAATCCTTTAAATAAAAACCAAGAGCAGATGTACATAAAACCAGGAGTACAAGGCTTGAAAATCCACTGAGGGAACTTCTTTTTTTTTGTTGTTGTTTCAGCCCAAGGATTTCTAGCTCTTAAGGTCTCAGATCATCACCTCTAACTTTAAACTTGAAGCTGAAGTTTCTAAGCTGAGCTGCTTTTTCTTTTTCTGTTTTTTTTCCCCCCAGCCTCTCAATATAGACAGTAGACGTAAAACTCAGTATGTCTGCAATTTTAGTTCTTCTGTGGGGAAAAACCTGTTAGCTCAGGGTTTGGAAAGAGGGGTCAGATTTCCCTAAAAAATAGAATAACACCTCTCAGCTGCCTGATAATTTTAGAGTAAAGGTGAGGCACCTGCACAGAACCTCAGCCCAAGTTTATGGATGGCTTGTGGTCACCCATCAAAATGTCCAAGCCTTGGACAGCTCTGGATATTTCACAAAACCACAGAATATTTTGAGTTGGAAGGGACTCACAAGGATTAAATCCAACCCCTCAGTGAATGGCCTGTACAGGGATTGTTGTCTCAGGTCTTCTCAGCAGTGTCTGGCTTAGAAAGGGCAATATAAAAAATAGAAATAATGTAGAAAATAGAAATAATATAGAAAATCTTTTTCCTGCCAGCCCTGTAAAGGCTCCTACTTTGGAAACACAGTGACACAAGATGCTGGAACCTGGAGCTTGATGCAAGGACCTTCCTTAAAGATGATTTTACAGAGAAACAGAACCTGACAGCAAGAGAAAATATGTCCAGAAATATGATTTATCAGCTTGTGCATGTGCTGATGGAGAATCCAAGTGACTAGATGGGGTTCTGGTCAAGTGGAAGTTTTCCCTGTGGATGGAGTGTTGGAACTGGATGATCTTTAAGGTGTTTTCTAACCCAAACTCTGATTTTGTGATTGTATGAATCAGGGGCCTCAGCTCAGGGCAGGGCAGTGAGCCATGACTTCCCACGTGGGTCAAACGTCTTCTCTTGGAGGAGATGGAACATAAACTATTAAAAAAAAAAAAAAAAGAAAAAGAAATTAGCTAGAATATTGGGAGAAGGAGCTAAAACCCCACAAACACCTGCAAATGTGCCTGCAGCCATCTGCAGCACAGATCCATCTGCATCAATCCTCCAGCAGCGCCGAGGAATTTGTCCCATTCCAGGGCTGCCAGCTGCCAAGATAAATTGTTAAAAGTCAGTCTCACACGCTGCAGTAAATTAAGCAGTGTTTGAAAATGTGAGAGAGAGACCTCCCGAGGAATATGCAAGAGATTAATTAGTCCAAATGAGCCAAACTTTCTGGCCTACACTGATAAAGGTGTTAAGAAACCTCTTTGAACCCTTTGTCCCCCTCACCTGCCCAACTTTCACGCCCCCAGATCAGGTTCAATCCACAAAGTCCCTCTCAGAACTGCAGCTGTGGCATTTCACAGGATCCTCCTCATCTCACCTCCTCCAGGGACAGTTTGTTTTCCCTCCCAGGTGAATTTTTCCCTCCCGGCTCCCTCTGGAAGGTGGGCGGGAGGCACAGACAGGGAGCACGGGCAGGGCTCTGGAATGTGTTACGAGTTGTTCCCACTCCTTGTTTGGAGGGTTCTGCTCTCACTCCCAGGAGACACGAGATCCCTCCCGTGTCCATTCTTCCCAGGAATTTTATTTCTGCAGGGGATAGGAGAAGAACAGTTGGGATAGGCTGAAAAATGAGATTATTGGTCTTTCTCTGCCATGGCTTTTTATGAAAGTAGGTGCTTCAAATCATGGAATTATTTAGGTTGGAAAAGACCTCGAGGATCACTGAGTCCAACCATCAATACAGCACTGCCAAGGTCACCACTAAACCATGTCCCCAAGTGCCACATCCTCACAGCTTTTAAACACCTTCAAGGATGGGGACACCACCACTGTCCTGAGCTTCCTGTACCAGCATTTGACAACCCTTAAAGGGAAATTTTTCCTAATATCCAACCTAATTCTTCCCCTGGTGCAACTTGAGGCCATTATCTTTCATTCCATTCCTCCTTACTTTGGAGAAGAGACCAATCCCCCCCTGGTTCCATCCTCCTATCACAGGGAGTTGTGGAGAGAAGGTCTCTCTGAGCCTCCTTTTCTCCAGGCTGAGCCCCTTTCCCAGCTCCCTCAGCTGCTCCTGGTGCTCCAGACCCTTCTCCAGCTCCATTCACTTCCCTGGACACTTTCCAGCCCCTTAAGTTCTTTCTTGTCATGAGAGACCCAGAACTGAAACCAGGATTTGAGGTGCTGAGCACAGGGGGATGATCCCTGCCCTAGTCCTGCTGGCCACATTGTCCCTGATATAATGATTTAATAATGATTTAATAATGATTTAATAATGATTTAAACTTTCTAATAATGAAACCTTCCAGTGAGCCCTTTTATAGCTGGGATTTGAGGGAATGGGGGTCTCCATGTGAATGCAGGAATGGAACAAAGAAGATTTCCAATCAATTCAACTTGCTGGAGATTGATTTAGGGGTATCTTTTTCTTTTCCCTTCTTCTGTGTGATAGCCACTTCTCTTGCTAAAAATGTGCAAGCATCCACAACCAGAAGCAGAGCCCATGAACCAAAAATTATCAAAATTATCAAGAAAGTGTTTAATAATTCTAGACAAAATCTTCACAGAAAGGATTATTGATTTAATAACCAGGGTTATTAAATGGGGTAGGACCAAAGCAAGAGATGTCTGAACACCTCTTGTTTCGGCAGCTGGGATAACCAAAATAAAGATTGTTTCACAGCTCCCTGTATCAGAGTTCTGGGCTACAACTTCAAAATCAAAGGGTAATATAATTTCAAAAGTAGGTTAAACCCCAGGTGTTTCCCTGAATTTTGTGTCTCAGCTTTTCACTCAAAAAAAGAGAAGAAAATAAACCAAAAGATCCACACTTAAAAACTAATAACAGAAGGAGAATGGAGAAGAGAAGGTTTTAATTCATCACACCTTTTTTATTCACTTTGTTATGCCTGATGAGCACCCTCAGAGGGATCAGCCACAGTGGTCACAGAGAGGGTTGTGCAGCAAAAACAAACATTAGGGATGGGAAGGTGGCTCCAGCAACCACATGGCAAAACCCTTTTCCTGGAATTCCCTACAAGCCTCTTCTGGCATCTGTTGCTCTTTCTGGAGGACAGGAAAGAGCTCGTTGAGAGCTGCCCCATATTGACTGGTACGAGCCTCAGAATTTTCACTTCCTCAACCAGTTTAAACCCTTCCTTAGAGTGCTGACTTCTGGCTTGGCCACAAATTCCTCATCCTTACAACCTCCAGATCCACATCATCAGCACTCAACCTGGCTAACCTTTGCCACGATGGGCAAATATTCCAAGCTTTTTTCTCATCTACAATAGCCCCTCCCTTTCCAGATGAATCCCAAAGCCTTTCCTGTGCATTTGAAATGCTCTGTATCAAAGGTGACCCAGGATCCTGAATCTCACGTCATTCACCTGCTCTCCCACACGGTTTCCTCGTCATTTACCTCATTTTCAGTGTTCTGAGATGATCTGTGCCCTCCTTTCTAATCAGTCCCTCCTCCCCATTTCCTCCCCACTTTGAGGTGAATCCACCTGAAAATCCCAGGAGTTTCTTAGGAACATCCTGCAAAGCCCTGTGACGCTGATGCCAACGTTGTGAGGGCTGTGTTTTCCTGGATAGCATGACTGTTCCTAACTCCTGCGAATAAAAGGAATTAGAGAAACACAGGACTCGAGAGGTGTATGAGTAATCCAGCATCATCCCTGGGGACACGTGCTGGGATAACACACAAACACAAGCCGGGAACACAGAGTGCTTTCACCTGCAAAGCTGACTGTTCCCACTCTTCAGGAAGGGAAGTGTCAGTGCTGCAGCAAGGGAAACTGAGGCATGGGGATTGGCAGAGATTCAGCTGGTTTGGTGGAGAGCCTAAGAGAAGGTTCTTCATGGTCTGTTTGGGTTGCAGCTGCCTGAATTATGAATTAAAGCTTGATTTATTTGCATAAGAGCAAGACAAGACTGTGAATTCTATCCTTACATCCATGTGAAGAGCAGCTGAGGGCACTTTGCTTGTTCAGCTGGAGAAGAGGAGACTGAGGGGAGACCTCATCACAGTCTAAAACTTCCTCCTGAGAGGAAGAGGAGGGGTGGACACTGATCTCTGCCCTGTGGTGACCTGTGATGGAACCTGAGGAAGTGGCCTGAAACTCTGTCAGGGGAGGTTTAGGTCAGATTTCAGGAAAAGGTTCTTCACCCAGAGGGTGGCTGGGCACTGGAACAGCTCCCCAGGGCAGTGGTCACAGCACCAAGCCTGACAGAGTTCAGTGAGTGCTTGGACAACACTTTTGGGCATGTGATGGGATTGTTGGGGTGTCCTGTGCAGGGCCAGGAGTTGGACTCCAGCATCCTTGGGGGCCTGTTCCAAACTCAGGTTATTCTGTGATTCTGTGGTTCTGTGATTCTGTGATTCTGTGGTTCTGTGATTTTGTGATTCTGTAACTCTGACCTGTGTTCATTGCAGGGCGACCTGAGGAACAAGGCTGATGCAGCAGGTCAAGGGAAAGCTTCTCTCATTATTATTTGACTCTACTACTTATATACATTTGTACAAAGGTCAAGAGATTGGCTACACAGGTCGCCACCTCTTCAACTTGGATGGTGAACATTACCATCCATCACATTTCTCCACCCAGAGCAGAAAAATGTAAATAATAGATAAATGCTAAAAATATACATTGTTTTCTTGAAGCTGCGTGAAAACAGTACTGCAAAATTTCAAACACTTGCAAGCAAGAAAACTATGAAAACAACACTGACCCAGAGCATTTGCATGTCCCAGTGCATTTGAACCCCTCCATGATTATCCCCAACTCAGCTCTTCCTCACCTCATCACTCCCACCCTCCTTAACACCCAACATCCCAGTGAAGCCTCTCCCATTTCTTGCAGCCAGACGAGCAAGTGCTGTCTTTACGTCCTCTTTGGGTTGCCCTGGAGCCTGGTTTTGGGGCCATCTGGGCCAAGGACCAGCACCAAAACCATCCCTCCACCCAAGGACACCATCACAGCGCCGCACCGAGCTGGGATCCGTTCCGCCCGCCGCCTTCCCCGCCTCCAAAGTCTGCAGCTCGGCGAGGGGAAGGAACATTCCATAGAAGGGAAGCAATCTCTGCCAGGAGCTGCAGAAATGGGACACAGATGGTGCCTGGAAGGAGAGCGGAAGTTTATTTGGGGGCTCTGAGTGTGACGTGGCGCTGCAGATCCTGCAGCAGTTGACAGGAGGTGGGATTTCAGGGTGGGTGAGGAGTTCAGCTTGAAAGAGTCTCTATATGCTGTTAGAGCTGTTAGTTTGACTAAAAAAAAGGGAAAAAATTAAAAATAATTCTTTACTTTGATAATATTTTAAGGATAGGAGTGTTTGAATTTGGTTTTATTCATGTGCAGGTCTGACACCCTAATCTTGATCCCAGCTCTTTGCTGTCTGGTTGGTCAGCCAGGGTGATTGTGCACTTTGGCCAGGTGGACACTGATGATGGAAAAACCTCAGGATGACATTGGCCTGGCTTTCCCCTGCCCTACACATAATATTTTATCTTTGTCCTCTACTTGGAGGAGATTTCTGGACTTTCAGAGTTCTAGTGCAACTCTCTGCTCCAGTAGGACCACCCAGAGCCAGTCACCCCACCATAGCCAGGTGGTATTTTAAAATTTCGCAGAATGGAAATTCCACAACCTCTCAGGGCAACCAATCCCCCTCATCCTCTCCTCATAAGAAAGAGGCTCCAGTCCTTTCATTACATTTTTCTGGACGTGTTCAGCCTCGAGAAGAGACAACTGAAGAGGGGATCCCATTCCTGTCTGTCCCTGTCTGCAGGGAGGGCTCTGAGCAGGGCCCAGGCTCTGCTCTGTGGGGCCCAGCAATGGCACAGGAGGGACAGATCCCAGGAAGTTCCACCTGGACATGAGGCAGAACTTCTTCCCTGTGCAGTGACCAAGCTCTGAACAGAGACCAGAGAGGGTGTGGAGTCTCCCTCACTGGAGATATTCCAGAACCCTCTGGACACAACCCTGTGCCTGTGACAACCCTGTGCCTGTGCTCTGGGATGGCCCTGCTGGAACAGGGAGCTTGGACCAGATGACCCCACTGTGGTGCCTTCCAGCCTGACCCATTCTGTGATCACCTTCCTGGCCCTTGGCTGGACTCTGTCCTGGGTGTCCAGGTCTCTCCTGTACTGGAGAGCCCAGCCCTGGGCACACAAAAGTGCAGGAAAACTCTGCTGAAGCCCGGGATTGAACCAGGGACCTTTAGATCTTCAGTCTAACGCTCTCCCAGCTGAGCTACTTCAGCTCTGCTGGGGCTCAGATTTTCCCAAAACTTGTTGAAATATGAGGATCTTGCAGCCTTTTCAGGCAGCCTTTGTTTGTCTTTATCTTGGGAATCAAGGAATTGTTTCAGGGAACAGGACAGAGACAGACTGAGATCAAAAGTGAAGGCTCAAGACACATGGAAGTGTTCAAGGCCAGGTTGGATGGGGCTTGGAGAAACCTGGGACAGTGGAAAATGTCCCTGACAGGGCATTGGAAAGAGATGATCTTTAATGTCCTTCCCAGCCCAAAACATTCTGGGGTTCTGTGATAAAACACAGCTAAATGTGGAATTAAACAGCAGCCCTGATCTGGGAACCAGCCAGGAGCAGTAGCACTGAACAGAATTTCCTGACACCTTTTCACAGAGCCCACAGAAGGATCTGGATTTATCCATGGAGCCTGGCTAATCTTTTCACATCAATCTGTCTCTCTCCACCTAAGGAATGGGAGCTAGGCATCTTCATGCAGTGATATGGGAGATGTTTGCCCAGCCCACCAACTTATCCTGCAAAAAATTCGCTCCAGGACGATCTCCCATCTTTCACCAGCTCCAAATTCACATCTTCCCAAAATACATATGTGGAACTCACAGTAAGTTTTTCATGTCTGTTAAAAATCTGGTAGAGAAAGGTGTCAGAAATATATTTAATCCGGGTTTGAATGTTCAGCTTGACAAGCAGCTGATATTTCCTCACTGAGATTTATTAGATAACAGTTCCTAGTATCTCAGACTCCCAAACCAGGCTGTAGAATCTGATGAAATATCCAGACATCAGGATCATTCCCCAAGTGGGTTTTCTTTCTCCAAAAACACTTCCAGCACTGGATCCCAATGGTGATCCTACCCATGGTCACTGAGGAACTGGTCATGGGTGGATGAGGGTCTCAGCATCTTTGTGCTTGTCAGGTGGAGAATTTTTGGACAGCTGAGCAGTGTTACAGAATTTCTGCCTCTTGGCTTATAAATTGTCTCCTCTATGTGACCTAAAACATTCCAGATCCAGCTTTTGAAAGCTCTGTGGTGCCAAAAAGAAAGGTGCACGTAACAAATCCAGGGCATGGCGAAACAGACAACATAGCCCCAAAAACAATTCCCAAAACCAATTCCATTTTGAGTCTGGTAGAGCTGGTGATATGAGAGGAATCTACAGAACTGTCCAGGAATTGGAGGCTCAGGAGGGTAATCAGGCCTCAGCCCTGAAGTGGGAATAAGCCATTCTTTTCTATCCTGTCAAATGTCTCTCCCATCTCCAGGCTGGACCTCAGGATCCATAAGAAGAAAGAAGTTGGGTATTGACACCAGTAAGTTTTTCCTATTGTCCTTGAAAGAGGCTGAGGAAAAAACCTTGCACTGTGTCCTCTGCAAAATCATCCCCAAACCAAGGCTGTGTGTTCAGAGCAGGGCTGGTTATTTTTATCTGCTGAAGGTTTTTGAAGGAGCAATTTCTTGAGCTCAGTGGCTGCTGATCTTACAAGTACATCTTGGATCAGGTTTTAGGAACAGAACACTCTTCCCGGTATATTTTTCAACACTTGGATGCTGAAGGAAAGTGAGAATTGCACAGCCAGATGATTTCTTAGCTGATTGTTTTGGAGTCTATCCTAAGTGTTTACTCGCATGTAAAGCTTTGCTTTGAAGGGTTTTTAATGTCTGGAGTGCGGACTTGCTCCAGGCTTAATTTTTCTTCAAAGATTCTGTCTTTGAAAGCAAATCAAAACAGACCAATGTCTATTTTGAAACATCAGTGCCTGTAATTCTTTGAAATAGTTCTGGTTTGTTCTTCCCTGAAGAGCTGCGAGCTGTTTGGCATTACCAGCAGTGAATGATTTCCAAATTCCTGGAGGGCCAGGTGGACACATCCATGTGGCAGGGAGCAAAGACCACAAGGGAAGATCTGGCATGACATTTTTTTCTGTAAAACACAGCAATTTTGAAAAGCTTCCTGGGGTGGGGTTTATCTCATCTACTTCTCTGAGGCCAAAAAGGCAAATCTCTACAATTGACCCAATCACAGATTTTTGGGGGGTTGGAAAGGACCTTCAGGATCATTTAATTCATGCCAAGAGCAGCCAGGGTTTGTCTAGCTATGGGGTTTTTTAGAAGCCACATTAAGCCCAGTGCAAAGACAGGCTGGGTCCTACCAAAACTTTTTCTCCAAATTAATCACAACAAATGACCCACAGCACTTTCAGGTCTTCACAAATCTGATTCGCTCGCAGCTGTTTCTGAATTTTTTGGGAGGGAGATCAACGCATTTGGATCCAGGTCTATCTGGCAGGACGGAGCCCGAGCAGACGAAACCCTTCCCAAGGCCAGTGGTGCCACCTAATGGGAAAATTCCCAGGGAATCCGCGTCTCGGAAGTTTATTCCTTAACGGGAGTGTTGCTAGGTGACGTAGAGATGGAAATGAGGAGCTCTGACGTCAGTCCCTCCTTTCTGCTGCCTTGCGACCATTCCTTCCTCCGTCAATCCATTCTCTTCTCCCGAGGAGACCGCCCCGGGAAATTTGTTCTATTTCCTGCTTAAATCCCATCTCAGCGATCCCTGGAGCTCCTGAAGCGTTTTTTGTCCTCCTTGACGCTCCAGTCTGACTGGAGAGGAAATGATCCCAGATTTTGGGATTATGGAGAGCCAAGCAGGAAACAAGATGGAATGAGGGGCTGGCATGGGAGAGAGCAGGATTCTTGGGGTTTTCTTAGTTGCAGATTTTTGCAAATGAGGGGCGAGACAAGTTCTCTGCATTGTGACACCCACGCTCAGATCCTTCTGGAGCCACACTGTGGCTCTGCAAAAGAAGGGATAATATCTCAAACATCTCAAAAGTTCCCACCTGGCAGCCCCCCCATAGCACCTCCAAATCCTGGATAACCATGAGAGTGGGCAGGAATGAGCTGCCAAGCTTGTCCTGGTCTCCAGGGATTGTTTTATTCCCTGACTGTGTTGTCTTCCCAGCACATACACCTGTTTTCCCACAACAGAGTCACTCACCACTGCATCCCTGCCACCTTTATTTTTCAGAAGTGTGTTACAGAGGATAGAACAGGTCTTTCTCAGGTCTCCTCTCAGCTCTACCGCTGATGAATCATGAGTTTTGATCTGTCTCAGGCAGGCTTTCTTTCTCTTTTTCCTCTTCTCTGGAGTTCAAAAGTTATTTCCAAGATTATTTCAATTTCTTCTGTGATAAAGATGTTTGCAAGGGCTTGTGAGAAGAAAATTATGTAATGTGGTGTCAAAGTGTCGTTTCTGCTGTTCTGGGGAGAGGGCAACAGTGAAGGGAGAGGCAGATCCAGTCAGTCCCTCTTTCAGGGCCTCACTGACACAAAATGTCACAACTACGGGCAGGAAGTGAGCTCAGAGAATCCCTGTGCAATTCCATGGCTGGAGAAAGGATTAACATTTAAGGCAAAGAGGAGAAACTTTTAATTAAGCAGACTCAAATCATTAATTCTAGCAAGGAGCTGAGTTCTGCTGGTAATGATGACTCTGCCGGTGCTGCTTAAAGTCTGGAATGTTGTCTGGCAGAGGTGGTCAGGCACCAGGGATTGTCCTCAAAGGATCATAAAATCATGGAATGGTTTGGGTTGGAAGGGGCCTTCAAGATCCTTGAGCTCCAACACCCCCACCATGGGCAGGGACACCTTCAACTATCCCAGGGTGCTCCCAGCTCTGTCCAACCTGCCCTTGGACACTTCCAGGGATGGGGCAGCCACAGCTTCTCTAGGCAACCTGTGCCACAGCCTCACCACCCTCACAGGGAGCAGTTTCTTCCCAATATCCAACCTCACCCTGCCCTCTGTCAGTTTGAAGCTATTCCCATTGTCCTGACACTCCAGGCCCTTTTCCAAAGTTCCTCTCCAGCTCTTTTGGAGCTCCTTTAGGCACTGGAAGGAGCTCTGAAGTCTCCCTGGAGCCTTTTCTTCTCCAGGTGAACAAACCTAGCCTTTCCTCATAAGAGAGGAGCTCTGTCTCTCTAATAATCTTTGTGGTTTCCTCTGGACTCACTTCAGATTAAACAGCCCCCCACATCAGTGGCTCAACATTACCACCAATTTGCAGGGCAGTCCGTGGCATAGAACTGGGAACAGGCAGTGGAAGGAACAAAAATCCCTTCATATCACAATTTTTGCTGAAGTACTGGAATTGTAAAACCCTGTCCCTTTTTCACAGGCTCAGACTGGTTGAGATCCAAAGGGACCTCATGGAGGTCACTGCTCCTGATGCCTTGGGAAGGCTGACCTGAAACAGAGACTGGACAGAGGTAGAGAATAAAGCAGATATTTATTGAAAGGCCTTTAAGGGTACACCTTGAGCAGTACAAGAGCCTGGACAGGGCTGCACCCAAGGTGGACTAAGAATGGTCACAAAATAGATGACTGGTCACAAGGTTTTACACTTTTGTAAGTTTTGGTCCATTTGCATATTGAGGTTTAATTGTCCAATTACAGCTCCAGGTTGTGAAGTCCCATCCTTCTTGTTTCTCTCTTCAGTCCACTGTTGTTTGTGCTTTTGGGCCTGAAACTTGTACTCATTGTCCTTGGTCTCCAGCAGGAAAAGGATTTGTTCTGTCTCCCTACTCTGTGAAGAGAACTGAGTGACACTTAATATGAGGCTGAGAACTGCACCCCTGGGCAGCACAGAATCTGAAAAACATGAAAGATAAAACTTAAGGCATCACTCCCAAGC
>JBBMKD010000102.1:149712612-149747886 GCA_037834095.1 Argya squamiceps
CAGCTGAGCTACTTCAGCTCTGCTCTGGCTCCAATTTGCCCCAAAATCTGCTGGAACACGATGAGATTTCAAACTTCCACCATTCAAACCAGTTTTCCCAACGCTCCTCCAAGAAGAACCATGGAATGGTTTGGGTTGGAAAGAACCTTTCACCTCATTTACTCCCTGCCAGGGGCAGGGACACCTCCCACTGTCCCAGCTTGATCCAAGCCCCATCCAACTTTGCCTTGGACACTTCCAGGGATGGGGCAGCCACAGATTCTCTGGGCAACCCATTCCAGTGTTGGAATGATGTGACTGACCACACAACAAAACAAGAGAACAAATCTCAGGAAAATCCAGGCCAGGAGCAACCTCTCCCCAAAAATAAGAGGTTTTCCTGGTGGAGCATCAGCTGGGAAGCCGACATGGAAAACAGACTGGAAAATTTTTCAGTTCTCTTGGACTATTATGTCATACATTGCACCAAGATGTGCAATTGTTTAACTACACTTAAATCACTCTAAACTGCATCAATTGCCTCCAATCATCCCTCTTCTTTCCAAATGCTGGCACTTTTTTTGTTTCAGAACATTGCAATCCTGCTATATTCTATGTAATTATGTAACATATGTAGTTCGTCTATGCCTCTCCAATAAATAAGACTTACGGTCCCCAGTATGTATCCAGTAACACCTCATTTTCCCTGTCTTTAAGAGTTTTAAAAAGAAAGGCGTTTAGAAATGATTAGAGGGTAAATTTGTGCTTAAATGTAAAGGGTTTGGGATCAGAAAATAAGAGAAATTTGCCCATCTAAATGTTCTAAATGTTATTGTTTAACAACTTGACTTTTAATCAAAGTTCCCAAAACTGCAAAGAACAAGGAATGTGTTGTTTGGTTGTGCTGCTGCTTGTGCTCCAGCTCCATTTCCTGAGCATTCCTGTGCATTCCTTGTGCCAGGGATTTCAGAGGGAACCTGGGGGAGGGTCTTCATCCAAAGCACTCCAAAATCTGTGTGTAGAGTGAGGATAAATCTGGGAATGTAGGCAATGAACACCTCCAAGAAGTGACACCCCCTGGTTTCCCTCAGCTCAGAAGGAAAACAGAGAAACCACAAAGTTTCCCTAAGTTTACACCAAGATCCTGCAAGGCTTCAGAACATGTAGAGATGGAGGAAAAAGCTGGAGCATCTTTAGCTCCCTGCAGAGCAACCTCCTGCAGCTGAAGGTCGTCAGTTCACTCATGTGCTTCATTCCAGTGCAAGAAACATCCAACCTTAGAAACAAACATGGAATGGTTTGGGTTGGAAAGGACCTCAAAGATCATGGAATTCCCATCCCCTGCCATGGGCAGGAACACCTTCCATTATCCCAGGTTGCTCTAGGCTTCATCCAACTGGCCTTGGACACTTCCAGGAATGGGGCAGCCACAGTTTCTCTGGACAATCTGTGCAGGGCCTCATCACCCTGACAGGGAAGAATTTCTCCCTAATATTCAATCCAAACCTACTCTCAGTTTGAAGCCTTGTCTTGTCACTCCATGCTTTAGTAAATAGTTCCTCTCTGTGTTCCTTGTTCAGCTTCTTCAGGTACTGGAAGGCCACAGTTAGGTCACCCCAAGCCTTCTTTTGTTCCCAAACAATCCCAATTCCCCCAGCTTTCCCTCACAGCAGAGCTGCTCCATCCCTTCTTAGTGATCCTCTGGACTCTCTCCAACAGCTGCATGTCCTGCCTGTGCTGGGGACACCAGAGCTGGATGCAGCACCCAAGAATCCTCCTCCCATTAGATCTGGCTGCATCAAGAGTGGGATCCAAAGCTTTTTGCAGTCTTAAGTCTGGGTGAATGATTCAGCTTCATTCTTTGTCTGTAAAAAATCCAGGAAATCTCTAACAAGGAGAAAAACCTGGGTGTGAGAGATGGAAAAGGATTATGGCCCATGGCAGTGAAATGTGTGGAGGTTCTGCATTTTCATGGATATCACAGCTCTGATCCAGTCCTGACGTGTAGCTGTGTCTCAGCCCTGGGAATTGCTCTTCCAACCTGGGGAAACTCCTCCAGGTACTCACCCCTTTCACATATGGGGCGTGTGCTGCAACTTCCCGTGGTTTCTCCTCCAAGATTCCACTACTGCTCACAGCTAAGCCCCAGCTGTGGATTTGGCAGCTGCTGCCATGCACAATGAGCTTTCCTGGGCAGACAGACATTCCCTGCCAAGACCTGAGACTGAGAGTGCCAGCTGGAAGCTGGTGCTTCGTAGGACTTGTCAGGAGAGGGGAATCATGAGCCTCCAAATCTGTTTGGAAGTCAGGCAGGTAACTCCAGGCCGTTGGGAAGTCTCCATTCAGGATCCAGGTCTAAAAAAAAATCTCTCCTGGCTAAGCCAACCTACTACTCCTGTAAAAGTTTGCTGCTGGAGACATGTAAATTGGATCTTGCTCTTGGAGTTAGACAAGGGATGAGGTTCAAGTCCTCAGGCTGTCTGAGAAGAACTTTCAGAACCTGCTCACAAGATATCCTGGAGACCCTACTGTGGCCTTCTACCACCTAAAAAGGGATACAGGAAAGCTGGAAAGGGGATTTTTTGCAATGGCAAACAGTGACAGGACAAGGGGGGATAGCTTTAAGATGAGAGAAGGTATATTTAGATGGGACACTAGGAAGAAATACTTCCCTGTGAGAGTGGTGAGGCCTTGGCACAGGCTCCAGCTGTGGCTGCCTCATCCCTGGAAGTGTCCAAGGCCAAGTTGGACAGGGCTTGGAGCAACCAGGTCTAGTGGAAGGTGTCCCTGCCCATGGCAGGAGAGTTAAAACAGGTTGATCTTTAAGGTCCTTTCCAGGCAAAACCACTTTATGCCATTCCCAGAGAACACAGAATGGGATCAAGCCCTGCAAACAACGCAAGCCTGATGGAGCAAAAACCCTGACTGGATCCATCTCCATTTTGATGTCTGAAATATGGGAATAGTTGGACTTTTCTTTGACCTGGGTGTTAGAAGGGCACTGCTTTAAAGCCAGAAACATCCACAAGCCATAAACAAGATAATGGCATCAATAACCCAGCCCCAAGCCATGCAATTGATTCTCCACAGATAATGCATCCAGCGGGAAATGGGCCTCAGTGACACGAGGTTTGATGGGAAGATTGACAGCTCTGAGGCACAGAAATATTGACCTAAAGGGACTTCTGGTGGCTTGTCTGGGTCCTGTGTGGCAGGAATGGCATTGGTGTGCAGGTTCGAACATCCAGCTAGGATTTGGAGGCAAGGAAGGCTCATTTTTCCCCCTTTCCCCACATATATCTCAAGTTAACAGGTGCCAATAAATCCTTTGGACAGTCTGGATGTAAAATAATAGTGATATTGCATATCCCCTCCCTACCCAAAATAAGATTTTCCTTCCCTCTTTCCCCCTCTCCATTTTCCAGCTTCTCCTGCCAACACCAAACTCTCACCCTTCATCAAGAGAGGACAAAAAAAACCCCCAAAACTAATGTTCCAGCCACAAAATGCTGCACTCTGGCTTTCAAACCCGTTGTCCCCCAGGTGGGAAATGACAGCGAAGCAGAGCCGGTAAACAGAAAATAGCAGAGCGACTCCCACTCTCCAAAAAGCTGCCGCCTCTCCCTCCGAAAGGCAGCGGAGGGATGAGTCAGAGCTAAAAGCATCTCCCTCCCCGTGGGGCCGGGGCTCTGCCTGGCCCACCTGCCTTCCCCCGCCGAGGAGGGGGCTGGTGCAGCCCCCCGGGCACCGCCTGTGAGTCAGAAATGTCCCCAGGGAGGGAGGTGAAGCCACCTGCCAGCTCCTGCTCATCTGACATTTAAAGGGTGTTTTATCCCCGCGTGGTTTCGGAGGGGTGAGGTTGGGGGAGAAGACTCCTCATCGTTCTCATCACGGCTCTGGGAAGTTTGTGGTGGTGAATCTTTTTGGGGATGGCTGAAAATCGGAGCCCCCTGAGGTTTTCAGGAGGGTGGTCAGACCTCCTGCCACATCAACAGCTTTTTCCCTCTGAAAAGATTCCTTCAGGATCAATGAACAACCCAGGAGCTGTGTGAGGGGGAGATTCCAGGGATTTAGCCACAGACCGGTGTCCCTGAGGATGATTATGCAAATGGGCATAATTAAATCTGTGAATAATCTTGTCTGTCACAATTATTTTATGCCTTCTTTAATCCCTCTGTCTCTCATTTCACTCTGACTGAGAGCTGCCCCCATGGAAATGTCCTCCTGCTGGCTGGAAACCTAGGGTGGGTTTTGTTTCAGGATTTCAAGGCCTCATCCCTTCCCTAAAAAATGGAAAACGCTTGAACTGAGGGCTCCCACTTAAAGGAGAACAAGTCCAAATACAAGGTTGTGAAGCAAAGGGCTTCTTTTTTTATTTAATACAGAGAAAATTGAGGGGGAAAAAGATGTTCAGCCCTCAGCGAATTTTTAAATTATTTCAGCACCACACCCTATATTTCTGTTAGTAAAGGATATTAATTTGATCAGATAATCATGGAATGGTTTCGTTTGGAAGGGAACTGGAAGATCATCCAATTTCAACTCCCCTGCCATGGGCAGGGACGCCTTCCACTATCCCAGGTTCCTCCAAGCTGCATCCAGCCTGGCCTGGAACACTTCCAGGGATGGGGCAGCCACAGCTTCTCTGAGAATTCCAGGGCCTCACCACCCCACGGGGAGGAATATCTTCCTAATACCTAATCTAATCTACCCTCCTTTAGCATTTTTTTGCCCCAAATTAAGGGTGAAGCTCAGTGATAATCCAAGTAAAACTTCTTCTGATGGTTAACAAAGTAAAGAAAAAACACCTCTAAAAATTCCCAACAGCTGATCAACTGTGCATTTATTAGGCTTTAGATTTATTCCAAACATATGACTATGATCAGCAAGCAACAGCCAGAGGGAAAAGGAGAAAAAAAAATGGAAAAAAGATGTTGTCGGAAAGTTTTGAAGAGAAGCAAACTCTGTCTGCAGAATCTTCCCCCATCTGCTGCATTTCACTCTCTTCTCACAGGCTTGAGTAACAGACCCCAACTAATTGCACAGTTTTGCCTGCAAATCCACAGCCTGGTTATTTTTAACCAACCACTTTTTTTTTTTTCCAGAATCTCTCCAGGATGCAGAAAGGCCATAATTTTCCCTCCTTCCTAATGCAAGCAGAAGTGGGTGGCAGGGGGTTGTCGTGTCCATTAGGACAGGACAGGAAGATTTGTCCACAGGTGTGGTAATGCACCCCACACCCCCAGCAGGTGTTTCCAAATAGAGAAAGAGTTTCAGTTTACCTTTAGACATTTTAGGAAGTTTAAATAGAAAGTCCTGTGTTTTTCTCATTGTAATTGGCTCAGCACCAGCACAGGAGCATGGATTGGGCTCGGACAGTGTAACTCAAAGCCTGTTGTTAATTTCATTGGCAACAAGCCAAATGGTCCCTCCTAAAACATGCACTATTTAGGAAGGAGCCCGAAGGAAGTAAAGGGCTTTTTGGAGTGTTTCTAGCAGGATGTCAGAGGTTTTCTTGGACACCTGTATGTGACTTTTCTTTTGTTTTCTGCAATGTTCGTTACTTTGATATTTTTTAATTTATTAAACCTTTTGCTTTACAAAACACCACTGAAGAGCAGCCTCGCTTAAATTCTTTTAAGCCAATCTGCAAGGGTGGACACCCTGAGAGATTGATGCATTAACACCTGGTTTATAAGACTCTGGCCATGTGTTAACCTGCATCACACAGGGAATGTGGACAGCAGCTGTTGGCATCTCCCAGGGGTGGTGAAGCCTAAGAGTGAAACCTGAACCACTTTTTGGGGAGGTTCCAGGCCACACCCTCACCAAGGTGATGTTTTTGGAGCTCTGGGTATGACCCACCACATGCAGGGAGGATTTTGTGGATGCTGGGATGTTTTCCTTTCCTTCTGGGTCGTGTGGGCAGTGAGAGTCCAACTCTCCCCCTTCACTAGGTTCCAGCAACTCAAAAATAACAGCAAAAAGGTCAGAATTTTTTGGATTGGAAAGGGTCCTGAAAGATCCTCTTATTCCAACCCCCTGCCAAGGGCAGGAACACCTTCTACTAAACCAGCTTGCTCCAAATCCTACCCAGCCTGGCCTTTGGGCACTTCCAGGGATGTAGAACCAAATCTCCTGATGATTAAACCTCTGAGAAGGGGCCTGGGGTTTCATCTTTACTCTCTAAGATGGAAGGGTACAGGCTGGTAACTGATAACACATAGGGATTAAAAAAAACCTCCAAACTTCTCTTAGTTAAGTAGCTGACTTTGAGAAATGCCAGCCAAGTATTTCTTGTAGAGAGAACTAGAGATACCCAGGCTTCGAGGCAGATATACAGTCTTAAAATAAAATTGTTCTTTCCATGGAATAGCAGAAATATCTGTAAAATTATGACCAGCCTTGCTAATAAATGATATTTTCCCATCAGCAGTAGGAGTCTCTATTGCTGGTAGGATTCTGTCATGCAGGACATGCCAGGATGTCTCCTCATCTCACTGACAACGTGAAAAATAATTGGGATAAAACCCAACACGCAGCTGCTGGGCTTCCCCCAGCAGGAGACACAGCCCACACGTGGGGTGGGTGGGTGTTTGCAATGTAGGTCATGGTAAAAAAATCTTTGTTTTGTGAGGGCCACCTTCCTGCTGGGTGAGTGACAAGTGTCTCCTCCTGCAGCCCCAGCAAGTCTGGCAGGCACCATCTCCGCCAGGGCTGTCTGAAGACACCCAGGATTTTAGGACAAGAAGGAAGAGTTGAGTCTGTGAAACTCAAGGGCTGGGTGAGAATTTAGAGCCAGGTGAGCAGTTCACACCTATAAATGGGGTTTTTTTCAGCTTATTCTGGGGCAAGAACATTGCAGGGTCAGGATGTGGAGGAGTTACCATCCCTGGAGGTGCTCAAGAAACTCCTGGAGGTGTCACTTAGTGCCATGTGCTGGGTGACAGGGTGGGGGTCAGTCAGAGGTTGGGCTCAATGATCTTCGAGGTCTTTTCCAACCTAAAAGATCCCGTGATTCCCAGCATGCAAACAGCCTGAACCTTTTCCATATGGGCAATGGAAAAGGCTCTGATGCTGGAGGAATCCTAAAAGTTTCACTCAGCTGATTTCTTCAGAGGGATGGAGCGCTGATCCTGTGAGGAAAAGCTGAGAGAGTTGGGGTTATTAAGCATGGAAAATAGAAAGATCAGGGAAAAAAAATTATTGAAGCCTTTCAATACTTAAGAGGAGTTTGTAACAGAGTTTTTTGTAGGGTGTGTAGGGACAGGACCAGGGGTGATGGTTTTAAACTGAAAGAGGGAGGGTTTAGACTGGCTCTAGGGAAGAAATCTCTTGTGGTGGGAGTGGTTAAACACCAGATGAGGTTATCCAGAGAAATTTCCATCCCAGGAAACATTCAAGGTCAGGTTGGATAGGCTCTGAGCAACATTATCAGGTTGAAGATGTCCCTGATCATTGCAGGAGGTTGGACTAGAAGACCAAAAGTTCATTTAAAGTTTATTTCCAACCCAAACCATTTCATGATTCTGTTATAAGGGGGACTGAATGTGGCCAGCTCAGATGGAGTTCTCTGAAATGAGATGAGGTGGATCCCAACCCAAATTCCTTCAAGTTAGCAATTCCAGGGTCACAGTCCATCCTGAATGGCATCAGATTGCCAAGAAAGCAGCCAAGTCAAGGCCCTCCCTAAAAATAGAAAAATGCCCCCAGTCCCCATTTCTTTCACAGGACCAGACATTTTTGATGTCAACATTTTTTGGTTGCTACAAACTGAGGCAGGACTGAGGTGGGTTAAACCCTGTCTGGCCTAAGAACTTCCAGCTGGATGTCACAAACCCCCACAGATCCAAACTGCTTAAAAACTGCTGTGCAGAGGGTAAAGTCTGCAATGTCCCATCATTCTGATGGGTTTGATGGCTTGGCTATGAAATTAATGATGTGAAATTCCTGATGTGATCCTTTGCCTGTGAACATCTTCGTTTCTCTTGCCTGCCACAGTCCAGCCCAGACACTGTAATGGACACACAGCTCTTAACAGCTCTAAAACAAGATAATAAAAAAAAATCCCTGGAAATTAGTTCATTATAGAATAAGAAACTTTCTGAATTTATAGGTCATAATACAACTAATAACAACAACAATAATAAAACAATAATAAAAGGGGCATATCTTTGTTGATGGCACCTTGAATCACACTTCTGCTTCTGTTCCTAGGTCTTTCCCAGCTGTCCACCCAACACAGGTCCTGACCTCTCCTATTTATTTTTTTTTTCTTTCCTTAGTGAACATCCTGTCCCATCCCAATGGCCACCCAAGCATGGAGCTGGTGGGAATCCTCAGGCATAAGGAGACGTGGTGTGCCTTAGTCCATCCACAGTGGATAAATTCTTGTCCATGATTTTGGGGTCCAACTCCAAGTGCTCCTGGAAGTAACTACAAGACACCTTCACCCCACTCTCTCAGGGTGCCCAGCTCCATCCAGGCAGGTGCCAGAAAACTGAAATAGGAGAGATTTAAATCGGATTTTAGGAGGAAGATCTGCACTCAGAGGATTATGAGACCCTGGTTGCCCAGTGAAGCTGTGACTGCCTCTTCCCTGGAAGCATCCAAGGCCAAGTTGGATGGGGCCTGGAGCAACCTGGTTGGAATGAAATAGTCTTGAAGGTGCCTCCCAACCCAAACCATTCCATGATTCTATTCTATGATTCCACAATAAGTAACTGCCTTCCTTCCATATAAACTTGCTTGGAAAAGTCCAGACAGATTTCAGGACACCAAAATCATGGCTGGAACTGGATGATACCGGGACCCTTCCAACCCAAAGAACTCCATGATCCTGGATTAATTTTAAGGTCCAAAATCACATCAGTTCATTCAAGTGGATAAGGAGCAGTTTTCTTGTGTAGTTTTTCAGCGTTTAACACAATATCTGAGATAGCAAGGAGGGGAAACTTTATAGTTTTGAGTGATGCAAGAGAAAATTGCGTGAATCAAAGTGTTGGAAATTGAATGTAGTTGAATTTAGCCTTGAAATAAGATGGTATTCCCAAAAAGTGGAAATAATTATATAAAGTTGCCTGGAAAAGTCCAGACACATTTCAGGACACCAAAAATCATGGAGAAATGATCCTGTTTCTGGAGAAATCCTCTCTGTCCAGAGGACATGCTACAAACCTGCCAGAAAATAGCAATAGCCATTATTTCTCTAAGGAACGTGTTCCAGTGGTTTAAAAAGGAAGAATTCCAAGGATTTCAAAGGCAACTTGAAGGCTCTTTTTTGTAGGGATGGTTTGGGAAAGGGGCAGTGGATTTGAGTCCGTTCTGTTTAATTCAATCAGCCACTAACTCAGATGACAGGATCATTATTAAAGCTGGAATTGGGGATAATTTTCATTTAGAAGCAACTCCAAGCGTCCCTTTTTTTGGCATCAGCTCATTTGACACAGAGAGAGCGGAGGCCACATTTAATCAGAGTTCTTGTGTAGAAATCAGAGACCTTCTGGAATTTACTAAAAACAGAGCTTTGATTGCAGATTTTCATCTCTCATTACAATTTAACATGGTAAGAAACTTAACTAAGGCATATCTAAATGGTAATTAAGAGTGTTATAGGTTTTTAAATTGATAATATAGTAGCACTGAAAGTCCCAGTATTATGTGCCAGACACATTGATGTGAGGTCACAGCTCTAAGGAGCATTTGGTCGGCCCTGAGTCACTCTTGCCACTCAAAGTTTTCACTAAACCTAAATTGTCATGTTAAAAACAGATGAAAAATGCCTGGTTTGTAAACTCAAAATTATTCCAGAGTTTGTCTTGGTTTCACAAAATTAGTTGGTCTTAAACAGACAAACAAAAAACAGCAGGAAGCAGAAAATGTGTAGGAGATGCAGCCTCTCATTTAAAAAATATTTTGATTTTCTGATTCGGAATGATGTTTATTCCATCAGAAGTACTTTTGAACATAAATCAGAATCTGAGCACTGAAGTGAAACATTCCCTTCTAGTGAAAGGATTATCAACTTTCCAGTTTACCAGAGGAAAACAATGTTTGATCAGACTATGCAAAATAGGCTGCTGGGATTTTTCTTTCTGCTGCAGACCACAAGGAAAACAATAAATCCATTTTCCACAAAATTCTCCTATTAAGGCGTTCATTTCTGGGCTGGAAAATGTGTTTATCAGAAATGAAGATGCAGGATCTGGAGGGACTTCATGATAGTTTTATAAATGCCCTGATGAAGTTTCCCACTTCCAGAAAGTATTTGGAAGCCTATTTCTCCAATATTCAGAGTGGTTAGAAATTCCTTTCAGTATTCCACGCACAGTCCTTAATAAATTGGTCAGCCAGAAACATGTGAAAGCTGCAGAAAATATCATACCAAGTCAACAAGTAAGGAAGACATAACTTTAAAATAACCCTGGGTTGCCCCACTTTTCCGGCAAAGTTCCTTGATCTGTGCATAATTTCCAAAGCTGTGCCCCGCCGAGACAAAATTCCCACTTGAGATTTATGGAGTGGACTCAGAGGTGCTGGAGGAACTGGGATTTTCTGCCTTCTAAAAGGGGATTTACAGGCGTGTGCACAACTCTATTTCTGCCTCACTGCTAAGTAGAGCACGAGCCATCCCTGCACCACACCAGGGGGAAAACACATCCACAGCTCACAGGGAAAGCGGGGAATGTCAGAGTCTTGGCTGAAGAGATGAGAAAGATGCTGTTTGCATACTAAAACACATGAAAATAGCTAAGAAAAGTTATCCACTGCAAAAATGGAAAGCAGATTCCTGAGGGCTGCCCAGATTGGTCTTGATGAGCCTGAGAGCACAGTCTGGGGGGAAGAATCTTTTTGGTTTTCTTTCCCTAACATGGGTAAGGGGATTTTATAGCCAAAAAGGCTATAAATTTATAGCCTGCTCTGTGCTGTGTCACCCTGATTTTCGACCTTCTGATGTGTTTACATTCTTGTATTGGAGTTTTCATGATTTTAACATAAACAAAGTAGATTGTTTTCACATTCCTCTCTGTGATGGACTGCTGGTTTGACCACTGGAGTCAGAGGGGTGTTCCTCTCATTCCCCAATCCTTGACTAAATCCCCAAAACTATATAAATTGAAATTCTCAAAATAAAGTTCTTCTTTTCTCGCTCTCATGTGGATGGGTGAATGTGGTTCTTTTCATGTCCTGATTGTGACAGTGCTGCAGAGCAGGAAATCAAATTTGTGAACTACAAAACAATGGAAAAATAATCTTTTTGTACTCAGTGGTGCCTGGCACATTCAGCTTCACCCTGAGGGTTTTATTTGATACTGATCTGGTCTCTTGGTTCAGCCCCAATAAATAACTAGTGAGATGTGACTCTTTTTTCCTGAGCAGTTTCCATCTGAATGGAGACTAAATCTGAGAGCCTAAATTTATGAAGGTGTTTGTCTCTTCTGTCATGTTAACATGGTTTTCCTCACTCCTGGAAAAATCAGTCTAAGCTGATTTTAAGAATTCTATTCAAAGAGACTTAAATTCCTTGGGAAATCTATGCCACCATTTGACTCACCTCAGCATTAGGAAGTTTCTTCACAACTTTCTTCTGAAGGGAAAAGTTGTGGCTTCTTGTGGCACATTCCACAATCACAGAATCATGGAATGGTTTGGACCGGAAGGAACCTTCAAGATCATGGAATTCCAACCCCCTGCCATGGGCAGGGACACCTTCCACTACCCCAGGTTGCTCCCAGCTCTGTCCAACCTGGTCTTGGACATTTCCAGGGATGGTGCAGCCACAGTTTTTTTCTGGAAAAACGGTGCCAGGGCCTCCCCACCCTCACAGCCAAGAATTCCTCCCAATATCCCATCTATCTCTGCCCTCTGTCAATTAAAAGCCATTCCCTGTGTCCTGTCCCTCCATTCCTTGTCCAAAGTCCCTCTCCAGCTCTCCTGGAGCCCCTTTAGGCACTGGGAGGGGCTCTGAGGTCTCCCTGGATCCTTCCCTTCTCCAGGCTGGACATTCCCAGCTCTCCCAGCCTGGCTCCAGAGCAGAGGGGCTCCAGCCCTTGGAACTTCTCCGTGGCCTCCTCTGGATTTGCTCCAGCAGCTCCACATCCTTCTTACATCAGGGTCCCCAGAGATGGATGCAGTGTTCCAGGTGGGGTCCCTCAACCTTCTGATCTCACGTTATAGGTCTGGAAATGAACCCATCTCTTCCATTTTTCCCATTCCAGGGTTCAGTAATTCTCATTCAGTGAAGAGAGCCTTGGAACCAGGAATGCCACAGTCCCTCTACATACAAATTCAGGTTCCAAAACTTGTTACAAACTTGAGAAATGGTTCTCTTACACAGGCAAACTTTCTGGTGTTAAGGATTAGAGCATAAGGGATTGGAGCACACTGAGCTCCCTCTTCCTGAGAGAGCAAGATAAAAGTTCAGCCTTTGGCCAAATCATGAAGGGAGCTGAGAGAGGACAGCATTTAAAAGCTTTAGATTAAATCTGATTTATGTCCCTGTCTGTATTTGCCAGGAAACTTAGGAGGAACTTTTGGTGAAGACTGGAAATTTGGGAAATTTGGAAAGATGGCTGTAGAGGGAAAGGTTAAAACAGGGTTCAAAGTAGAATCAGAGAATAAAAGAATCAGAGAATGGTTTGGCTTGGAAAGGACCTGAAAGATCATCTGGTTCCAACTCCTGCCATGGTCAAGGACACCTTCCACTAAACCAGGTTGCTCCAAGCTCCATCCAAACCCCTTGAACACTTCCAGGGATGGAGCTGCAAATACTCCTGCAACCAGTTCAACTCTCTTTTCAAAGCTTGGAATAAATCCACATTTTCTTGTGTGCAAACAGTGGGATGGCCACCACAAGTTAAGCTGACCTTCTTAGGACACAAACCTACCAGCAACAACATTCTGGAAATTTATTCCAGCCAGCATCCCCAGTTCAGTCAGAAAAGAGACATTACAGAGCTAAAAAAAAAAAAAAAACAAAGAAAGAAAAGAAAATATGAGCTGTTTAGAAGTGAAGTCACTGCCAATGCACAATGCACAATTCAATTTTCAGGGCTGCACTAAAACACCAAAAGCTGCTGCCTGTAATACTCAAAGAGCTGTTGTTTTAACTTTCCACTTGCGTCAGTGTCTGGTACCTTTTAAGATGACAGCTTATTTGTAACTTACTCAACCTGATGCCTCCTGAGCAATGAAATGTGCCCCTGGGACGTTCTTTTTTTTCCCTTTTTCCTCTCCATCTCACATTTTACATCCCTCATACATTTCAACAAGTTCATAATAACTTTGCTTTGCCTGGCTGCTCTGATTGCTCCCATCCCCGGGTTATTTACCAAGCGGAGGTGCTGCTGCAGAAAGGACAAACAGATTAAGGAATTCAGCACTTTGCTGTGCCAATAAGAAAATTGCATCTCTTTCTGCACACGGAGAAGGAGCAGGGCTGGAAGTGGCACAGCAGTCAACCTTTGCTCTGCCTTCTGCATCATGGGGACAAGGAAGCAGAAAATAACCCCTTTCCCCTGAATTTTCAGAGAACATTGCAGTGTTCTGGCTGCAGAGAACATATCAGGGAAATAACAGTGTATTTTTTATCATTTACATTTTATTAGGCGTGATGGAGGAGCCACTGTTTGAGAACACTGCCTGAGCACACATCTGGGCTGACAAAATGGAGCTGTAAATTCCTTTATGTAGAAGGAGAAGGGCTGTAACACCTGGAGGCACCAAGATTCTCCCATCATTTGTGAACCCCAGGTTTGCAGTGAAAATCCATCAGCTGAGTGTTGTAATATTCCCACTGGATTAGTGCACGTCATTATGGCAATAAATATCCAATAGATTTAACCTATAAACATTTATAGAAACACAAAATGGCTTGGGTTGGAAGGGATCTTCAAGATCATGTCATTCCAACCTTCTGCCATGGACCAGGTTGCTTTCCTAGACCAGGTTACTCCACTGAAGTTTTTACCAACCAAGGCCACAGGTGTTGCAATGAAATACTGGAGAAATTCAGCAGCATGGAAGTTGATATTCCAACTTCTCAGAAAAATACAAAGAGTTTTAGAAGCTGTTTTGGGATTGAATTCCTCTCAACACATTTTCAAAAACTGGAGACCTTCCAAAGGAATGAGGGCCCGTGGACATTTCATCAAGTCCTTGTGAACTCCTTGCAACTCAGGATATCCTGTGATTCTGTGTGGTAAATGCTGGACTGTAAAGTCTGCTCATCCTCAACAAGCAAAAAAATCCCTGTTAACTCAGAAGTTCACCAAAATAGAAAATTCAAAGTTAAAAATATCTCTCCAGCAACAGATGACTTTGTTCCCTGGAAAGTAGGGCTCGTCAAAGAAACGTGTTGTCTGTTCAAGGAGATTTCATGTCTGGGTGATAAAGAACATCATGATGATAAAACTCGTTTTAGTTCCACTGGGTTGTAACCAGGTGCCTTCAGGATTAAAGCTTCTGCCAAATAAAGGAAGAAAAAGACACATCTCACATCAATTAAAACCCATCTCAGTCCAGCAAATTCTAATTTGAATGGGGAGGGAAGGAACTGCAGTTATTTTTATCTTTGTTGCAATCACATTAAGAGAAGATTCTGAGCAAATATTGTTCAATATTTTTATCACGAGAGAAAATGGGTCGAAAGAGTTGGGTTGAAAATGGGTTTCGATGGGATTTGGGGAAGAAATTCCTTACTCTGAAGGTAGTGAGGCCCTTGCAAAGGTTTCTCAGATCAGCTCTGGCTGCCCCATCCCTGGAAGTGTCCAAAACTGGGTTGGATGGGGTTTGGAGCAGCCTGGAATAGTGGAAGGTGTTCCTGCCCGTGGCAGGGGGTGGAACTGGATGATACAAGGACCCTTCCAACCCAAAGAACTCCATGATCCTGGATTAATTTTAAGGTCCAAAATCACACCAGTTTCCACCAAGTGGATAAGGAGCAGTTTTCTTGTGTAGTTTTTCAGCGTTTAATTCAATATCTGAGACAGCAAGGAGGGCAAACTTTATAATTTTGAGTGATGCAAGAGAAAGTTGCATGAATCAAAGTGCTGGAAATTTAACTTAGTTAAATTGAGCCTTGAAATAAGACAGTATTTCCAAAAAGTGGAAATAATTATATTCACTGGGAGTTTAAAAGTGGACATAGTGGACTCAGTATTCCCTGGAATCTCTGAGACAGAAATAGACAGCAGAGTTTGCTGAAAATCAGGATTTATCATTTGTTGGTCTTTTTGAAAGACATCTTCAAAATGAGGAAAAAAGCAAAAATCATCCGTATTTCCATGAAACTGGAAGCTCCCAGTTTCATGGAAACTGGAAGCTCAGATCTCAGAAGCTGCTCAGTAAATCTGACACTCCTGTACACTTCATTACTAGCTGGCAATTAGCAAGACCATTAAATGCTGGTTAATGAGAATGCTGATTGCACTGAGCAGCTGCAGGTGGCTCCTGGCACTCCCAGTTCTGGGGCAGATCCTCCATCTCACTGCCCATATTTGGGAAATATCCATCATCCCAAATCCCCAGCTCTGGAACAGCCCTGTCAGGGCCATCTGCTCCAGAGCTGGAGAAGGCACAGTGGACAAAACACCCAGCTCTGGATAAATCCACCAAAGGACCAACATAATGTGAGGAAAACTGTTCCTGGCTTTGAGAAACACAGCTCTGGATGTGATTAAAGGTCATATACTGGGCACTGCCAATACTGGGCACTGGTGAGGCACCTCCAATCCTGGGGTCAGTCTGGGGCCATCATGAGAAGGACATTGAGGGGCTGGAGCATGTCCAGAGTAGGGAACAGAGCTGGGAAAGGGTCAGGAGCACCAGGAGCAGCTGAGGGAGCTGAGGGAGCTCAGCCTGTTGGATTATCCCTTTTTCTGGCCCAGAGATGAGGCAACTGAGAGGTGTTTTAAAAACTTTTATTCCATTTTCAGTCTCATGTGAAGGGTGAGACAATACAGATGTTATAATTCAGGCCATCACAATCAGAACCCAAACTATTTCCTAATTACAATAGTGTTTCTTGGCCTATCAGCTTTTGCCACAAAATGCCTTAAAGCAAATCATCTGAAATTACTCCTCGTGGGTCCTACTACAATGCACCTTTCATAGTTCTGTTTCTCCAAAGTATCTAGTCTTATTTGCAAGGCCATCCTTTGAAACTTGTTCCCAGTTCCATTTCTCTCTCAACAATGTCCATCCTATCCCATGGCACTTTTAAGTCAGCATTTTCTATTTCAAAGTTTGCATACAGATACATATAATGTCAGCCTTCTGTCAGGCTTTGAGAATTCTCTAAAAATCCGCTTCCCACACAGAGAAAAGGAGGCTCAGGGAGGAGCTTCTGCATCTCCACAATTCCCTTTGTTGAAAAGAGACTGTGGTGTGGTGAGGATCAGCCTCTTCTCCTGTGAAATGAGAGATGGGAAAAGGGGAAAAAAACCTCAAGTTGCACCAGGGTAGGCTCAGGTTGGATATTAGGAGAAATTTCTCCACTGAAGGAGTGACTAAACAGTGGAACAGGCTGCCCAGGGAAAGGCTGGAGTCACCATCCTGGGAAGGGTTCAAAAAACCAGGCTGACCTTGCACTTTGTGGTGTGGTTTAGTGGCCGTGGTGAGAATTCAACTGGAGGTTGGACTTGATGATTTTGGAGGTCTATTCCAAACTCAGTGATTCCGTGAACCTGAAGAAAATTTTAAATAAAATCCTTTGTCCAAAGGTTCAGTCATTTTCACGAGTTTTTGTGGCAAAAGGAACAGTGGGAGCAGCAAGGTTGATTCTGGGAGGAGGGAAACAATAATTCTGTGGGTGCCTGTGGCAGACCAGGCCCTGATGTTCCTTCCAGAGGGGAACTCAGCCATGCAGTGCCTGGATTGCAAAGCCAGTTGGAGAAAAAACCCATTTCAGGGGTTTTCTTCCCTAAACTTCCACACCTGTGGCTAGCAGTGATGAAAAACCAGCATTTATCTTGATTCTTCCTGTGTCACAAACTCCTGTCTCTGTGGCAGCACTGGGAACCCAAAGTACAGACAAACCACCACAGCTCTTGATGTTAATTCCAGCAGAACCTTCCAGCAATGAAAGTTCAGCTTCATTATTAATTCAAAACCCTTTGAGTGCAGCACTCCACCCCCAGCCCTGCACTCCACACAGTTCAACTTGCTTTACTTTTATTTCATCTAATTACAAGGCATTACTCACGAGAATGACGGATTTTATTACTCACTATTATACAATTTCTGTGTTCTCCAGTACTAACAAAAAGAAGGTACAGAAAAAGAAGTTATTTGAGGGGAAAAAAAAAAAGACTCCCTTTAATAACAAATGACTTAATTTTAAGAAAGAATTTTGATGCCAAGACACAACTTTTGCTGAATTTGCCAGTTTGGTTCAAACTCTTCCCGTGTTTGACATCTAATAAATGCCACATGAAGTAATTCTGTAGTGAGCTTCGAATTTGTCACTCGTGACTAATTCCTTTTAATTAGACTTAACAATATATAAGAAAAAAATGTCATCATTTAAAGTGAAGTCAGTGATGTATTGATTGGATAAGGACTTAACAGCATAAGTAGTTTGTTAGAAAATGATTCAAGTGAGCATATTTTTAATTTCAGGCCATTTCTTTTCATTTTCCTGGGTCCCAAGGTACATAACAGCAATATCCTTCCTGATTTTCCCTGCATCCCACGTTCACAGGTGCATAATGCTTTAGGGAATTCTGCTCATAAAACCAGTCATTTCAAGCATATGAATTAAAAATTATTAAATATTCTGATAAAGTAAGGCATTTTGAAGACATCCAGAAGAGAAACAGCCCCCTTATCCCAATTATTTTGACCACAGCTGATACGTGGCTGATATGTGGTGACAGCAAAGGCAAAAACGCTGGAAACTTATCCCCAGATGTTTGAGGAAATAAAAGGTGAGAAGGCAGATTGTTGGCATCATCTTTCAGCCATACATCCATGTCATCACTCAGGATCATCCTGTGCCACTTCACAAAATTCGACAAGTTTGCAAGATTTTTTTTTGCTTGGGTGGAAATGTCTGAAAAGCTCCTCTTTGGGAGTTGAGATGAATCTTGGTGCAGCTCTCTCCAGTTCAGAATTCCACTTTTTTTTGTGAGAGTTGTCTTCAGCATAAATTAATTGCCCAAAATTGTGTCAGCTTAACCCAGATCTTTTTAAGGCATCACCGGAGTTTATTCTTTAGCATCACTATGGTCATGGAGTTCTCTACAGTGATGAAGAGTTGTTATAGTACTTTTATCCATATTTGCCTGAAAAGTCTTTCTCTGATTTTATTCTGCTTTTTATACACAATGAAATTAAATTTTACTGAATTATCATTTAAGATGGCCAGAGGAAAACCTCAGATCCTGAAAAATCTGTCCAGATTTAAGCCATCCCTACAGTTCACAGGTCCTTCCCAGGCAGAGCAGCCTTGAGGGATGGCTGCTGAGTCTGGGATCTTCCCAGTAATTCCCAATATTTGTTTGCAAGCATTTACTCCACCCTAAGCAGTTTGGATATTCAGAGAATTCTTTTGGGAAGAGAGGTAGGAAATTAAAGGAGGTTGGGAATTCAGTCTTAGATTTCCTCTCCTTTCTTTATTCCTAAAGTGCTGCAAAACAATTAACTTAGTCCTACTCATTAGTCTTATGTTAATGAACATCATCATTAACATCTGAATGATATCCTGAATTACTTAGGAAAGCAGTGCTCTTACCCTTATGTGCATCGACAAGAGTTGATTTATAGCAAATAAATAGTTGATTTATAGTAATTAAATAGTTGATTTATAGTAATTAAATGGTTGATCTATAGTAAATAAATAGTTGATTGATATAAAGAAATAGTTGATTTACAGTAATCCGTGAAGAATGTGGGAGAGCAGGAATGGACCTGAGACCTGAGGCAGGACAGAAGTTTGAGACTGGAGTTCCTTTTGGGCTGAAACCTGGAATTTCTCAGAGGCATCTCCACAATGTGACAGCCCACAATGCACAAATAATGAGGAATTATTAAACCTGTGGGATGTTTTATGGAACAAATATCAGGAAAGCTCAGGAATATCAGAGAAACTGAGACCACCAAAGCAGACAGATGTGCTGAGTACCAGTTCCTCACCAGAATAAGGAAGACCAACTAACTTTAGCTGATTATCTTCTTGTGTTTTCCTGTGTTTTTCAGGAGCTGAGGGGAAGTATTATTAAGCCTGTAAGATTATACAGTGTCAACCACCCATTTTATTGCACCCAGTCCATTCCTTTTTTCCTTTTGTTTTGTCATACAGTGGCAGTATCCTATGGAAACAATTGGTAAGGATGCTGCAGGAAGATAAAAACATTGACTGTTTGTTTAGGCTTTGGAATCATCTCAAAGATTTGTGTATTTAATTTAGAAATATTTTGTTCCCATGTCCTCCCCTTGTCTAATAAATCCATGGGACAAAATCTGACTGTGACACTCAGCACTTTTAAAAGGTTTCAGTGCCTTCTGCAGAAACTCCTTTGGAGCAATTTTGGCAGAGTTGCCAATGTATTTGGGGCCTCCCATTTCTCCAAGAGAAATGTCTACAAGGTTTTGGTGAATTGGTTAATCCATAAAGCTGATCAGATGAATTTCTTGCCATTCCACACAGAATTTCTAGTGATAAATACCATGTTAATGGTTCTTTCACTGACTGGAAAAAAATAACCAAAACCCAAAACTTGTTTATTTCTAGCTTGACCTGCAGGGTTAATTCATCTGTTGCCTCCCCAAAAAAGAAAAAAGGCAGAATTTTACTCATGTGGTTGAGTAAAGACAATGTAATATTCCAAATAGGGAGGTCAGCTCAAGTGGAGCCCTGCTCAGGCCCAGTGCCAGCAGACCACTTCAACTCATTGGAGTTGTAAAAATGTGCCTGATCAATGGATTGGGATTGTGTGGTGAACCCTGGATTAATAAATATTGATTCTGGCTACACAAACTTCTTGTGGCAAGAAATTGAGTTTGGCTGGTTTAAAGCTCCAGCTGCTGCCTGAGGCACTGGACAAATCTTTTTCACATTAATCCATCCTTTTCTCTCTCTTCTCTTTGCTTCCCAAGGATGTGAACACTGATTAGATCTGGGAGTTTCTTGCTCTGGGGTGCACAGAGGTGATGGCTCTGTCTGTGCTGCTGATGTTTTCAAGAGGCTTTGCTTGCACATATTAATATGCACAAAAAAGTCTGCATATTAATGCACGCTTTTGAACTGCAAAACTTATTTTGGATTCCCTAAAAATGGCTGAATTGGCTGGTTTTTATCCCTGCACTTTTCCCATCCCCAGGCAGTATCAGGAACCTTTTGTCTGTCAGACAAAGGATGGTGAAAGTGTGTTCTGGAGGTATCCTAAAGCCAGCAAAAGTAAACTGTGTAGCACTCTGCTGAGGTAAAAAACCTTCTGGATTTAGGTCCAAACAGCCAACAAGTCTTCTTTTAACTTTTAAACAACTATTTTTTCCCTCAGTACAGAACAATTTCCAGGAATAATCATACTCAGCCTCTAGAGCCCCAGGAAAAGCACAAAATGGGTCCCACTCCTCAGCAACAGGCCTTGATCCTTCCTTTGTTCCCTCCAAGTGCCCTTTTATGAACCAATCCACTCCTGGGAATGCTCAAATGTGAATGGAAGCTCCATGGGAAAGGCAGGGAGAGGTTTTTTCTTAGCACAAATGTCAAGGGAACCATCTGAGAGTTACTTCTCCTGGAGGATCCATGTGAGGCAAGTGTCCTTGGATGAACTCCAGCAGGATTTAAAGCTCACTGTAAATACATCAGGGGATGAGACAAGGTGAGGTGAGACAGAAAAAGGAAAATATCATCCTCTAAAGCAGCTGGAGTTTGTGATGAGGGGTGACAGTGCACCATCAGCAAGGAGACTCTGTCCCCACAGTGGTCTGTTACAGATCTCTGTGGACACTCTGGCATTAAATCCATCCTATATCTCAACCCCCATCCTATATTTCAACCTCCACCCTATATCTCAACATCCTCTTTCTCCTCAGAGCTGAGAAATATCCAACAGCATCAAATGATGATTCTTTTTATCAGCATCCCATATTTGTTTCAAGTAGCAGCAAAGAAAGTTTCTCTGGACATCAATTTACAACTTATCTGTTCTGGCAGTAAAACAAAACCTTGGCCAGAACAGCCCCTCAGGAGTTAATGAATTTATTGCATCCAGCCATCCCCATCCTCTTTTTCTCTGTGGTAAATGGATCCAGATTTCTGACCTGAAGGTTAAAAGACTGGAAATAGTTCTTAAATAATGAACTGCCACATAAATACAGTGTTCTGCTGAAAACCAGTGGTCAGAGAATGAATATCCAGTGTGAGCAACCTGGTCTAGTAGGTGGATCCCTGCCCATGGTGGGAGTGCTGGAATCAGATAATTTTTAAGGTCTCTTTCAACCAAGTCTTTCCATGATTCTATGATCTGCGTTCCTTCTAATTAATTGTCTCCTTTTTGGTTCTACAGAATCACAGGATGGTTAGGGTTGGATGGGACTTCAAAGCTCATTGAGTTCCACCCCCCTGCCATGGGCAGGGACACCTTGCACTAGATGAGGTTGTTCCAAGCCCCATCCAACCTGGCCTGGAACATTTCCAGGGATGGGACAGCCACAGCTTCTCTGGGCAACCTGTGCCAGGGTCCTCCCCACCTTCACAGTGAGGAATTTCTATCTAATATCCAATCTAACCCTACTCTCTTTCAGTTTCAAGCCCTTCCTCCTTTTTCTGTCACTCCAGGCCTTTGTAAAACATTTCTCCCCTTCTTTCCTGCAGGCTCCCTTCAGGCACTGGAAGGCCACAATGGGGTCACCCCAAAACCTTTTTGTCTTCCAGGCAGAATGATCCCAATTCTCTCAGCCTTTCCTCAGGGCAGAGCTGCTCCAACCTCTGATCATCCTGGTGGCCTCCTCTGGACTTGCTCCAGCAGCTCCAAGTCCTTCCTGTGCTGGGGACCCTCCCTTGTTGCCCTTTCCAGCCTCCCCTGAAGGTCAGTATTCCCACAAAGAAGGGTTGATGGGGAGAGATGCCAAGTCAATTCTCTTCACTGGGGCCTTCTGAGAGCTCAGACTCATTCCTAAGTTGTTGCTGAATTCCAATGACAGAAGCCAAGAGGAATTAAGATGCAATGTCTGTGTGTAAGTGGAGGTTAGGAATATTTAATGAGTTTACATTAAATTCACGCATTTACTTTAGGATGAGGAGAAAAGGAGATTTCTTCATCACCAGTTCAAGGTCAGCTGCATCCTGAACCCACTTGTGGGACCCACAAAGGTCCCACTTTGTGAGCTTATGAAACTCAAAAATATGAACATTAAACCCAGCTCAGATAATTTTCTACCACACATCCTTATCCTGAGGACAGTGTGGCAAAACTTTCCTGAGGACATCAGCTTCATTTACAAAGAGGGAACAATCTCTGCTCCTGGAGAACAAGCTAAAGGTTTTTGACTCATTTGTGTTTTGCTGGAAGGTGTTTTTTTGTTGTTGTTTTGTTACTGTGGGCAACCAGCTGCCTTCCCAGGGTGCTCCCAGGAAAAATGCCATGACAGGAACTTTCATTCCAGTGGTAAACAACAGTTCTGAGGTGTTCTGAAGATGCCTGGCAAAGCTGTGGCACTGGATTGGGATGAAGGAAAACAACACAGAAGGGAAAAAACAACTCTCCAGCAATGGCAGCCTTGTGGAAGGGTCCCTCTGCCTGCAGGTTTACATGAATCACACAGGCTGGTTATGTCAGTGATAGGGCAACAAGTGACAAATCCTTTTGAAAGCAAATAAGTTTGACTTAAAATGCTGGGCTGGAATTGTTGGGGACTGAGTTTCTCCTCACTCGAGATGTGAGGGAACAGCAAATTTCCCATCCAGAATCAATTATCCATCTATTCCCTGCTCCCTATTTTTTTGCTGGTTCAGTCATTCCTCATTGGAAGATGAGATTTTCTGGCCTGTTGATGCTCTGATTTCTGTGAGGCACAAGGGAAAGATATCATTGTAAATAATAATAGTGGTGATTTGTTCCCTTAAACTCATAGAGCAGTGTCCATTCCACAGTAAAAGTGGGATTTTGTCCACAACTACGACATCTCCTTATTGACAGTCTCCTCTCTTCACTCTCATACAATGGGATTTTTCACAGGATTTATTTAATAAAGATTTATTTCATAAAATGTAGAATTTATTTCATAAAATGCCAGAATGGTTTGGGTTGGAAGAGAAATGGAAAATCATCTAGTTCCACCCCCCTGTCATGGCCAGGGACACTTCCACTATCCCAGGCTGCTCCAAACCCCATCCAGTCTGGCCTTGAACACTTCGAGGGATGGGGCAGCCAAAACTTCTCTGGGAAACCTGTGCCAGGGCCTCCCCACCCTCACGGGGAAGAATTTCATCCCAATAGCCAATATAAATTATCAAATTGTCTGGACATCCAAGAGTTTCCTTAGTCACAGGCTGACATTTCTGCTTTCTCCCCAACTGAGATTGCAGTTGTACTTGATTTTCTTTTTCTCAGCTGTAGCTGTGGAGTTATGTTTATTCATGTCAATTCTGATTTTTTTTCTCTATTTTCCTACTTTCTATCCCTCAATCCTTGGTTTCCTAAGCAATATAACTGGAAAATATCTCAGGGGAGAATGGGTTTATTGATAGCAGACACTAAATCCACGTGAGAGGGAAATGCCACCACCTGAAAAACAGCCAAAAAGAAATGTACTAAACACGAAATCACATCCAAAAACCTGGAAAATAATTATTTAAAAGAATATATCCAACAAAATCTTCAAACAAACCACCCCTACCATCCAACAAACAAGACCAATTAGCCAAACTGCAATTCATTAACAGAGAGAAGAGAAAATATTCGGAAATTTCACTCCTGGCATAGGCAGGCTAGGCAGGATGCAACCCCAGCCAAAAGAAATATGACTTTTTATGTGGAAAAAGACAGCAGGAGACGAGGAAGCAGATCCTCTGATGGATTTCCTGATTGCCCAGAACCCCTCAGAATGTAAAGATTGGTATTTCTCTGGTTTTAATGGATCTCATTTACAGAGCTGATGGGATATTTCACGTCCAGCTCCTGTTTCTTTGGATTCATTCTTTTTTTCTTTTAACTTTAGCTCATCTCTAATCCCCACCATCAATACCAATATATACAAGACCCCTTTCTACAACCTGATCAATGAAAAAAAAATGCCCAATAATGAACTTTAGGCAGCATTAAGGAATCTCAGTGATTCCCCAGTGAAATTCCCATCTCCTGAAATCTCAAGGTCAGTGGCTGGAGGCTAAATGACACTTTAAGAAATGCTTTTCCAACCTGATTTCCTCAGAAAATGAAAGGTTTTGCACATGTGAGCAAAGATAATAATTTCCATTTGCTCAGTTGTCACCTGCATCTATCATGGAGGCAAAATTTCCAAATTATATTGATTTCCTCCACTGTTAAAGTTGTTTTTGAGTGAGCACCACCCTTATTAGAGATCAGTGACCATCACAATCCTTTGTGTCTCTTCAAAACTGAACTGGAAATCACTCCAGTGGTGCTTACTGACCAAAATAACATTAAAAACCAGCTGGAACACTTCAAGGAAAATTAAAAATTACAAACATTTTCCATTTATTTTTATATATTTAATCAAAGACTGTCAGTATGTCCAAGCATTTACAAATGAGGAAAATAAGTCCGATAAAGCATATGGAAAAAGGAAGGTTTTTATCCCTATTTTAATGATAGGCAGCAAGGATATAGAACTATTTTGTGATTTTCCAAGTTTATGCACTGACAATCAATGGAGAAAGCAGCAACTCTCCTGAAATTTGCTAACAACCAATATAAAGCAGGAGAATATTTTTTCACTTCTGGATCTCATTTTCCATTGCAAATGGATTTATCTGATGAATTACAGCTCCAGCCAACGTGTTCCCATAAAACACCAAAATGTGGTTTGATATTTCAGAAAAATAGGTACCTTTAGCTGCTTCTGAAACAGGAGAGAGAAGGAAAAAAAAAAAAACCCAAAACATTTTCCTTTCCACTTGTTTTCATTTCTGTGGATGTCTGAGCTGAAGACTCCAGGAACTTCATGCTAAGAAGAGAAGCACAGCAGAATTCCCTTTTTGTGTTCCAAAAGCATTGAGCTGGAATTGGAATTTTCTGCTGGAATTGAGAATTTTCTGCCCTCGGGGTTTGTGGGGAAAGGATGTCCCAAACAGGATCAGCTTCCAATGATCCCAGTCCAGGCCCCAGGTCTGCTAATAATCCTTGGATTTGAATGGATTGGGATCGAGCCCAGGGAAAAGTGGAATCATCATCCTGAAGGTGTTCAAAGCAGGATAGATATAGGAACATGGGTTAGTGGTGAAGTTGGCAGGGCTGGGGAATGGTTGGATTCAATGATCTTGGGGGTCCTTCCCAACCTAAAAACTCCATGATTCTGTGATTCTCTTCCCCAGCAGATCCCTTAGCTCAGCTGCCCAGTTTATCCCTTTTAATCCCAGTTTATCCTATTTCTTACAGTTGATAATTTGCAGCATGGATAGTCCACGTCTCTGATAAATATTCCCACCCAAAAGGCTCTGTCAGATAAATCTTATCAGTTAAAAATGCCAGATATGTATTTTTCAGCATTAATTTAACATTGCAGTGACAATGCTGGAGCAGGTCTGGAAGATGGAGTTTCCTCAGGGAGGAAGAAAGAAAAACCAAAATTGGGCTGCTTTGCTTTTCAGCCTTTAGAACTGGAGCAGAGAACTCAAAGTGGAGACCTCAAAAATCATCAGGGGAAAGGCAGCACCTCTGGATTGTGTTTGTGACCACCCACAAACTTTTGTGAGGGATTCCTTTGTGTGTCAGGTGACTCAAACCAGCTTTAACACTACACAGGTGTAGAATCCTAAAATAGTTGGAAGAAACCTTAAGATCATCCAGTTCCACCCCCTGCCATTGACAGGGACACCTTCCACTATCCCAGGTTTCTCCAAGCCTTGTCCAGCCTGGCCTTGGACACTTCCAGGGATGGGGCAGCCACAGCTCTGGGCAACCTGTGCCAGTGCCTCACCACCCTCACAGGGAAGAATTTCTTCTGAGATTTTCATAGCCCATTGATGCTCTGATTTCTATGAGGCACAAGGGAAAGACATCATTGTAAATAATAATAGCAGTGATTTGTTCCCCTAAACTCATGGACCAGTGGCCATTCCACAGTGAAAGTGGGATTTTGTCCACAACTATGACATCTCCTTATCAACAGTCTCCTCTCTTCACTCTCATGCAGTGGAATTTTTCACACTTGTAGGATTTATTTCATAAAACACCATAATGGTTTGGGTTGGAAGGGAACTGGAAGATTATTGAGTTCCACGCCCCTGTCGTGGGTAGGGACACCTTCCACTATCCCAGGTTCCTCCAAGCCCCGTCCAGCCTGGCCTTGGACACTTCCAGGGATCCAGGGGCAGCCAAAACTTCTCTGGGCACCCTGTGCCAGGGCCCCACCACCCTCCCAGGGAAGAATTTCATCCCAATATCCAATCTAAGCCTTCTCTCAGTGGGAAGCCATTCCTCCTTTTCCTGTCACTCCAGACCCTCAGAGTGATTTCAGAGTCTCACAACTGTCTCAGGCAGTCAGTGATTCACGTCGTGGGGACTTGTTACAAAAAATGTAGAACATGAAACTAAATTATTAAGGATGTATTTAATGCTAAACTGTCTCCTCAGCTTAATTAACCTTCCCTGCTAAATGCCTCTCTCTTTGAATAATTCACAGAATCACGGAGTCACTGAGGTTGGAAAAGACCTCCAAGACCATCAAGTCCAAGCTGTGCCTGATCCCCACCTTGTCACCAGCCCAGAGCACCGAGTGCCACGTTCAGGAATTCCTTGGAAACCTCCCTGAGCATCCCATTCCAGTGCCTGACCACCCTTTCCAGGCAGAAATTCCTCCTAATGAAGAAATTTCTCCTGATTTCCAGTAGCTGCAATCCTTTCAGTTGCTGTCAGATGGAGCTTGGGTGTGTACCAAGAATGTTATTTCTCTCTTCACCCTGTCTTCATTTCTATCTCAGCAACCAAATGAAAAGACTAAGTAATTAAAACATTAAAAATATTTAATTTTTTAGTTTAGACTCTTCTTTACTTTGGCCTCTTGGAGAACTTTTGCTTAAATCCACATTCACGTACTTGGTATCATGCTGCATTGAGGTGACATAACCCTGCTGACAGACTTGTTTTTCCTCAGCATCTTCTGAGTGAAATATCTATTTTTTGTCTAACACATGTCTGGTTTTGGCTGCTTTTCTCCCTTTCAATTTCCTGTAGAAAAAAAAAATAGAAAAGGTAATTTTTTTATGCCATTTTATCTTCTTCCAGATTTATAACAAGTCTTATTTTGTCAGCAAAGTATGAGAGGCAACCACATTCTGCAGATGGTGTAAATTGAGGAATGCCTCTTAATTCCCCCTTCAATGTGTAAAATCTTCTCCAGAGCAGACTGTTCCACTCCCACTCCTGGATTTCAGGAGGGTTTAGTCTTTAGTATTACACTTGCTAATGGAAAACCACGGAATGAATTTTTTTCACCATAAAAAAAAAAAAAAAGAAAGAAGCAAATTCCATTAAAATGTAAACATTCAGATAAATCACACCCGTTTCAGTGGCATTTTCGATGTTGTTATGAAAAACATTCCAACCAGCAACTTAATGAAGAGTTTTGCAGCTTGTTTTGACTTTTAAAAAGACGAACATTTTCACTTCTCTTTGAGAGGTTGAATTTCTTACTTTTTAACTTCACACTTCCTGTCTTTTTACTGTGGAAACACGAGGAAAAAGAAGTGAAATGAAAGTGATTTTCATGACGTTTTGTCAATGCTACTTCTTTCAGTTCCATTCATTTTGCAAGGGAAATAACAAGGGCTAATTTAAAAATTAAGACAAAATTAATGGCCTAACTTTGAATTAAATCCCTCTGAGAAAGCAAAACTATCAGGCACTTCAAAGAAAACCTTTCTCTGTTTGCTTTTTCTTTATGAAATCCAAACAAAACTAAACTTAAACTATTCATTATCACCTGACGTGGTTTTACTGCCTCCGATTCCATTTGTTCTTTCTTCCTTTTCCTGTGTTCTGCCTTAATAAATTATACAGCCAGCAGATAATTTCAATATCACTTGTCAGGTGGAAGATTTATTAAAATACTCCTAATTTCAGAGAAACCTGTGGCTTGAAAGGAGAATAGAAAGAGGTGTGAGGTGGGTCATTCCTTCACCCTGGTTTGCTATTACAGGATCCACACTGATCCTGAGCTCCAGGGATTGTTTTTTTTCAGGAATCCAACACAGTGGGTTTGTCTGGTGCTGTTCAGGGAAAGAAATGAGAATTTGATGACCCTTGTGGGTCCCTCCCAGCTCAGGCTATTGCATAATTTGGAGATTTTGTGTTTCCACAATTCAGGGTGGGTGTTTCTGATGAACATGATTCCAGCTGGGAAATGCCACTGGAGGTTCCTTGCTCCACCGCTGGAGAGCAAGGCAATGGGATTGTTGGAGTTTGGGATGTAATCTCCACTCTGCACCTGCACAGGGTGGGACAAACATCCTACACTTGGATGAGGTTCTCTGGAAGTTCTTCATTTCCATAGAATGGTTTGAATTGAAAGGAACCTTAAAAACCATCCAGTTTCCACCCCTGCCATGGGCAGGGACACTTCTCACTATCCCAGGTTGCTCCAAGCCCCATCCAACCTATCCTTGGACACTTCCAGGGATCCAGGGTCAGCCACAGCTCCTCTGGGCAACCTGTGGCAGTGTCCAGTTTGCTGGCACAGGGAAAGATTTATCCCTAATACCCAATCTAACCCTGCCCTCGGGCAGTAGGAGGCCATTCCCTGTGTCCTGGCATTCCAGATCTTTGTCCAAGTCTCTCTCCAGCTCTCCTGGAGCCCCTTTAGGCACTGAAAGGAGCTCTAAGTTCTCCCTGGAACCTTCTTTTCTCCAGGCCGAACAAAATCAACTCTCTTTAATTATTAAAATAAAGAAGTGTGGGGAGCCAAGATCTGAAAACAGTTGACAGAATCCCAGCCTGACTTTCCAACTGTTCTGAAGCTTTCCTTTTGAAGACATTGCAGGAAGTTTATTCCATCAGGGATTTACCAGAGGTTTGTACTTCCAAAGCCTGTGCTTTCCAGCAAAACATCCAAACAAAACCACCTCTCGCTAACAACACGCTCCTGTAATTACATCCTTCAGCAATTCCTTTGTTGTTCCATCCTTTCACTGGAGGCAAAGAGAAGCGAAATCACCCTTTCTTCTCCCAGACCTTCCTGCTCTCTGACTCACCACCACCAAGGAGAAGGTTTGGAATCAGGGTTTGGAATCAGGGTTTGGAATCTAGGTCCAACCCCCCCCAGAAATGCAGATGCAGGATGCCTTTGGAAGCGAGGTGGGAGTGGGAGGCATGTGATTGTTAAAATACAATTAAGAGAGACGCTGCCAATTAGTAGGTACCCCACTCTGCCAGGAGCTGACAAAAGCAGAGGAACAGGAAACGTTTTGGGGGGGATGACGTAACAGGAGCTGTTGTTGCTACCTGTGCACCTCAGCAGGTAATTAATCTGCTAATTAGCAGTCGTCAGATGAATGAATCAGAAAGAGGAAATTAAGAGGGTGATCTGGCTTCACAATAGGAGCTACATCATCACCCAGCAGCTCACCTGCTGTGACAGAGGTGCAGAAATGGGTGTAGATGAGAGGGGAAGATTCTGGCAGCTCCTCCAGCCCTGCTAATTGTTGTATAGAACCCACTAATTAGGCTTTTGGGTAGAATTCTCATCTTGGAGAGGAGCAAAGAGCAGTGTTAGGTCACCTCAGGGGGTGAGACCCCAGCCCAGGTTTCCCAGAGGAGTTGTGGCTGCCCCATCTCTGGAAGTGTCCAAGGCCAGGTTGGACAGGGCTTGGAGCAGCCTGGGATATTGGAAGATGGTGAAACTGGATGATTTTTAGGTCCCTTCCAACCCAAAATATTCTGTGATTATTCCATTACATGAGTTTTCCAGAGGAATTTCTCTCAAACTCCACTTCCTGGATGTTGCAGATAGAGCAGGGCAATAGATACTTGAGAACTGAAACAAAAATCAGTATGGGGAAAAAAAAAAACCACCTACATTACCTCTGCTCCCTCCCAAGGGGGAAAAAAATGGTAAAACAGTACCTGAGATAGAGCTAAACTCTTCCTTTTGACTCAGAAGTGCTTCTCCAAGTTAGTCCATCTATAAAAAAAAGTCAACCATTTATTTTATACTGAAGCCAATTTTTCAAGATTAAAACCTGCTGTTCTGAAATTAAGGGTGAAAAGGTCTAACTTAGAAAAATGTCACAACAAAGGGATTTGGCATTTCCAAAGTGAAACTTTTCATTTAGAAAATATAAAGGGGAAATACCCTGACATTTAAACATATTCCCACATTAATGGTTTGCAATTTTGGGCGAAAACGCTTCTAAATTCAGCCTAATTCTGTAAAGATTTTCATGCCTGTAAGAATTTATTTTTATTTGGAACTGTTGGGTTCTGAAATGAAAAATAGAAATACCCATGTTTGTTCTATATGAATTTATAGTCAGTTTTATGATTGTCTACCAAAGATTTAATGCACTGATATTCAGTTTAAGAACAGAGGGTCCTGCTGCATTCAAGCTTGCTGAGCAGCCCAGAAAATACTGGAAAATCACAGAATCATGGAATATTCTGAGTTGGAAGGGACTCACAAGGATCAGTCCAGCTCCTGGCCCTGCCCAGGACATCCCAACAATCCCACCCTGTGCCTGAGAGCATTGTCCAAACTCTCCTGGAGCTCTGGTTTGGGGCTGTGACCATTCCCTGGGATTCTGTTCCACAGTCCAACCACCCTCTGGATGAAAAACCTTTTCCTAATATCCAACCCAAATCTCCCCGTAAATAACTCCTTGCCTTCATATCAAAAATATCTGTATGAATCCCACTTTCTCATCTAAAATAACCTGTTAATTCCTGATACTCACAAATTAAACAAATCACCTCAATGCCAAAGTAACCCCTGGACTGGAATCTTGAAGGAACTCACATATAAAATTTTGGCTGAGATATAAAACCTCACATTATTAATGGCCACAGTTCTCAGAGGTTGAAACAACAGATCTAATTCTCACCTACAAAATATGGGATAATAAGTATTACACTCTCTATGTCTTGGGAATTACTGCCTGGTTCCCTGGAAAATCTGTATTCTGTAGGAGAGGATGAGTTTATGGCAAATATAGATTGTTGGAAAAGAACTGCTGCTCTGTAAAGGCAGATGAGCAGCAGTTCAGCTGGAAACCCAGTTTGGACGTTCAAAAAACCAAAATCCCTTCCAAAAATTCCTTCAAAAAGGGACATTTAAAAATATAACATGCTGCAGGATCAGAGAAGAGGTTCCAATCCTTCTCCAGATAGTTTAAAAGGAAAAGTAGGACTGAGTGGTTGCTTCTCAGGATACAGAAGAGTGAGATGAAATTCCAAGTGGAGCTCCGGAGGAACCTCAGAGGGATTTGAATTAAACAAATAGAAAAGTGGTTGTTGAGCCCAGGTTGGATGGATTCCCAAATGACCTGGTCCAAATGACTACAAATAAACATTTTGTGTCCATGGAAATGCAATCTAAACCATGCCTGCACTCTGCTGTGCTCCAAAGTGTATGTGAAAACTCTGGAAAGACATTCAGGGGTTGTCACTGGGTGGGGGCACCCTGAAATTCCTGGATTTGTGCCACAACAGCCAAAATTGCTGGCAAAGAGCTGGGAATCACCAAGGAGGATTTTGGACACCAGACAGGGGGAGGGATTTTGCTGTTACACAGAATTTTTATGCCGTCTCATACTGTCTGTGCAGTTCTGTTCTCTGTTTCTCAAAACAGACCCAGTTGAGATAACAGAAAGTCCAGATAAAGTAAAATAATCAGGAATATGGAGTATCTGCCTTTAGAGGAGAGACTGAAAAGGCTGCAGGGACTCTTCAGTCTGGAGAGAAGAAATCTGGGTAAGTGGAGGATGAGACTGAGGATTAAAAAATCATGAAGGGGGTGGGATAACCAAATGGGGACTGGTTTTCAGCAAAATTAAGAACAGAGAAAAGAGCAGATTGCTTCTTAATCCAACAGACAGAACATGGGACTCTCTGCTCTCCATTGGCACTGGAGTCAGACAACAAAATGTAAGGGCAAAGGATACTCAAAACAGAAATAAAGTGGAATTGGCAGAACTGTTCCCTCTACCTCCTCCAGTACAACAGCTGTGGGTGCATGGGAATAAACTGCAGAAAGGGGATGAGGTTTTTCACCCCCCTAATTCCAAATTTTCCATGTTGGACAGGTAATCCTGTGCTAGAACGGAATTCTGATCCAAAAATTAATTTCTTACATCCTTATCCAAGTACTGGGTAAGAGCATGGCACGTAGGCTGTTTATTAAATTGTTAACAAGCACTTTCTGCTGAGGTTTGATGTCACAATTTCCCTTTTACGCATTTGAATGTGGCTTATTTTTAAAACCTGATTTCATCTGAGCACTGGTGTGACCCAATTACAACAATGGGAGGGTTGTGAACACATGAGTAACAAGGGTATTCAATTATTCTCCGTGGTTATGTGAAGTTGAATTAATTCAGGAACCACTGGTGAAATATGTATCAAACAATCTATTAATCATTATTACTTCTAGGTAAAATTTGAATAAACACCAGAATAAATGACCCAGATTTCAGTGTCTCTGCACGGATTTTATACTTTGGGTGTTTAAATGTGGGAAACAATGGATTTATTAACCTGTTGGAGTCCAGACCTTGGGAATACCTTCCTTAGGCTATGCAGTCTGTCTTTCAATTAGGACCCAGCTCAGATCTTAGGTCTGGACCTAAGACTATTTTTATTGGTTTTGTGACCACCATCTCATGTTCACAAGTTTGGTGAGTTCGCCTAAAGCCTTCTCAGTTCAAACTGAAAGAGAATCAAAATAAATCAGGTCAGAATTCCCTCAGAATAAGGACATATCCATTTGCTTTTTTAATGTGTTTCTAAACTTCCAAGTCACACTTCCATGTGAGTTCAGTGCCTGATGGTGTCTCCTAAACAAGTTCTTGCACAGAATTACATCTGAAGTCCATAAAGCACTGAAAAAGAATTAAAATACAGTGGTTGAGTAGAGTAGAAAATGATTTTTTTTATTTTATTGTGCCTGGGAAATGCATGGAATCTGGACACGGGTTTGGGTGGAGGACAATCAACTGTGCACCCTCCTAACCCTGCAAACCTTGCACACATCCTGATGCAGCTTTTCCAAGGCTACAAATTGGCATAATTGAGGTCACTTATTCACTCCCACCAGGAATTCAGCCTCCCATGCTCCCTGAAGAGATTGAAAACATGATCCTGGTGAAAGTCATCTTCCCCAGAAATGCCAGGGATCAGCAAAGCCAGCACTTGCTTGGACAAATGAGGACTAAAAGCAAAGGACTGAATGTAAAGGTCAGATAAAAACCCACTGGAAAACAGATGGCAATTCCTCATAGAAGGCATTTTGTTGTTCATCTCCTCCTCCAAGAGCAGTACTCAGAGTTTGGAGTGAATGTCCTGACTCTCCATCAAGATTTTTTCCCCAAAGTATTTTGCTGTTCTCACATTAAAAGCATCTCCAGGGGTCCTGGTTTCAACATCAGCAGCACCAGATTGTTCCACAGGGCAGTCCAGGCTCACTTGCAGTTGTCCCCACCAGGGCACCCCGAGGGTATATCCATATTTCATATATCCATATTTCCCTGCCAAAGGAAAGCAGGGCATGGGATATTAGGAAGAGGATACATTCCCTTCGTGTTTTTTCACACAGTGTAAGGATGTGGTCAAAATGCCCAGTCTGGACAAGGATTGCAGTAGAGACTTAGAAAAAACAGTTTTCAGGCTAGAAAAAAACCCCACATCCTGCCCCCAAAGGATTCCTGTTATCAGCTGTGCTCTGTGAGCACAAGAAAATTTAAGGGTCTGGAGCTCTTCTCTGGCTTTAACTCCAACTGGGATGACACAGGCTGACTCCATGCTCCCAACCCTTCCCTATAAAGCCAAGTGGATTAATCCCAACTGTCTTTCACAAAAGGTTTACAGCTGATTTTTAACTCCTAAATGACATCTGGTTTTGTTGGTTTGCTTTTTTTTCATCCCATCCCATGATCCTGTTTACCTGGCTGTGTCAATACAGGCATTTAATCCAGTTACATCCCATTTATCCCATTCTTCAGGGGGTTTTACCAAGCCTGGATTTTAGCCTGCCCTGCAATTAACACCATCTGAGGTGACACCCATTGACTCCTGCATCCCTCAACACCATCCTGAGCAGTTTGGAAATATCCCATTTCCCCCTCTTAAAACAGGACCAGCCCAACCCTCTGGATGGAGGGTGTCTGTGGAAACATCACTCTTTCTAATTGATAATAAATAAATTTATAATAAATTTCTACAAATTTGGCTTAAGACAGGATGCTCAGGATGGCTGTAATTAAGTGAGTAATTATGCCTGCATGGATCAATGGTTCCCTCTACAAAGAAATGTAAGAAAATCCAGGTGGGCAAAAGTTGGAGCAATGAATAAAGTGTTTCAGTGTTTCAGTGTGTTCTAATATATTACTGATAAAAAACTTTGGGTTCAGAAATGCTGAAAAATTTCATTTGGATCCTTTCAATGTGTTTGAACTCTGAGTACATTTTGATTTCTGGTTATACTGGTCCTTTAAATGTTACTGTGAAGAAAAAGGTGGGGATGTTAAAGAGAGGGGATAAAAAGCCCTCATTGAAACACAAAAATAATTTGGGGGTGAAATAAAGTCCTTTAGACTGACACCAATTTTTTTTCCCTCTCACTTGGTCAAGGTTGCTCTGCTTGGTTTTGGTTTGCTTTCACTTGTACCCATTGCTCTCCTTTCTCTCACCTCCACTCAAACTTTTTCCTTCTTTTGGTCTGCTCTGTTTTGCTCTGCAAATCCTTTTGCCCCCAGCTGGTTTTTTTTCCTTCACTGCTGTTTTTCATTCTTTTCTATCTCCCTATTTTCTCACTGATGATCCTTGTTGTTCTTGTTTTTTTCTTGTTTTTGTTCTTGTTCTCATTCTTGTTCTTGTTGTCCTTTTTTCTCCTCCTTCTCCTTCTCCTTCTCCTTCTCCTTCTCCTTCTCCTTCTCCTTCTCCTTCTCCTTCTCCTTCTCCT
>JBBMKD010000102.1:149763468-149787772 GCA_037834095.1 Argya squamiceps
GTAAACAGGTTTAATCCCATCTTCTGTAATCTCAGAGCTCTGTTTGTTCCTGCCATGGCATCCTGGTTATCAAACCACCTATGCTAATTAAGTCTGTCTTACTCTCTGTCTTGTGTATTCCCACATCCCTGGTGCAACTTGAAGCCATTTCCTCTCCTGTCCCTGTTCCCTGGGAGCAGAGCCCAAACCCCACCTGGCTCTCTCCTCCTGTCAGGGAGTTGTGAGGAGTCAGAAGGTTCCCCCTGAACCTCCTTTTCTCCAGGCTGAGCCCCCCCTGCTCCTTCAGCTGCTCCTCATCAGAGATGCTCAGTCCCCTCTATTGATGGATCTATAAAACTGTAAAATTCAGGGCCTCAAATCCTGCTCTGTCCATTGGCTTCGTCAGGAATGTGTTCACTAAAATAAGGTTTTAGACCCATTGTTGGCTCATGTCACCCCTGTGAGTTGCTCCACTGATCCACTTCCCTCATATCTTCATTCAGCTCTATTCTGATGCAGAACAAAAATCTTAGAAGCTTTGCCAATAGCTTTGTTTCCTTTTTACCCATTTAAATAGATCATTTCTATTTTCATTCATGGCATGTCTTAATTAAGATAAAAGTGGTGATTTTGGTTAGCAGCCCTCCTTTGGGACAGTGGCAATCTGAAGGGAGGAAATAACACTCTGGGATATTGAAAAGTAAAAACAAACCCATGCTGGAGTTCTAAAATTCTTAATTGTGCCAGGAGAGGTTATTCCAAAGCCCTGAAGTCATGCCATGAACCTTATCTCCTTCTGTTCTCACAGCTATTATTGGTAAATCATTGATGATCTTTATTTCTTCTTAGCTGGAACACTGCTGCAATATAAATATGACCTCCTTATCTGTTCCTGTTCATTTGGAAATTTATTTGCTTGGTTTTTTACAGATGGTTTGATAACCATTTTGAAACCTAACATGCAGCCTGTTGCTGCCTTTTCCAGTGGTTTGCTTGGCTGAGTTGGGATGCCAGGCACAGCAAGGTCACACAGGGTGAAAATCAAGCGTAAAAATACCTGAAGCAGCTCTGAGGGGCTCGGTGTTCCTGCACTGCTCCACCAACCAGCTGTGCCACGATGAAATGAAAACCCTTCTCACCACAGCTGAGTTAATTTGCCCACATCTGGCTCCATTACCTCGGACACAAACCAAACCACTGCATCCCAGCTCTCTGCTGTTGAGGCTTTGTGTAGCTGTCACTCGCACCAGGAGAAGAAACAGTTGTAGTAAAGCATCCCCCACCTCTGAGTAAGCATCTCTGTATAAGAAAAGAGTTTCAGTTTACCCCTAGACATTTTAGGAAGTTCACCTAGAACTTTCCATACCGTTCTGACAGTGATTGACTCAGTGCCGAGAGAGAAGCTGGGCCTTGTCACTGTCCTTCAAATCCTGTACCTCTCCCTATTGGCAGCAAGCTAAATTGTCCCTCCTAAAACAGTCAGTATTTAGGAAGGAGTTCGAAGGAGGTAAAGGGATTTTTGGAGTGTTTCTAGCCAGGGTGTCAGAGGTTTTCTCTGTGCGTGGCTTTTCTTTTGTGTCCTGTAACATTTGTTATTTTTCAGTTATTAAACCTTTTACTTTACAAAACACCTCTGAAGAGCAGTCTCTCTAAAATTATTTTAATCCAATCTGGAAGGGCTGGACCCTCAGAGATGGATACATTTACATGTGGTTTATAACACTCTGGCCACGTGCAAACCTGTATCAGGCTGTGAATGAGAAAATCAGGAAATCACAGCATGGTTATGTTTGGAAGAAACCTCTAGGAAAAAATCCAACCTCCAACTGAGCACCACCACCATGGTCACCATTAAACCACATCCTCAAATGCCACATCCACATGGTTTTTGAACACTTCCAGGAGTGGATATTCCACCACCTCCCTGGGCAGGTGTTGCCATGCACCCCACAGCCCCAGCACATGTTTCCATATAGAGAAAGGTTCAAAACTCACCTATGGGTTTGACCCATACTTCTGAGGACTAACCTGGCAGAAAAGTGGCTATAATTAATTTGAGCAAGACTGGTCCTCAAAGGTGTTTTGTAAATCAGAAGGTTTAATAAAGAAAAAATAACAAAATAACAAACGTTACAGAAAGCAAATAATAAGCCACGCACAGGTGCTTGAGAACCCCCGCTACAACACCGCCAAAAAGCCTTTACTTTCTTTTGTGCTCTCTCTTAAATACTGAATGTTTTAGGAGGGATAACCTGGCTTGGAGCCAATAAGATCACGAAGGAGTTTTGAGGTACATTCCCAGAGCCCAATCCATGCCCTTGTGCTGGCACTGAGCCAATCCCTGTCAGGAGGGTATGGAAGACTCTAGGTAAACTTCCTAATATGTCTAAAGGTAAACTGAACCTCTTTCCCTATTTGGAAGCACCTCCTGGGGGTGTAGGAGATGCTTTACTACACTCACCCCTTGCATTTCTTATGAAGTAAAGGACACAGAAATTTCTTTGCTGTCCTGTCAGTAACTGGCTCACCACCAGCACCAGCACCAGCACCAGCACAGCTGGTGCTCAGCACCAGCACTCAGCACAGAGGCATTTACTGGGCTTGGAAAGTGTAACTCAAAGCTTGTTGCTGATTTCATTGTGCCAGGGGCCAAATAGCCCACCTGAACTATTGAGTACGAAAAAGAGAGAAAAAAGAGGCTCAGCACATTTTCAGGGTGTTACAACCAGTGTATGGGACCTGTCCCTATACTGTGCTCAGCTTTGCTCTTTGTGTTATTTTCTTCCCTTATTAAAACCTTTTTGATTTTTCAAGACATATCCAATCGTGCCATCTCACTAATTTATTTATGCCATTTCTCTGCGAGGGCTGGACCCTCAGAGGTGCTGGGAACCCCAACGGGCAGCCTGTTCCAAAGCTTTACAACCCTTTCCACGATGAAAATTTCCCTATTCCAAATCCCTTGACACAACTTGAGGCCATTTCCTCTTGTCCTCTCAGAGCCTGACACCCATCCTGCTCCACCCTCCTATCAGGGAGTTTTGGTCTCCCCTGAGCCTCCTTTTCTCCAGGCTGAGCCCTTTTTCCAGCTCCCTCAGCTGCTCCTGGTGCTCCAGACCCTTTCCCAGCTCCATTCCCTTCCCTGGGCACGTTCCAGCCCTTCAATGTCTTTCTCATGGAAGAGGGGCTCACAGCTGGACATAAGACCTGAGATGTATTTAAGTCTTCTAAAGAACTGATATTTCTTCAACTCTTCAGCCAAGATAAAGTAGCATTTCCCTACCTTTGGACATAGTTATATTAAGGCTGTATTTATTGATGTTTAATTTCTCTTAAACTTTTTCTTGTCAAAATAAAAGTTTTTTAGACAGAAAAAGAATTATTTCTCTTTTCCCCTTGAAAACAAATAGGAAACAAAATGAATAATTTTCCCCCATCACCTGCTAAATATTTTTTGAGTCAGTTCAATTTTCTGTTACTCATAAAGTAACGAGATTTAAGAAAAAAGAAAAAAAGCTTATTCTTCATCTTGTTTTATTGCTTGCCCTGAAAATACAATATATTTCCTGATGTCCTATCTCATCTACAAATCAGTGTTTTAAGTAGTGCTGCAGCAGTCTTGACATGAGGTATTGATAATCCTGCATTATAAAACAAAGACTTAATTGCCTCTGTAGAGATGGGCACTTCCTCAGGATATATGGATTTCTGCCTGGCTGGGAGGCAGCACCATCGGTATTTTACCCATCTCCACTTTTTTCCCATTTTTCCTGGGAAATGCAGGCAAGAGGCCATTTCTGGAAATTGCAATATGATTTTTTTTCCATGCTGTGCACATCAAAAAAAAAAAAAAATTATGTCATTAACTACTCTGATTATCTTTTCCAGCAATTTCATTTTTCTCTGACATCATTCTGTTGGATCCACACTGTTCTCCAAAATGTCTCATTTATCCCTGGCGAATGGCTGTGGGATCAATGGATGATTCATATTCCAGGCTGTAATTTCCTGTTGATTTTTAGTGACTCATTTGCATGCTAACTCAGCACCACTTCAAACTGGGCTGAAATGGGCTTATATTTGCTCGATATTGGGTTGCCCTTAATTTTCCCATAAAACCTGAAGAGGATAAATCATCCTGTTAGCATTGAATTAATGGGATTTTTTTTGGAAGAGATCAGAAAAAGGTATAGTGGGTAATTACCCTATATCTGTACTCCTGTTGACAATTCCTGTCCCTTTTCCCACTCTGTTCCCTGTGAAACCAACGATTCCCATTCTCCAGTACTGATTTGACAGGGAGGATGAGAGAAAATGGGAATATTATGGAGTTCTAGTTTTACAAAGATGTAAAAAACAGCAATTCACTGAAATTGAATCAAGAAAGAACTTGTTAAAAATAAAAGCAAAAGGTCAAAACATAAAAAAGTTGAGTTTATTTATGGCCATAAATAAATATGTCCATTGATTCTCTATCTTTGGGAATCACAAAATCATGGAATGGTGTGAGCTGGAAGGGACCCTAAAAATCACCCACTTCCAACCCCATCCAACACTTCCCACTATCCCAGGTTGCTCCAAACCCCATCCAAACTGACCTTGAACACTCCCAGGGATGGGGAATCTACAAGATCTCTGGACAGAATAATTTACTCAAATCTAAATATTTTACTGGGAGTTAAATTACAGTTCAGAACTGGAAAGAGGGCTCTCAATAATTGTGTTATTTTCTAAAGAAATTTGTTAATCAACAGGAGCTGGCCATGAATAAAGTGAGACAGGGTAGACCTACTTTTACATTATAAAATCTCCCTATTTCTTCATTATATTTGAGTTTTTCTAATCTGTGAGGTTTCCAAACACATTCCCTAGCTCATGAAAACTAAGATGTATTTTATTCACGGTCACAACCCATCCATTATTTTCCCTTCCAAATGGATCTTTCAGGTGCCAAATAAACCATTTGGCTCCTTGCCTCAGTTTCCCCCCCACTAATATAACAAAGCAGGACTTCTCCATTTCGTTTTGGATCATTAACATTCCACAAGCACATGAGCATCCCTCGGTGTGAGATTCTTGGTGGTTTCCATCATCTCGCACTGGAATCACTTTTGGGTTCATCATTGCTGCTCCTCTGTGTGTTTATGCCCTGTAGATGTGCTGTCCTTTCAAAAAGCCTCATTAATAGCATTTTTGTCCCATCCATCACAGAAATTCTGTCAGCTGAGTGGAGCAGAGCTGCTGGTTTTAGCTCCCGGATCAATATTTTCCATCTATTAAGCTGGAGAAATTACCATTTCTACCACGTAAGGTGATCTACACGAGGAGGGTGTCATTAATTAGCACTGCAATTAACACAGTTGAGCTGCCCATTGCTAATTCTCGCCCAGTGACAGCAGAAAAGGAGAAAAAGTTCCATAATTTGTGCCATTATCATCACATTTAACCTAAACAAGGCCATTCACCACCAGGTCCAGCCCTGGCTGCTGCAGTCCCAAGGAATTCTAAACTCCCCAACTTCCCAGGAATTCTAGAACTTCCCGATTTCCCTCCTACAGTTTTGCCTCCTTCAAATGTTTTTTTTTTTTTTAACATCTTCTTCAGCACTCAGGATTTGTTGCTGTGCTCATCCAAGCAGCTCCCACCCACCTCCCCAGAGCTGGATCCAATATCCCAGAGACAAGGATTCTGCACCACCGGGGATTTACGTCAATGAGATGTGTCCCTGTAAATGAGGGCAGAATTAAAAATTAGGCTTAGCTGGGCTTTGCATGTAGCTTATGGAATATTTTCCAAAGCATAAAGTGTATAAAGACCAGCTCGTCTTTGTATTTCTCTTTTTTTTTTTTTTTGGTAAGCAGATGAGAAAAAAAGATGCAAGAGCAGCAAAACAAAACACTTCATTAACTTCTGGACAGCTTCCCCCCCCTTTCTTACCCCTTCTGTTTTTCAAAACAGGGATTAATAAATAGAAAAGAGCAGTGTAACAACTGTAAGTGCAAGGCAAAGGTTCAGTCTGTTTATTTTTCTCTGTAAATTCCTGGGCTTTGTGTAAATCAATTTTTTGTTACCTTGGAGCTTTAGTATATAGTGGAGTACATTTTAAAAATATATATATATAATATATAAAAACTGCTCCCTTTGTGCTGGGTTATTTTTGCCAGCAAAAGGGCTTGAGAGCAACAGAAATGAAGACAATGAATCACAGAATCATAGAATTATTAAGGCTGGATAAGTCCTCCAAGAACATCAAATCCAACCTTCAACCTTAGTGCCACCATTCCCACTAAACCATAAGGTGAAATGCCAGGTCTACTCAGTTCTGAAACACTTCCAAAGATGGTGACCCCACCATTCCCTGGGAAGGCTGTCCCATGCTTAACCACTCTTTTCACTGAAGAAATTTTTGTTAATATTTAACCTGAACCTGGAGATCACGACCCAAATGTGCCAAAGGTTGCAATGACCAAGGCAGCAAAGAGGAGAGGAAAGCACAACCTGCATGACTGGGTTGTGTCTCATCATTTATTTGGTTGAACACTGGAGAAATTATTCCCAATTGACCAGGAATGACCTCCTTGCCTCCCTGAATTTCACAGGGAAAGGATAACTCTTGTTTTCCTTTCTTTTTGTTGGCATTTGATGTATGTGGGTTCCTCTCTGTACCCCTCCAAAAAACTCCAGTGAATTCCCACCCAGCCTCCTGCACCTTATTCCTCTCCCTCCTTCCCCATGGGAAAAATGCCACTATTTGAACAGTGCTGGTTTATTTTCCATGGGGAATTTGCCCACTCAGCAGCCCAGAAAACCCATTGCAGGAAGGAATTAGCCATTCCCTGTGTTATTTCCTTCTTCCATCCATGTTGGATGGAAATCAAAGCCTCCTTAGGGGTTAACACTCTTTCCTTCTCTCCCTTTTAGTTTGAGCTGGCTCATTCCATGAGGTTTTTGCTTTAATGAGCCCTCTTTAACTCTGCATTGAAACTAGGGATCTCAGGTCTCATTAGTCTGGCTAATTAACCATTCTCCTCTCTCTGTCTGAAGTTCATCTAAGTACAGAGAACCTTGAGAAAATAACAATTGCATTATCATGAAAACTCTTTGGAAAAAGGGAACCGAAGTCCCTGATGGAAAATAGGAGAAGCTTTTAAGTGTGTAGGCAGGACTGAATTCCACGATGATTCAGGAATTGCAAAAGCCGCCCCTCTCCACTTCCTAAAACTGGAGTTTTAAAAAAAGGATAAACCCCAGCGTGCTTGGAACTTGCATCAGCCTGGAGCTGGTGGGGAGAGCTGATCCTGTTGGGAGGTTTAAACAAAAAAAAAAAAGCAGGAGTGTAAAACTTCCTTCACAGTCCAAGACAGTGCTCAGTTAATTCCTGGATTTCCTTGGGTGAAAAGAATATTTTCACCCAACCAGTCACTCCAGAATATTCCTTCATGGTCTTGGGGAACAACACAATGGAGGCAAAACAGAACTTCAAAGACAATTGGAGCATCTCACCTGGCATGGAGAGGTCTCATCACACTCCACAGCTCCCTGGAACGAGGCTGTGGTGAGGTGGGATCAGTCTCTTCTCCCAGGGAACAAGGGATAGGACAAGAGGCCTCAAGTTGCACCAGGAAAGGTTTAGATCAAATATTAGGGATTTTTTTTTAACTGAAAGGTTTGTAAATCATTGGAACAGGCTATCCAGGAGAGGCGTGGAATCACCTGGAGGTTGGAATTGTCCAAAAACCTCTGGATGTGGCACTTGAGGACATGGGTCAGTGCTGAACAGGGTGGTGGTGAAGGTTGGACTTGATGATCTTGAAGATCTTTTCTGACTGTAACAATTCCATGATTCTCTTCTATGATTCCATGAGCTGATCATACCACCAGTCCTCACATCCTAAAACCCCACAACTTTCATGTTCAGCCAAAAAAAAAAATAGGAATAGAATTTAATTTAGGGCTCTGGGGTGACCTTATTGTGGCTTTTTGGTACCTGAAGGGGCTCCAGGAGAGCTGGAGAGAGACTTTGGACACAGGGAATGGCTTCCCACTGCCAGAGGGCAGGGTTAGATGGGATATTGGGAAGAAATTCTTGGCTGTGAGGGTGATGAGGCCCTGGAACAGGTGGCCCAGAGAAGCTGTGGCTGCCCCATCCCTGGAAGTGTCCAAGGCCAGGTTGGATGGAGCTTGGAATAACAAACATTTGACTTTTCCTTTTTTCCCAGGCTTCTTTACATTTGAGGGGCCTTTAAGAAAGTTGCCTTTAGAAATGCAAAAATGTGTTTCATTCCTTGTGGCCTCCCATATGAACGATGCTATTTACATAATTCCAAGCTTTTGGAAGGAATTATATAGGTTTTTGTCCACAGGGGCTCCTTTTGCTGGATAATGGCCCATGGTTATGTGGAATAGGGGTTAAATGACCTTTTTAAGCTCTCCTATGTACCTTTTTGATGTAGATTCTCCACAAAAAAGCTGAATTAACTGGATATTACCCATTTTGTGCCAGGATGGGGTTGATTTTAAAGGAAAGGAGAAAATAATATGGAAAAGAACAAAGTGAACTAGGCAAAAGCACAGTTCCAGCCCTGAGATCCTTCTCCTGCACTTCTCTGCCTTAGAGTTGCTGCCTGTTGGGACCTGCTGGTGATTGTTCCAATTACCCCACAGCTTCCATTCCTTGGCTGAAGATCTTGATGCCAAGAAAAAAAGTTTTTCCTTCAAAAAAGCCTGGAATCTGCCTGTATTCCTACTGTGATTCCATCATTGTGAGGTTTCTAATGTTCTTTTCTGGTGTTAGAGCCAGGATTAAGACACAGGAGATGCAGTCTTCTCATGTTCAGACTCAGTTGTTTATTAATTCTTTATCTAAAGTACAGTCTCACAAGTTGTAAGTCCTAGCTAACAAGGTAGAAAATGGATGCATCTAACTCTTTGCAAGGCCTTCTTAAGCATAAACTATCCAATAACAAGATGACACCTATTTTATTTATACTTTTGACCCAATAATTTACCACCCAAGGTCTGCAATGCAGACCTTTTAAACCCAATTAGAAAAAAACACCCAAAACCATGAAGAAGAAGGTGAAAGAAGAACTTAGCCAACACCCCAAATCCTCCATCTTCCTCCATATATATTACTGTATACTAAAACCTTAAATTCTAAGTTTTTCACCCTGTGAGATCACACAATTCCATTCAAACCACACACCCACAGCCCCAGTGCTATCAGTCAATTTTGGAAGGCTGTTCCATGGCCTCAGGTCAAATGTGGTGCTTGCTTGAGGATCAGTCAGTGCCTGTTAGCACAGAAAGTCTGAAATTCTCAGCTTCCAACACAGCATGGTGGTTAATCTCTGAAAACCAAACATGTCCAAGGCAGATGAGCTGGGAAACCAACACTATCCTGGAGACCTTCCCCTGTAGCCAGTGAGACTTTCCTGCAACCCTGGGAAGCACAGGATCAGTTTTGATGACATTTCCTATTCCCCTGAGTTATCCCAGATGGATGCTCAGTGCTGGGAGACACATCCCTGGAGGATGCAACTGTCTCCAACTACACAGAGCCCCAAGTTCTGAGGTATCAGAAGGAAAAAGGAACCTTCTATACTACAATAAACTCTCTCAAGAGTTGTAGCAGGAGTTTTAGTGCCTGGCACATTTATGCCAGGATTTGCACTAAAGGAAACAAAATTCCTGAGTATTTCCTGGAGGATGTAAGAGATAATCTGAGTTCTGCAGTCCTCCAGGTGTGACTCAGCGCTGCTCTTGGGTTAATGTGAGGGCACATCACCTCCAACACTGCCCTAGGGCAGTTTAATATTTCCCAGTTAACAGCCCTTAAATGTTTTGTAGCTGATGTTTGCAGTCAAGGTCACTGTCCTGGAGCTTTTCTTTCTGGGTTACCTTCAAATTTCTGCTTCAGGAAAATAGATGGACAGACAGGCTAAAAATCACTGCTCTAAGTGCCAAAGGAAGAGACAGGCTCATAGAGACATTTAATTATCAGAGAATTGAGTATCAGAGAATTCAATTATTTAGATTGAAAAAGACCTTTAAGACCATCAAGGTCAAGACCGATCCCCACCTTGTCACCAGCTCAGAACAGCAAGTGCCATGTCCAGGCCTTCCTTGGACACCTCCAGGAATGAGGACTCCAAGCCTCCCTGGGCAGCCCCTTCCAATGCTTGACCACCCTTTCCAAGAAGGAATTCCTCCTGATGCCCAACCTGAATGGAATTTGAGGCCATTTCCTCACATCCTGTCTTTTGTTCCCTGAGAGCAGAGCCTGACTCCCTGGCTACACCCTCATGTCAGGGGGAGTCAGGTGGTTTTGGGGAGTCAGAAGATCCCCCTGAACCTTCTTTTCTCTGGGTTAAGCCCCCCAGCTCCTTCAGTCTGTCCTGGTGCTCCAGACCCTTCTCCAGCTTTGCTCCTTTGTCTGGACACGCTCCAACCCCTCAATGTCCTTCTTGTCATGTGGGGCCAGAACTGGACAGAGCACTCAAGGTGCTTCAGCAGTGCCCAGCACAAGAGGAACAATCCCTGCCCTGGTCCCCTGGAATTCCCTTTGATTGATTTCCTTATGGTTCCCTTCCTTTTCACTAAGCCAGGAGACAGGTACTCTATGCAGCTTCACTGAATCCTGTCATATTTTAAAAAATAAAAAGAAAATCCTTTTTAAAATGATTATTTTCCCAAAAGAGACCTGCAAGACAATTTTTTAGAAACTCAGAAGAAACCAGGCGTGATGCCATACCCTGAATTCTCCTCTTTTCCACCACGCCTGGTGCATTCTCAAGGATTGCAGCTTCCCTTGCGCAGGGTGATGCCATCCCACGATTGCGTCACTCTGATCACATCTTGAGCTAAAAAATCCCTCGGGCTGGGATTCACTCCTCCAGGTTTTGCATCAGAATTGCTCCCTCCCAGCTACCCGAAATTATCGAAATTATCGACACCTCAGTCATTCCTCAGGAGGGTGGATCTGTGCTTCATTTGTACACACTTCACTCTGTGCTGACAGATGTCTTTGGCTCCTTGGAGAATGTCTTTATGAAAAATGTCAGCGATATCAAAATAAGCCACGGGGATTTATTCACATGTTATCACTAGAAAAGATATTCCTCCCCTGCCTTTTATTCCTTGCCTTACAGTAGCAATAATTTTCATATTTGCTTCCACTTAAACATTGGTTTTTGGTCACTGGGCTGTGCAGATGCACAGGACATGGAGAACAGATAAGAACCTTCAGGTGGGGTGAGCAGTTTTCACAGATGATCTCTATGTTAATAATTAAAAGGTCAAACCTACTGAGGATGGAATCATGGAATGGTTTGGGTTGGAAGGGACCTTAAAGCCCATTTTGTTCCAACCCCTGCCATGGGCAGGGACATCTCCCACTAACCCAGGTTGCTCCAAGCCCCATCCAACCTGGCCTTGAACATTCCCAGGGATGGGGCTGCCACAGCCTCTCTGGGGAGCCAATTCCAGTGTTTCATAACCCTCTCAGTCAAGAATTCCTTCTTAACAGCTCAGATGGTTTTTGTCATGATCTGGACAGAGCACAGGCTAGGGGCTCTTCCCAGCAGGTGCAATGAGCAGTGTTCCCCCTTTCTTGGGAATGGGGATGAGAGATCACACCCCTGGATGTGATCCATGCTGTACCAGGGGGTCCTGGAGCCCAAAAATCCCCCTCAAATGTATTTTATTTATTCATCCCAACGTAGTGTGTGCATTTTTTAGGGCTGGGTTTTCTACTGTCTCCAATCAGGACAAGTCTGCTCTTCATTAGTAAAGTTTTAATTTCTGTTCATGATGCTCAAAGCCATGGTGCCAATTCGTTCAAAAATCATTTCTCAAAGTTATGGAAATGATGCCTTCCCTCTCTCTTGCAGCAAGGTTTCTCCTTGGAAAAGAAAAAAAAAAAAAATAAAGCAGGTTCTTTTCAGGAGCTTAGAGTGACAGGATAAGGGGGAATGGCTTCAAAGTGACAGATAGTTTGTTTAGATTGGATACTGAGAAGAAATTGTGCCCTGTGAGGGTGGTGATGCCCTGGCACAGGTTGCCCAGAGAAGCTGTGGCTGCCCCATCCCTGGAAGTGTCCAAGGTCAGGTTGGATGGGGTTTGGAGCACCCTGGGATAGTGGAAGGTGTCCCTGCCCATGGCAGGGGGTGGAATGAGATGATCTTCAAGATCCCTTCCCACCCAAACCATTCCATGATTCTCTGAAATGTACCAGAGTACTCCCACTTTGGAATTCTAGATGTAAAATTAAAAAAAAAACCTTTAGAACTTCTTTGAGTAGAAGAATCCTGAGTCTATAATAACAGCAATGGTATTGCACCAAATTCCATAAATAATGTCTTTCAAGGTTTATTGCTCAGACACCTAAAAGGAGAAGATAAAATTGAAATGATCACATTACAGATATTGTGCAAAGAATGACTTTTCCTGTCTAACTTTAATAGGCAAATAAGATATATTTATGCTCATACATCACCAGTTTTGAAAGGAATATATTATTATGCTAAAAATTCCATAAAATAGCACAGCACACTCGGACTGGCAGTCATCCATACCAAAAATGACATCCTAGAGCTTGGTTCCTAAACACAAAATCTACAAGACTGTGAGAAATGGGAAAGGGTCAGAGTTAAGGTGACTGCACCTTGGTTAATTCCACAATTTCAATGCAATATCTGGCTTGCAAGACTCCCTGTTTTGCTCAGTTCTTCACCCTTCAGAAATCATAATCTCTAAGATGATCTTGAGGAGATGACTCAGTCTGCTGGAAGCTGAAATCAGCGGGTAAAATCCTGCATCTACTGAAAATAAATGCCAAAACACACATTGCCCCTAAAAAAAGGCAAGGTTTCTGCCTTAAAGTGTTTTAGACTTGTTGGAAGACACAGTCTGAACTTGTCTCCTGTGGAAATTGTGATGGAAGGCAGATTCCAGAAAGGTCTGAAAACAATTAACAATTGTAGTAGCAGAGATTGGATTGTGTTGGAGGGGACTTTAAGGATAATTTAGTTCCAATCCTGTTTTTTTTGTTTGTTTGTTTGTTCCTGTCTAGAGATGAATGATCCAGCCTGGATCTCTGGGACTGCAGATGTTAAATCTGTTTAAAATCCTGTGCACGGGCAGGAAGGACCATCCTGTGTCCAATGTCCTTCCCACAACCCCACAAAGCAGGGCAGGGAGTCAGGGGATGAATCTCACAGCAAAGTCAAATCCCACAGCCTGGACCAAAATGGATAAGGGGTGAGTCAGCTCCCAGGTGACAGCAGGGCCAACATCAAAAGTCTAATCCTTTTCCAGACCTTTCAGGAAAATGGGAGATAAGAAGAGGATTTTTTAAAAGGCAAAAAGGTCTGAGTTCAACCAGGGCTCCCCAGCATCTGGATCTTGCTGCCCTCCCTCTCTTTCCAAAAGGCTCCAATCCCACTCCAGTGTTTCAAACCTCGTGCTCTTTTCTGTCACTAAATTTTTTGCGAGGGCATCCAGAGGAGAAATTCCCTCCTGTGCCCCTGGCACTTGAGGAGGAGCAGAGGCACAGATCCAGCAAAGCCACTGGATGCTGTTTGCAAGCACAGTCCTGTCCTGGGGGTTCCCAAAACTCTGGGCACATCTGGGGGGCCCTGGTGTGATGAGGGCTGTCACCACACCAGGCTGCAAGCAGGGCAGTGTTAGCAGTCTGCTGCCCCAGAAATGGAATAAAACCTGGATTAACTAAGGCTCTGAAAGCACAAAAATACCTGGAGGCTCTCACCCGGGCCAAGGAAGGTGTTAATTAAACCCACACTGACTCCTGCTAAAGCCTCAGCAAGGTGCAGGCAGGTGAGAGCCTGTTCAAGGACATTTGCTTCTCTCATTATTTACACAATTCATTGTATTTAAAGTCACTCTGTTGGTTCATTGGGGTTTTTTGTTGTTGTTGTTGTATTTTTCAAATTATTTCTGTCAGGATTTGATTTATGGAGTGAAGCTTGTAAGGAAAAGCCACACTTCCTGCTGAGAAACCTTTTCTGTGGTCAGCTGTAGACAGGATTTTCACCCTCCAAAACTCTGGCACAGCAGTTTGGACAGAGAAGAAAATGCTGCTTTGTGTTTGCTGTGTCAGGGGATGCCTTCCAGGTCATGGTTTACAGGAGATACAGGGGGAACTGGGAGAAAATTCCTAAATTTCTGCTCTTGAGCTGCAGCAAGAAAAGGGTCTGGAAGCACAAAAGGATTTAAGAGGAATCTATCTCCATTCCTAGTACAAAAAAAGGGAGGAGAGTGGGAAATGGACTTGCATTAAAAAATTAGTATTTTGTCTATTGTATCAGCATTAATATTGTAATTGCATTAATATTGTGTTTGTATTAAGCTTTTATTAACAAGACCAAATGTTGGTGCTGCTCCAGGGTTGATCCCAGCATCAATCCAGGCTGGGGATGAGCAGATGGAGCAGCCCTGGAAAAAAGGACCTGGATGTCTGGTGGGTGAGAGGCTGGACATGACCCAGCCATGTGTGCTCCACCCCTAAAAATCCAAACATGTCCTGGGTTCATCCCACAGTTTGGGCAGCAGGAGAGGGAGGAATTCTGCACCTCTGCCCCTCTCAGGTGAGACCCCACCTGCAGAGCTGCCTCCAGCTCTGGGATTCCCAGCACAGGAAGGACCTGGAGCTGTTGGAGAGAGTCGAGAGGAGGCATCAGGATGATCAGAGGGATGGAGCAGCTCTGCTGTGAGGGAAGGCTGAGTGAATTGAGATTGCTCAGCCTGGAAAAAAGAAGCTTTGTGGTGACCTAATCATGGCCTTCCAGGACCTGAAAGAGACAATAAGGAAGATGGAGAGGGATTATTCACAAGAGCATGGAGTGCCAGTGATGCCTTAAGTTTTTGCTTTCATGTTTTTCAGATTCTGTGCTGCCCAGGGGTGTTGTTCTGAGCCTCATATTAAATGTCAGTCAGCTCTCTTCACAGGGTAGGGAGACAAAACAAATCCTTTTCCTGCTGGAGACCAAGGACAACCAGTGCAACTTTCAGGCCCAAAAGCACAGAGTTGGGGTGTCCCAGGGCCCCTCTCTGGTTTTTGGGTCCCCACCCTGACCTCTCTCAGCCCTTTCTTTGCTTTGCCCAATAAAACTGGGATTTTGGATCCATGGAGTTGGAAATTGGGGTTTGGGATCTGGAGGGGTCTGGGATGGGGAAATTTGGGATGGGGGTGGATGTGGGGATTGGGGTTGGAGGTGGGGTCTGGGGTGGGGATTTGGGGGGATGGACCCTGGATGTGGAAAAAACAATCTGGAATCAGGGGGGGCTTCAGGGATTGGGGGGGATATTTGGGATTGGGGGGGACATTTGGGATCGGGGGCATATTTGGGACTGGGGAAGTCTGCAGGACTCACCTCAGGTACCTGCCCCAGGTGTGTCCCTCCCGAGCCAGGGACACCTCGGGACTGGAGACTTCAGGAATGCGCCAAATCCAGGAGAATTTTGCATCTATTCCCATAGGATTCTGTCAAAAATTCATGGAGTGTGAGGATCCCACTCCTGCAAATCTCATCCCACATCCCCCCCACTCAATCCCAAATATCTCCCTGCATCCCACACCCCCATTTTCCACCCAAATCCCAAATCTCCCACTCCTCCCCAACCCTCACAGATCCCAAAATTCCAGTTTTCACCACATGGATCAAGTGCAAAAATTCCTGTTTTATTCAGCAAAGCAGAAAGAAAAAATGGGAGGGGGGCCAGGGTTGGGGTCCCTTTGGGTGGTTTGGGGGTCCCAGGGAGTCTCCCCAAATTTTGGGGACAACCCCCCATGGGAGTCTCCCCTCCATCACTCTGGGGGTCAGCAAATGCCTGATTTGGGGGGGGTCCCTTGTTTTGAGGGCCTTTGGGGGAATGATCCCCCCAAATCCCACAATTCCACCTCAAATACCAAAAAAACTACCTCAAATGGAAACATGAGGGGGAAAAGGTGGGGGGCATGAGGGGAAAAATGGTGAAAAACCTGAGGGAAGAAAAAGGTGAAAAATGTGAGGGGGAAAAGGGTGGGAAACGTGAGGGGAAAAGTGTGGGAAATGTGGGGGAGAAAAATGGCAGGAAACATGAGGGGACAAAAATGGCGGGAAATGTGAGGGGATAAAGGGCGGGAAACGTGAGGGGAAAAGGGTGGGAAATGTGAGGGGAAATGGATGGGAAACATGAGGCAGAAAAGTATGGCAATTGTGAGGGAAGAAGGGTGAGAAATGTGAGAGAAGACGGGAAACGTGAGGGGAAAATGGGCGGGAAACGTGAGGGGAAAAAGGGCGGGAAGTGTGAGGGGGGAAAAGGGCAGGAAACATGAGGGGGAATAGGAGGGAAAAACCAAGGAAAAAAGCCAGGAAACCTGAGGAAAAAGGGGCGGGAAACCTGCAGATAAAAAGGGCAGAAAACATGAGAGGAAAAAAGGGTGAGAAATGTGGGGGTAAAAATGGGGGAAATGTGAATCCCAATTCCTCAGGTGCCTCCTCTCCACAGTGAAGGGCAGACTGTGGAAGTTGCTGAGACTCCTAATTTCTGAGAGAATCATGGGGCCTTTGTCACCCACACCCTCCTCTTCCTCACCACCACGGGCGTCTGGCTGTGCAGGATGGCGCTGGCCCAGTGCAGAGCAGCCTGGAGGGGATGAAAATGGGGGTCAGCACCCCAAAACTAACAGGGAACCCCTGGGTGTGGAGTGGGCCCACACCCTAAATTATCCCTCTGAGCACCCAGTACAAGTTTGTGGAGCACTCCCAGTTTGGAGGATCCCTCTCCAGGTTCCATGGGGCTCACAAAGATCTTCCACTCTCCCTGTTTTTGGGATTTCCAGGTTTAAGCCTCCTCAAGAGATTTCAAAGTTTATCCACCCAGTGATTCTGAGGTTCCCCCCATATCCCGTGTGCCCCTCCCCTGCTCCCCTGATCCCAGACCCCCCCCCCAGATCCAGGGTTCCCCCCTCAATCCCAGATCTCCCCCTCCCAAATCCCCCTCACAAGCCCCCCATAACCTTGGACCTTCCCAATCCCAGATTTCCCCCTGATCCCAAATCCCAAGACCCCTCCAGATCCCAAATCCCGGTTTCTTTACTCAACAGATCAAATTCTAAAATTCTCCTTTTATTGAGCAAAGTAAAAAGGGGGCAAGACAGATCGGGGGTGGGGGGGGCAATCCAAAAGAGAGACTGGGACATCCCATCCCAACCCTGGGATGTTTGTGAGGATCGGGGGGTGTACAGACAGTCCCAGTGGTTCTTCTGGTGCCCAAGAGGTTCTGCTGAAGGTTCTTGTGGAGAGTCTGAAGCATCCCAGAGGTGCCAACAAGTTTCTACAAGTGCCTGTGGGGTTCTACATGTGTCTAAGGGTTTCTGGGGGTGTCTGCAGGGTTCTCAGGCAATCTTTGAGGTTCGAGGGCTGTCTACGAGGTCCCACTGAAGGTCTTGCAGGTTCTCACTTCTGGATGTGTCTTCCTCCGCAAAAGGTCTCTGTCCCATCTTCATTGTCTGAGTCCCTCTGGTCCTCCACCTCCACCTTGATAACAGTGTTTTTGCCTCTGGACATGGTGGCCGTCACCATGACGGGGCCGGTGCTCAGCTGGGCTCGCTCCTGGGATTCCTTGAGGATGACGAAGGGGAACATGAAGATTTGGTTGGAGGAGGTGCGGGAGTTGCTGACCAGGCGGTCATAGACTGCCTCCAGGTCCATCCTGTGAACCCTGTCCAGGGACAGCTCCAGGCCCATCTGCACAGAAAATAAGTTGTAGTCGATGGGGTTGGAGAAGTAGATGGCCATGGTGAAGGACTTGGCCTCAAAGGTCAGGACCCCGTTACAGCCCCAGAATGAGGAACTGTTCATGAACTTGTAGGTGCTGGAGGAGCCGGGGGGCATTGAAGCCTGGGGGGAATTGAGGCTGTGGCCGCTGTAGAAGTAGGTCCTGGAGAGAAGAATTTGAGGGCTGGGGTCATAGAGGGCCAGTGGGAGCACGGGGAAGTTGTCCCACTGCCACTGGGAGGTGTTGGAGCCTGGGAGATGATCCCAACCCAGAGATGATCCCAACCCAGAGATGATCCCAACCCAGAGATGATCCCAGCCTGGAGATGATACCAACCCAGAGATGATCCCAGCCTGGAGATGATACCAACCCGGAGATGATCCCAGCCTGGAGATGATCCCAGCCTCTAGATGATCCCAACCCGGAGATGATCCCAACCCGGAGATGATCCCAGCCCACGATGGCGATCCCACCCGGAGCTGCCCCTCCTCCACCCTGAGGGTCCTCCCGATGTCCCCCCAAGGCCTCACCTGGGGTTCTGCAGGGTGATGTTCTGGGTGTTGTTGGAGACCTGGATCTTCACAGAGCGGCTGACTTTTGACCCCATCCTGGCTCGGGATCTCCTCAGCTCCTGGATCTCCTCAGCTCCGGGATCTCCTCAGCTCTGGAATCTCTTCCTCAGCTTTGGAACCTCTTCCTCAGCTCAGGGTTCTCCCTGGCTCCAGATCTTTCTCCTCCCACTCTGGGGTCTCCTCCTGGTGTTCTCAGCACAGCCGGGGCTGTTTCCCCTCCCCAAAACTTGAGATCGAAGTGACCAAAACCAGCAGCTGATTTCTCAGAAAACGAGAGCTTTTGCTTTCACCAGGGACTTTGCAAACCCATCCCCTCCCTTCCCATGGAATTTTGGCACCCTTACAGAATTCTGTGTGAATAGACCCAAAACTTCTGTGAATTTTGTGCATCCCTGAAGTCACCAGTCCCAGAATCTCCCTGACTCGGGAGGATGCAAGTTAAACCAGTTCCACTTAAGAGTTTAACCAGTTAAACCAGTTCTGCTGGAGAGTTTAAGCAGTTAAAACAGTTCCTCTGCAGAAATAAACCTGCTGAACCAGTTCCACTGGGGATTTTAACCAGTTAAACCAGTTCCACTGGAGATTTTACCCAGTTAAACCAATTCCATTGGAAATTTTACCCAGTTAAGATAAACCAGCTCCATTGGAGATTTTACCCAATTAAACTAGTTCCACTGGAGAGTTTAACCAGTTAAACCAGTTCCACTGGAGAAATAAACCAGTTAAACCAGTTCCACTGGAGAAATAAACCAGCAATACTAGTTACACCAGTTAAATGTGTTACATTAAGGGATTAAACCAGTTAAACCAGTTATATTGGAGAATTAAACCTGTTAAGCCAGTTATATTGGAGAATTAAACCAGTCAAACCAGTTACACCAGCTAACCCAGTTAACCTTAGAGGGACCCTAGACCTGCCGCCAGGTACCTGCCCCAGGTGTGTCCCTCCCGGAGCCAGGGACACCCGGGACTGGTGACTTCAGGGATGCACAAACTTCACGGAAGGTTTGGGGTTAACCACATGGAATTCTGTAACGGTGCCAAAATTCCATGGGAAGGGAAAGGCAGGGCTTGTGAAGTCCCTGGCGAAAGTGAAAGTGAAAGCTCTCGTTTCCGAGAAATCAGCTGCTGTTATTTGTCAGTTTGATCTGAAGTTAGTTGTTTTGAAGTGGGAAACAGCCCTGGCTGTGCTGAGAACACCAGGAGGAGACCCTGGACTGGGGGGAGGAGGGTCTGGAGCCAGGGAGAGCCCAGAGCTGAGGAAATTCTGAAGCTGAGGAGGAGATTCCAGAGCTGAAGAGAGAAAATAAGAAGGATGAGACCTCATAACCTGAAGCTGTAATTGGATAGTTAAGCCTCAATATGTAAATGGATTAAAACTTATAAAAGTGTGAGACCTCGTGACTGGTCATCTGTTATGTGACCATTCTTCATCCACCTTGGGTGTAGCCCTGGCCAGGCTCTTTTCCTGCCCAAGGTGTACCTTAAAGGCCTTTCAATAAATATCTACTTTATTCTCTAGCTCTGTCCAGTCTCTATTTCAGGTCAGCCTTCCCAAGGCGTCACCAGGATGAGAGGGAATGGCTTCAAAGTGACAGAAAATAGGTTTAGATCAGATATTAGGAAAATCTCTTCCCTGTGAGGGTGGTGAGACCCTGGCACAGGTTTCCCAGAGAAGCTGTGGCTGCTCCATCCCTGGAAACTTTCCAGGCCAGGTTGGACAGGCCTTGGAGCAACCTGGGATAGTGAAAGGTGTTGGAAATGGATGATTTGAAGATCCCTTCCAGCCCAGACCATTCTGTGATTCTGTCATATGGATATAGATAGATGTAGCTATAGATACTGATCTATATGGTATAGATAGAGATGCACACAGAGATCTAAATATATGTACTGTGAAAGGGAGAGAACAGTTCTTAGTCACACCATCCTGGCTTGGAGCTGTTCACACCAGGAACTGTGTGATTGGTAATTTCTTTCATGCAAGGAAGGGGATTTTGCCCTGCAGGCCCAAACTGCTGTCACACCACAGAGTCATCAAAATAACCCTGAGATTTCCACCTTCGTCCCCAAATTCAGCCAAGACTGTCTCAGGATTTCATGTATCTCTGTTGGAGATATCATGTATATTTCTTGGAGCAAGTCCAGAGGAGGCCATGGAAATGCTCCAAGGGATGGAGCCCCTCTGCTCTGGACCCAGGCTGGGAGAGCTAGGACAGCAGGGAACATCCAGCCTGGAGAAGGGAAGGCTCCAGGGAGACCTCAGAGCCCCTTCCAGTGCCTGAAGGGGCTCCAGGAGAGCTGGAGAGGGACTTTGGAAAAGGAATGGAGTGACAGGACAAAGGAGAACAGCTTTAAACTTGCAGAGGATGGGTTTAGATGGGATATTGGGAAGGAATTCTTCCCTGTGAGGGTGGTGAGGCCCTAGCACAGGTTTCCCAGAGAAGCTGTGGCTGCCCCATCCCTGGAAATGTCCAAGGCCAGGTTGGATGGGGTTTGGAGCAACCTGGGATAGTGGAAGGCATCCCTGCCCATGGAACTCAATCTTCCAACCCAAAGCATTCCATGTTTCTAGGAAATTTACAGAAGTGAGAAGGAGTGGTGTAGAAATATGAAAATGTTACCCTGCTCCAGCCTTGTTCTCTCTAGAGGAGAAAAAAAACAAGGGACAAAGGGGACCTTAATTGTATCTTGGAGGAAGATGCAGGTTGGCCTTTAAGGGATGCATAAAATGCAGAGCTGCTGGGAACTGGATGCATTTCCAGCATAGATTGTTTGGAGAGCTGAGCTCTCTCTTCTCTCTTCACTAATGTCCCTGTAGCGAACTGATAGGAAACTTGTTCCTGATAAGGGAATGGATTAGGAAGGGAATCTCTGGAGGAGATAAACCATTTTTAGCCTTCCAGAGAAATCAGCCTCAGAGCACTTCCAGAGCCACCTTGCCTGGCAAATTTGCCTCCTTTCTCTACAGGAAAGCCTGAATTTTGATATTTTAGGGAGCCACTGTGAATGTGAGCTCCTTTTTCGGAAGGGATTTTAGATTTCCATCGTCAGCTCTGTCATTAAGTCACACCCATCAGCCACTGCTGCTTTCAGGTCACTGATGCAAAGCAACTTAACCTGACTTTGCAGTGTGCTACCTGGAATCTCCCAAAAAATTGGAAAACAGCTAAATTAAGGAGCTTTGTTCATGAGTATCCAGGCCTCTAATATGCAGCGGACAGTGCTGAGAGGTTGGGAAAAGAATTAAAACTGATTTTCTTTTCTACCTGTTTAGAAATCTTCGGCCGACTCCCATCATCATTTGGCAGAGCAATTCCTCACAGACCCTTATTCATCCTGATTATTTTGTTCTGTGCTCTGTAGGATTTATTTTTCCCCCTTAATGAAAGGCAAATTTTATGCTCGAAATCGAGAATGACCATTTTCACCTTCTATAAAGTGAGAGGTTAATTGTCCACCCAAGGAGAAAGGCTCTAATGACCACTGCCCATTAAAAATGTCAGGAAGATTCTGCTGTGCACTTTCTCTTTTGGAATAAACCCTGTAGGGAAAAAGGAGTCCACAGTGTGTAGTTTTATAGCACAATTCCATCCCATTTTCCATTAATTTCTCACTAACTCTGCACTGTAGTCAAACAAGTCATGTCTGCATTTTATTCCTCTGGCAAATCATCCAAAACGAAAAGAAGACTTTCCCTGCTCCAGCTTGGCAGGTGTTGTTTGAAAGTTTTTCTGCCTGGATAGCAGGGAAAGGTATGTCCTGCTGTGACGGAAGCAGCCAAAGGAGGAATTTACCACTTGTCCTCAGATCCAGACAGATGTGAGTCAGCTTTAGTCTGGAATTCTGCCATAAATCTATTGCAGGAGCCAAGGTCTGTGGCTTTATATCCCACACAGGGTCAATATTACACAACACTTTTTTTTCATTTAGAAACTAGAAAAGAAAAAAAGTCCAGTTTCAGGCATCTTCTGCTCTGCAGAATACAAAGATGTGACAATTATCAAGGAATTTACCTACCTAAGAGGGTCATTGTGTCTTCATCTTAGAGGTGGGAAGTTTAGATGCAGGGAATATTCCTGATCCACAAAATTCTTCTCCATCTATTTGAAGATTCTTCCCTTCTATTCCACCCTCATGAGACCCCACCCAAAGCACAGAATCCAGCTCTGGAGTCCAGCATCAGAGGGATGTGGAGCTGCTGGAGTGAGTCCAGAGGAGGCTGTGGAGATGCTCCAAGGGCTGGAGCCCCTCTGCTCTGGAGCCAGGCTGGGAGAGCTAGGAATGTCCAGCCTGGAGAAGAGAAGGCTCCAGGGAGAACTTCCAGTGTCTGAAGGGGCTCAGGAGAGCTGGAGAGGGACTTTGGAAAGGGATGGAGGGACAGGACACAAGGAATGGCTTCAAACTGCCAGAGGGCAGGGTTAGATGGGATATTGGGAAGGAATTCCTCCCTGTGAGGATGGTGAGACCCTGGCACAGGTTTCCCAGAGAAGCTGTGGCTGCCCCATCCCTGGAAGTGTCCAAGGCCAGGTTGGATGGGACTTGGAGCAACCTGGGATAGTGGAAGGTGTCCCTGCCCATGGCAGGGGTTGGAATGAAATGAGGTTTAAGTTCTCTTTCAGCCCAAAGAATTCCATGTTTCCATGGTTTTTTTAAAAAGTCTGTCTGTGATATGAAATAAATCAGTGCAGGGACTGTTCTCTGTCTCTGAGATGAATCTGCCCAAACTGACCAGGTTCATATTAAATAACATTTTTCCCTGATTCCCCTGTAGAATTCCCCTGGTTCTGGCTGATTTTAACACACAATAATAATCCAGGTATGAACATGTCCCAAGCATTTTATCCCAAGTGTCTGATTGAAGGAAGGTAAACAAATAACAAATTCTTTATTCATTCCCTTTTATTATTTAATTCCAGGTCTTATTTATTAATTGGGATGTCGATATTAATAACCCACCCCAGATTGTGAGAAATGCTGAGGAGTCTGAGAGTGCAAGGTGAGAGTTGAGAGCTTCCAGCCTTGATGTTTCCTTATTTATAAGGAATATCTGTGGTCTCTCAGCAGGGATAGCAAAGGCTGGTGGAGGGGAAGCTCCCCAGGTTTATTCCTTTCTCTGCCAGCATGACCTGGAGCAGATGATTCCATGATTTTCTGCAAAGACAGCTCCTTTGTCCAGCCTTTGGAGCAGTGCCAAGGAGAAGCCCTGCAGACATCCTGGTGTTCTGTTCTGTTCTGCTGCAGGAGAGATTTTTGTGTTTCCACAGTGCTCAGCACAACAGGGCTTTGATCCATGGTTAAGCATGGAATAAATAAGAATATCCAAGTGTCACTTGTATTTTATCATGGATGATCCCCGTGACCTAAAAACAACATCCAGAGTTGTGACACAAAGGTAATTCCTCTGGCAAAATTGTCCATTTCCTGACACCACACACAGGGAATATGTGAAATTCTTCCCACAGGATATTGCATCCACTTAAAGTGGTTAAAAATAGGAAAAATTCCTGGGGGAGGAAGGGAGGAGCTATTAATACAGCACAAAAATCCCATGTCTGTGTCCAAAGACCCTGGACCACGATGTCCTGACATAGGACAAGCATTTTAGGGGAATATATCACTACATCTCCGTCCCTGGAAATGTTCAAGGCCAGGTTGGATGGGGCTTGCAGCAACCTGGTCCAGGGGAAGGTGTCCCTACCCATGGCAGGGGGCTGGAACTGGGTGGTGTTGAAGGTCCTTTCCATCCCAAACCACTTTGAGATTTATTGATCCTCACTCTGTTATAGCTTTTCCTATGCACATTCTCTTATTTCCTGTATATATAATAATATATATATATTTAAAAATACATATTATATTATATTATGTTATATTATGTTATATTATGTTATATTATGTTATATTATGTTATGTTATATTATATTATATTATATTATATTATATTATATTATATTATATTATATTATATT
>JBBMKD010000102.1:149798773-149909754 GCA_037834095.1 Argya squamiceps
AGGAGGAAAAAGGAGGAAAAAGGAGGAAAAAGGAGGAAAAAGGAGGAAAAAGGAGGAAAAAGGAGGAAAAAGGAGGAAAAAGGAGGAGTTCGCTTGGCAAAAGAGACAGGGTTTTGTTTTCTATTGCAACACATTTTCTTGTGAGAGACAAAAGACTTGAGTCCTCTTCCCTCCCTCCCTCCCTCCCTCCCTCCCTCCCCCTAAGTCCTTCACCACCAGGAATATTCCCCTTTCATTCCATTCCCTCAGTGTCTGATCCCAGTGATTGCCAAGGGCAAGTTCTCAGCTGTCACCTTTACTCAGTCCCTGGGAGAAGCTGGACTTTGCAGTCACAGTTTTTGCCACCTCGTAGAAGTTCCTAACAGGGAGATCGAGATAATTGATTTCTAGAAAAGGCTTTTAGAAAAGAAAAATGAAGTGTCGCTATTTAGCAGGGGATAGAGAAGCACTTCCCGTCCTCCTCTCACATTCATTTTCCAAGCTCAAATGCCACCAGTCCAGCATCTCAAAAGTACCCTCAGGACCCACTAATTTAAGTAATGTGTGTCTGTAGTGTGACCTTGCAAGAAGATGAGGACTTAATGTCCCACCGTTGTGCTTGGAGGATGGAACTCCCCAGTACCTGCTTTTTTCTCCAGCACTGTTTAAATATGAAGTGATTATTTGTTATGAAAATTTGATAACATTTTAATGCTCAAAAAAATAAATCCCATCTGTTTGATTCTCCCCAAGAGAAAGGGGAAAAGATTCATTAATACAAATACATGGCATTTCTATGGGAAAAAATAACTTTATTTATGTAACTAAGGGTAACCACATGAAATTAAAGATGACAAAAATTCAGCAGAAAAACATAAAAACCACCCTAGAATTCTATTTATAATTTGAATTGTGCCAGTGGGAATCCTGGGGTTGGAGTTGTTGGAAAGCAGCAGAGGAAGCACCAGACATCATTTATCCCAGGAAGTCAAAGTTGCAAAACAGACATTTGAGTGCCCACAAGCTGTGGGCAATGGATAGATCAGGAAATCATAGAACCATGGAACGGTTTGATTGGAAGGGATCTCAAAGATCATCTCGTTCCACCCCCTGCCAAAGGCAGGGACAACTTTCAGTATCCCAGGTTGCTCCAAGCCCTGTCCAACCTGGCCTTGGACACTTCCAGGGTTGGGGCAGCCACAGCTTCTCTGGGCAAACTCTGCCAGGGTCTCACCACCCTCTCAAGGAAGAATTTATTCCCAATATTCCATTTATCCCTGCCTTCTGGCAGTGGGAAACCATTCCCCCTTGTCCTGCCATTCCATCCCTTGTCCCAAGTCCCTCTCCAGTTCACTTGGAGCCCCTTTAGGCACTGGAAGGGGCTCTGAGGTCTCCCTGGAGCCTTCCCTTCTCCAGGCTGGACATTTCCAGCTCTCCCAGCCTGTCCCCAAATGCTTCAACTCCCTGAGAATCTTCATTTGCCAAACTTACATCAGGCTCAGTCTTTGTCCTCACCCACTCAGAGTTCTCCTCTGGGACCCAGACTCTGGAGATCACACCTGAAATCACTTTTTTTCTGAGTTTCCCAGTCAGTGCCTTGCCAGACTTCAGGTTCTGGCTCACTCACAGCCTGCAGTAATTTTGTCACAAGCGAAAAAAGAAAATCTTTAGATTTTCTGTGAGATTAATCAGCTGATTATTTGTCTCTGCCACTGGCCCTGAATCTTTAAACTGGGAAGAAAGAAAAGAACCAAATTAAAATCCAAGAACCCTAAATCATTCATGGTATGGAAGGGCAGCATTATGGGTTTGCAAGTGAAAAATCTCCCAAACTAATCAGTTTCAGCTGTCCTGCCATCAGCAATCCTGGCAGCCACGACCTTCAGAACCAGGCAGTGACCTTGTTAAAGAGGACATGGTGACGTTCCCCTCTTCCCAAGGGTCAGTGGCTCTCACAGGGAAACCCACGATTTCTTCTTGGCAAAGAGGGGAAAAATCTTTCCATCAATTTTGCACACAGAATAATTAATTTGGTTATTTACTGTCACACTTGAACAGGGGGTTTCACTCTTTTTAAAGGAGATTCCTCTCTTGGACCTCATCTCCTCTGATCCCTTGGCAAAATAACCTTTCCTCGGTTTTTCCTTTTCCCATGCTAGATTTAAGCAGCTGGTGTGAACCCATTTGTCAGCCTCTCCCGTCTCCACTGCAAAGTCTGAATGCAAATCAATAAATTATTCCAGTTCATTTCTCATGAAAGTAGCAGGCACCTCTCAGAGAACATCATGTACAAGAGTTAATCAAGAGAGGCCAGAAGAACAGGGAGAAAAAAAAAAGGGAATAATTTTTCTTGAGGTCTGGGCTTAGGGAGGTGACATGAGATCAACAGAGAAAGAATTCTGGATTGGTTTGGGTTGGAAGGGACCTAAAAATCATCCAATTCCCTTCCATGGGCAGGGACACCTTCCACTGTCCAAGGCTGCTCCAAGCCCCACCAAACCTGGCCTTGGACACTTCCAGGGATGGGGCAGCCACAGCTTCTCTGAGAATTCTATACCGGGGCCTCACCACCCTCACAGAGAGGAATTTCTTCCCAATTTCCCATCTAACTTTTCCCTCTTTCATTTTAGAACCATTCCCCTTATCCTGTCAATGTCTATGTAAAATGTCACTTCTCCTCTTTTTTTTTTTTTTTTTTTTTTTTTTTTTTAAATTCCCCTTTAATTAATCTTAAGGAAAACTTGTTCAGGAGAAATAAACCATGATGTGGATGGGAACAAAACCAGCAACTTAGAAGTGATTTAGTTAAAAGTGGACCAGACATTCTGATTACTGGGAAATTCCAGAACGTGTTAGGTTTTTCCATTTTGAAATTGAACAGCCCCTGAAATGCTGAAAACTTTGAACAAAGGCACCAGAACAGAAAACTTGAGCTGAAAGCAAAGGTTTGTTTCAGTGACATCAGAACACAGTGTTTTGCTTTTTGAGGTTTATTTCTGTGTTGGTTTTTTTTTTTGGGTTCTTAAAATATTTTTTTTCAGATAAAAGAATGGGATAAATTCCAAACAGGCAATTTCAGATGAAGGACTGAAACATTCTGTCCTTTTCAACATTGTAAAGAAATTTTTCAATACCTGACATTTGTTGCTGAAAATGGTGTTCTTTCTGTTGTTTGACTTTGACTGGAGCAGAATTTCACTTCTTCCTGAATATTTTCTGCACCACACTAAAAATATGATCTCACTCTAACCTCCCACCTTGTTCCTTTGCTTTCTTACACTTGACAGCTCCAAACTTTTGGAAAGCACTTGACGATCCAGGCTGGATGGTGATCTGAGCAACCTGGTCTGGTAAGTGCCTCTGCCCATGTCTTGGGGTTGGGACAAGATGATCTTTAAGGTCCCTTCCATCCTAAACCAGTCTATGATTTTAAGATTGATCCTGAAAGAACATTTTATTCATGGAGCACATATCTCCACTGGTCTTTATCTGCCACTTCCCGCCATGTCTGTGTACATTTAGACACTCCCTGATCTGCATCATCTGCCTGCTTAAGGCGTTGCTTAAAAAAACAAAATTAAATTAAACCAGAAAATTCCTTACCATAAAGGGGGGAAAAAAAGTGTAGCACTTTAAAACAGGAGCTTTTGTGTTGTGAAGATAGAGCATCAAAGCTAAAATTACCTCCCTGTTGTGGGGAGGGGATGCAGATTTAAAGAGGTGGTAAATGGAAATGCTGTATTTTCCTCAGGGGATACTCAGCAGAGGATGGTGATCCATAGATCTTCCTTTGGCACCGGAGACAGGCTGTGATTTCCAAGCTCAGAGCAGAGCTCAGGACATTGGCCGTGTTCAGGGTCATGTGCTGATTTATCACCCACCCACCAGCTCATCCCACCCCCACATGCTGCCCACGAGGGGCTCAGAGACTCAGGGAGGTCACCTGGGCTTCAGGAATTTGTGTGGAGAGGGATTTTACAGCACCCTGAGCTGTGGCAGCAGAGCTCAGCCTGGGTTTAGGCAGCAGGGTGTTGTCCCAAGTCCTCGGGTGTTTTTTGCAGCTGTGGGGACAATCACCATTCCATCACAAGCTGAAGGATTCTGGACAAGTTGCTTGAAAGAGGAGAGGTTCAGATGAACTTATTATGAAGAAATTCTTCCCTGTGAGTGTGAGGAGACCTTAGGCCAGGTTGCCCTGTCCTGGTTTGGAAAGACAGGTGTCTGCTAAGGAAGGCAGGAGCCTCCCTTGGAATGGAGAATGTAAACCCCCTCTCCCTGAATTATTATAATTTTGAAATTAAGGGGCTTTCAGGAAAAGATATGGGAATAGGAATAACAGCTCTATACTAGGAAAATTAAAATTAAAATGTAGTAATAAAGAACAAAAAAAAAAAAAAAAGGAAACACTGACAGGGTCCGAATACAGCCTGATACCCTGTTGGTCAGGGTGTTGGGAGCAGTCCAACCAAGTCCTCCTGGAGTGACAGATGTGGTTCTGTTGAAGAAATGATCCTGTAGAAGGGTGTAGTTTTCCTCTGAAGGTCCAGTGGTGGTGAGATGGGTCCAGTTTTCCTCTGGGAATCCAGTGCACACAGGCTGTCCTGGTGTTTCCTAGTCTCAGATTTTTATCCAGGAAGGAATTCTTGGCTCCTCCCCCTGGGTGGAGCACCTCCCAATGGGATGATGTAATTTTATCAGTCCTGCAGTGAGCCTTGATGGCCCATTAACAGCAGATATCCCCTGGAGGGAGGATGGGTCCTGGAAGAGATAAAGAACACTGCCCCACCTGGTTTTAACAGCTGGTAATAGAACACATACTTTTGGTTACATCCTGCATTGCAATCTAAGACATGCCCAGAGAAGCTGTGGCTGCCTCATCCCTGGAAGTGCCCAAGGCCAGGTTGGACAGGGCTTGGAGCAGCCATAGTGGAAGGTGTGTGTCCCTGCCTGTGGAAAGGGGTTGGAACTGGGTGATCTCTAAAGGTGCCTTCCAACCCAAACCATTCCATGATTCTCCAGCACCAGCAGCAGGAATTTTATTTGGGGTGAGATCCACCAAGCCCTGACCACCACTGGGTTCCTCCTCACTGACTGTACTCAAATGAGAACACCCAAATTAGATGACTCTGCTTATCACCCTCTCCCCTGATATCCAAGGTGCTCACAGGGGCACAAGGAGCAAAATCTGCCTCTAAACTCTGGAACCAGAGGCTGACAAAGTGAAATGTCTTCATAGGAGCAGGGTCTTGACAAGTTATATCAGACCTTGCATAATTCACCAGATCCTCATGGTGCCTTGGGAAGGCTGACCTGAAAGAGAGACTGGACAGAGGTAGAGAATAAAGTAGATATTTATTGAAAGGCCTTTAGGGTACACCTTGGGCAGGACAAGAGCCTGGCCAGGGCTACACCCAAGGTGGACTTAGAATGGTCACAAAATGGACAACCGGTCACAAGATCTTTCTTTTATAAGTTTTGGTCCATTTGCATATTGAGGTTTAATTGTCCAATTACAGCTTCAGGTTGTGAGGTCTCATCCTTCTTGTTTCTCTCTTCAGTCTACTCTTGTTTGTACTTCTGGGCTTGAAAGTTGTACTCGTTGTCCTTGGTCTCCAGCAGGAAAAGGATTTGTTTTGTCTCCCTGCTCTGTGAAGAAAGCTGACTAACACTTAATGTGAGGCTCAGAACTGCACTCCTAGGCAGCACAGAATCTGAAAAACATGAAAGCTAAAACTTAAGGCATCACTCACAGGAATTGAAAGCTCAGATGACTCCTGGTGGCAAATCCCAGAATCCCAGAATGGTTTGGGTTGCAAGAGACCTTTAAAGATCATCTCATTCCAAGCTCCTACCATGGGCCAGCTTCCCATTAGACCAGGTCACTCAGAGCCCAGTGAGTTTGCTTTGCTTTCCTTGTTTTGTTTTCTTTTCCCAGCCTTCCAGTTTCCAAAGGGTCTGGTCCAGTGAAGGGAAGGAAAAGAAGTTCCTCAGAGGGTTGGGACATAGGTGGTGACAGTGACAACAGCACTGGCACCCATGTCTTGCATTGGAACACCACATCCTAGGACAATTGATAAAGGACAACATGAATCCAGCATTGAATTTGAGCTTGTTTGATACAGACTGTGTCCATGGTGGAATTCCTGGGGTCCCCTGTGGAGGAAAGGAATTGGAGTTTGATAATCCTTGTGGGTCCTTTCCAACACAGGATATTCCACAATTCTATGATTCAGTCAGCTGCTGGGAATGCAGAAAAACCTCTCTGAAGTGATATTTTGCAGTAATTGTTCATCTGGTTTAACCCTGCCAATTTCTCATGACCTGCAGTTAAATATTCCAGCACGAGTTCATTACAGCTTTCCTACTAATTATATCTCCTTGCAGACCTCCTACCAGCTAAATCTCAGGAGCTGGAAGCACTCAAACTTGTAATTTTTTTTCCATTCTACCTTTCTTTGGATTTCCTCTGATATTTTCTTTCTGCTTCTGTGCACAAGCCCTTAAAGCCATTCCCACGCTCTGAAGTCCAACTCCCACTTGCTGCCTCAACCCAGATTAAAAGTTTTCTCCTGTTGCTTTTTCCAGCAAATTCTCATTTAACTCAGTGCTCAGATCAGTTTGTGACAGGCCTTGACAATTTTGAGGGAGAAGGGAAAGACTGAGAAAGAAGAGGAAAAGACAGGAGGGAAAAGAAGTCTTGTAAAGATTAGTTTCTCAAGGGGGAACTAAAAACAAAAAACCCCTTACTCTGGAGGGAAAGTTTAATTAAAAAGAGCAGAGTTTTTAATTACCAGGGAAATCTACTTGAATGATTCATTTGCATAATCCCGAAGGCAGTGGGAGAACAGGCAGGAACAAGATAAGCTTTCTTTACAATCCTTCTCTTGCTTTTCCCTATCTCTCCAAAAATGACTCTGATCCTTCACTGCTCCCCTCTCTCCTTCCCTGCTGCATTGTTCTTGCATCTGATGGCACATCTTGGCCTCAGGCTGCCCCTGCTTGTTTGGCTCTTCCTTTGTTCTGGCATGATCCATTTTGCTACAAATCCTGCCCCTTTCCTCTTTTGGGGTTGTCCAGGGGAGATGAACCCATCCCTGCCTCCTTCTCCCACGATATCCCAGACCCTGCTGAATTGGCTGAGCACCAATGAGTGGTGAGTGTCACCACTTGGTGACATTCAGAGTGAGAACAAAGAGAAATCTGGCAGCAGAGGAGGTGGCCAGGAGGTCAACTCACCTCGAGCCAGCTTTGGAGATTAGCAAAGGAAGGACCAATAACCCAGCACAGCCAAGGCCACCACAAAACCACGTCCCCAAGTGTCACACCCACACGTCTTTTAAATCCCTCTGGGGTGGTGACTCAGACACTTCCCTGGGCAGCCTGTTCCAGGGCTTGACAACCTTTTTGGTGAAGGATTTTTTCCAAATCGTAGCAACATTTAGATTAGAAAAGCCTTCTAAGATCATCAAATCCAATTGCTCCCCCAGCACAGCCGAGCCCACCACTCAGTCACATCCCCAAGGGTCACATCTCCATATCTTTTAAAACCCTCCAGGTATGGTGGTGATTCAGCCACTTCCCTGCGCAGCTGGTTCCAATGCCTGACAACCTTCTTGGGGAAGAAGTTTTTTCCTAAATTCCAATCCAAACCTCTCCTGGGGCAACCTGAGGCCTTTTGTTTCCTTTTGTCCCATCACTTGTTACTTGGGAGAAAGGACACTTGGTCAGTGGTCAGCCCTGTCGTGTCCAATCCTCCCCTGCAAGATGAAAAGGAGGCTTTAGATGAGCTTTTATCTCCAGGTGTGATGACTCACATGCTTTTATTCCATGTTACTGACTTCCTACCCATTGAAAGGCTCACTCCTTTGTCACAAGCTGGAATCCAGGGACAAAAGCCTCACACTCTGCCCTGACACTGATAAAATTTCACCTTGTGCCTTCACACACACCAGGCCTGCACCCCTCTGATTTCAGGGGGTCATGGTCCAGCAGACCAGCAGATGGGAAAAGCCATTTTATACCCCAAGTGAAAAGGGATTGTCCTGTGGATGGCCAATGTCTCATTGTCCTGTTGATAGCATAGGGTTAAAATGTTTCTAAAAATCATGGGAACTGTATACAATAGATTCAGGGGAGGTGGAAAGAAAGGTTGGGCCTGGATAGGCCTGGGAAAGGGAACCAAAACTACGTAGGCCCTGGAAACAAAGGTTAGGTTTTGTCTTTACTAGATCATATACAGAAGAAACTGCACCTGCATAATCATCATGATATGATTGTTAAATGTAATGATTGTTTGGTACTTGAATCTGATTTTTGTTTAAGAATTGTGAGAAATTATATTTGGGAGGCTTGATGGAAACTACGAGAATTCGTGCTGGGATAAGATCAATATATTCAACAGAGCAATATGAGTTTAATAATTAATATATATAGTTATATAATGAAAGGGTATAAAAAATGTCCATCTCGAATCCATGTCAGAGTCAGATTTGGGTCTGTACCCTCTACCCCTGATTCTCAGAGCTCTTCAATAAAAGCACCTGCATATAATAATTCTGTGATTATGTATTTCAACGCTAACACTGTGGATGGAGCCATGTCTCACTCATCCCCAAGGCAGACCAGGAGCGATTTTTACCTGCCTGTAGAGAGCAAATTCCATCAAAAGAGGGATGTCTGGGCTCTCCCCACATGGCCATGGTCACGTTCAGCACAGCCCAGGGCTTGGGGGACTGGAGAACCCCAGGCTGCCCTCAGAGATCCTCCAGACAAGTCTGGATTTGAGCGTGGGCACAGAAATCAATACCCATCCAGGAGAGGTGTTCATCTCTCCTGGATCACAGCCCTTCACCCCTGCATGACCCTTTTTTCTCCCTCAGTGCCTGCTGAGCTGCCCCGTCCCTCCCCTGCTTCGGGAGCTTTGCAGGTTTTTCTTACAGCAGCACTTGAAAAGGTCTTTTGTTGGTGCTGCTTTTGAGCCTCAGAAGGGAGAAAATTGATGGGTACAGGGCTGTTGTCCGACCTTTCCAGGCTTCCTGACATCCTTGGCATTACCGTGTGTTTGGGATGCTGGGAACCAGGAAGAGGCAGGAGAGAACAGCCCATGTCTGCACCTGAAATGTGAGAGAGGGGAAAAAAACCCAGCCGGTTTAAGAAACACAGAAAGGAGCAAATGTAAGTCCCAAAAATAAAGGAAATTTATTTTTAAGGAAAAGGAAAGGAATAAATAAAGGAATTTGTGAAGATACAGAGATAAGCAGGGAATACTGTTCAGCTGGATGCAGGGAGACCACGTGTGTCCAAATCAGGATGTCACCACATCCTGATTTGGTGACAATTTATCCCTCCAGCCCTCCCTGACCCACAGGATGGAGGTGTGGGGAGTGCCAGCTTGGTGACTGTGTCTTTAGGCTGATGGATGGGATGTGGAGCACAGATTTTTCGTGTTTAATTAAGCTGAGGGGGTGACAGGCACCACAAGAAACCTCCAGAAAATTGATTTTTTCCTCACACATCCACCCACGCAGGAACTGTTGTGTGCAGATGCCTGGAGAGTGTATTTTGGGGGAACTGCCTGTGTTTTCTTTGTCTGCTGAACTTAAAAATCAGGCAAGGTTTGTGGAAATACTTAATGCTTCTTCAAAAATTAGTGTAGTATCTATATTTAAATTATATTTTGGGTTTATTTTAGGTATTCCAGGGATGTTCCATCCTTCAAACTGTTCAAAGCCATGAAGACTTGGAGCAATGTGGTCTAGTGGAAGGTTCCCTGTACCCTGGCAGGGCAAGTGGAACAAAATGAACTTTCAAATCCCTTCCAACCCAAACCATTTTCTGTGATTCTATGATTCCATAATAAATTTTATATTAAATTTGACGATTCATAATTCTCCATAGAAAACAGAGTGCTCAGAGACCTCTGTTAGTGGTGTGCAAGTCCAGAGTGAGTGGGTTTGGGGAACAGTGTTTTGAGGAAACAGGGATATTTCAGTGTGTAAGAACCTCTGAGCTTGCTGTAAACACAGAATATTTGTGTGTGTGTGTGTGAGTGCAGGGAGCCAGGATGAATTCTTCCATGCTGTGAGGGGGAGGCACAAATGGTGAGTTTGTGCAGAAAACAGGGATTTATCCATGCCTGGGCATGCTGCAGGTGTGCAAAGAGCCAGCACAGGCTGTTTGTGCAAGGATTTGTGTGTGATGGATGCAGCAGAGGGGAAGGAGGGAGTCTCCCAACCTTCACTCCCTCTTTAGACCATCCCTAATATCCAATCCCAGTTTGACCAGCATGCACTGCTGGAAAAAAAAAAAAAAAAAAACAAGGAAAATTTCATGTGCCTGGAAAATATCAGCTGACAGAAGTGCACTGCACCTGGAAAAGGGTTGTAGGGACATCAGATCCTGTGCCCAAAAGCAGATGCTGGAAGTATTAATGGTATTAATGACTGTGGAAAATCATGGATGAGGATCCAGAGGGGAGTTGGGCAGGCTGTTAATGATATAACAAGGCTCATTGACCATTCTTCCAAATCCCCAGAGATACAGCTCAAGTACCAGAGTTTTTAGTTCTCCAAGGCCATTCCACAATTCCCTCAGTCCAGTAAAGTCCAAAATTCACCCGAATCTATCTCCCTGTGACTTTTTCTGTCTTGCCAGCCCTTCCTTTCTTTCTGTTCTCCCTCCACCTCCATCCCATGGCAGCCTGCTCTGCCTCCCTGCAATGCAGACAAGGTGTCTCACCAGGCAACTCACACATTAAAGCCTTTAAACTCCTTCTCACAAAATCCCAGGATGGTTTATGTTGGAAAAGACATTAAAAATCATCTCGTTCCACCCCTCTGCCACAGGCAGGGACACCTTCCACTATCCCAGGCTGCTCCTGTCCAGCCTGGCTTTGAACATTTCCAGGGATGGTGCAGCCACAGCTCCTTTGGCCAAAAAAATTCCATTGCCTGTCCTGTGTCAGTGAAGAGGATGAACAGGTAACAAGGGGTGAGACAAACACCCCCTGAGGTGTATCCCATGTATTCCACTTCCCTGGGAAACCTGTCTGGAAATGCAGCCAGCCACGAGTGATGCTTTGTAACGAACTGAGTGAGTGGTTAAACATATCAATCAAAATAAAACAATTTCAAATAACCCCCCACCAAGCTGCTTATTGCAGGCTCAGCACTCAGGACTGCAGGCTTGTGGAATTACTGATCTCTGGGCAGCTCCCTGTTCTGACAGGGTTCTGCCAGTCCTGACATCGAACCTCATCTCCAGTGCCCTGGAGATAAAAAATGTCTCCTGTAGAATTAAACAGGAGATAATTCATTGGGCTTGTCCTGGGGTGGCCCTTTCACTGTCACGGGCCAGCTGTGCTGTTAACAACCCCCTGCAGAAATTCCAGCAGCTGATCTGAGCTCTCTCTCACATCCTGCTGCACTCCACTGACATGAAAACTGCAGCAGTTTAGCAGAGAAACATGGAATGGATTGGAAAGGACCTTAAAGGTCATCAAAAATTCTCATCCGTTCTCCACTGAGCGAAACACAGCTGCAGTCACCTCCAAGAGTGCCCACAAACAGGATTTTGTGAATTCCTACAAGTTCTGGACAGTCAAACACAAATATCCTAGTTTTATCCTGGGAAAATTGGGCAGGGAAGCCCAAAGGATGATCTTTTCTTGTATATAAGCAAAAATAAAAAAAAAAACCAAAAACTTGAGACAGCAAAATATCACCTTTCATGGAATAAGGGGAATTTCTAGGCAGGAACTCAGCACTCCCTGCTCTGTACTCAGGATTTGGCTTTCCAGGAGCACATTCCTCATGGAGATAACAGGGAGCAGAGGAAGGGCCTCACCTCTCAGCATTCATTCAGCTGCTAAATCATAGGAATATGGAATGATTTGGGTTGGGAGGGACCTTAAAGACCATTTAGTTCCATAACCCATTAAATATAAAGCTCATCAGAGTGCCACAGTTCCAGCAAGAAGATCCATGAAAGTCTCAAACTGGTGTCGTGTGGGACAGGAGAAATGAGATGGCAATTATCAGCTGCTGATGGCAATTATCAGTTTCTAAGCCTGAGCATCAATTCTACACGAAATAGTGGGGAGAAAAAAAAAAAAAGGCAGCTAAATGATGCAATCAATAAAGAACCAGAGGGTCAGAACACAATTAGTGTCACTCAAGGTGATTATAGAAGAGAGCCTTGTCAAGCCAGCCTGATTATGTTTCTGAGTAGATAAAAGATTGGTGATACTGGGAACAGCCTCAGTGTCAAACTTTTCTAACGGATTTGATTCATTTCCAACAGCCATATTAAAAGGAACAAAAAAAAAAAAAGAGAGAAATATAAATATCAAATCAATTAAAAGGTGGTCAAATTACAGATCTCAGGAAGAAGTTGCCAATGGAAAATCATCGCTGACGCAGGTTCTGCAAGAAGTTTTCAGCATCGTTGTCAGGGATTTGGGAAGAAGAACAAAATCACTGCTGACAGCATTTCTGAAAGGTGATGATTGCCTCTGAGTAGGGCAGAGGAATTCCACAAAGAGATTGGAATTTTGGGGGAAACTGGGCCAAGATGAGTCAAGTCAGTCCATCTGAATGCCAACTTTTATACTCAGAACCAAGAAATGAGGCTCAACTTATCCAAATTCCTTCCAGTACCTGAAGGGAGCTGACAAGAAAGATGAGGAGAGACCATTCACTGGAGTGTGGATTGACAGGACAAGGGGGAATGGCTTCAAACTGTCAGAATGTGGATTTGGATTGGATATCATGAAGAAATTTGGGATGGTGAGGCCCTGGCACAGGGTGCCCAAAGAAGCTGTGGCTGCCCCAACCCTGGATGCGTCCAAGGCCAGGTTGGATGGGGCTTGGAGCAACCTGGGACAGTGAAAGGTGTCCCTACCCATGGCAGGGAGTTGGAACCAGATTATCTTTTCCAAGGTCTTTTCCAACCCAAATCACTCCATGGTTATCTCAAAACCAAAGCTAATTAGAGAAGTTTTCATGAAGACAAGGCAATAAAATGCAGAATCTAAATATTGCCTGTGGGTTTTTCTAGAAAACCTCTGCTTCCTCTTCTTGTCTCTCCTCATGGCACAAAACTCACATTTAATCTTGTAAGGGATCAGATCCCAGCTCCCCAAGGACTCTTCATGTCCAGATCTATGCCATCACCTTCCTTTCTATTTTTTTATCCCAAAGCAGATGCTCAGGACACTTTTCTGTGTGGGTTCTTTCATCCCAGGACACTTTCCTAGGTGGATTCCTCCATTTCATCACAAACAAAAGCTGTTACTTTGCAGGAGGTCCACGTGTGACCTACCTTCAAAAGTTCAGGGTGAAGAAATAAACTGCAAAAAAGGGCTCGTTTGTGCTCTATTTAACTTCCAGTGAAGTGATGATGATGGCTCAAAGCTGCCTCCCAACAGTCGTCTGCAGCCCCTGAGCCAAATGCCAAGCCAGGAAGAGAAATCTCCAGGAAAGGAGCAGACAAACATTGTCTTTTATAGCTTGGAAACAGCTGTTCCTGCCTTTGGGCCTGCACACTCAGGAGTCACTGACCTGGTTTACCCAGCCCTCGGTTTCTGCTTTATATCCCCGTGTCTGCTGATAATTGATGCATTCCTAATTGTTATTTAAACTCCGTTAAAGTGGATATTGGTAATTAATTATCTCTTGCCTTGCTGAAACAATCATACTGTCAGTAGAAATAGTGAAAGTGGAGCCAAATTATGCAAATTCTTTAGTGAGAGTGATTAGGCAGGAGGGTTGTTTTATTTTTATTTTCTTCTTGGAGGCTTTTTGAGGGTTTTTTTTTGAGCTTGTTGCTTTTTTGTTCCCGGCACTGAACTTTCTGAACCTCTAAAACACCAACTTGGCATCTTTTCTTCAAACAGCTTTGCAAAGAGGATAAAGATGGAAATAAAGAGACATATGGTGCACACGAGCCTAATTCATGCAAAGTTGCTCATCCTGGGCAGATGGAAATGGATGTTTGAGTGCCTTGGCTGGAAAGATGCTTTAAAACTCACCTTCTTTTTATTTTCCCTTTGTCATCAGCCTGGCTAATGAGCAGCTCCAAGGCAACTTTTCTTGCTGCTCAGACTCTTGTGCAAATTAATTTTGCAGCTGTGTGACTTCCTTGGCCTTTTTCTCCTGAGTTTGGATGACAGATTTATTTCTTGAATGGCAGCAAATGCAAAACACACACAAAATTCCCAGTGTTAATGAGGAAGGGGTTAATCTGATCTGGGAAACAAAGGGAAAGGGGAAGAAGAGGCCAAAATATGTTTGGGACTTCCCTGTCACCCAATGGGATCTGCAAAACTCACTTATGCTTCTCTTTTTCCTCCTTGCATGTCTTAATATCTTTTCTGAAAATACGAGCCTGCCCTAGGCACAGCTCATGTCAAATTATTGACTGCCTGGAGCTTGGGGGAATTTGTAAGAGATTCATCACTTCTTTCTCTTCTTTTCTCTTTTTTTAAAACCTGTTCTTTTTTTTTCTCATCTTTCTTCCTTTGCATCACTGATCCATCAGACATTGATCTTCACATAAAGGTGCAAAGTGAGTCAACAGACTCCTGCCACATTTTTATTAAGCAGCTTTCCACTGGGAATCAAAAGACATTGGATAAGAGAGAGCCTTGCCAGTATCCTGAAATAACATCCCCCAAAACCCTTCTCTGAGTTTGTCTGGATTTTAAGACCCCAAAGTAGTTCAAGACTTGAGAAGGATCAAGTGGTGTCTGGTTATATAAATCCCTGATTAAAACTTTAAACTGAAAGGGAACAGGTTTAGATTGGAGATGAGAGAGGAATTCTTCCCTGAGGGTGGTGAAGCTCTGGCACAGGTTGTCCAGAGAAGCATCCAAGGCAAGGTTGGACGGGGCTTGGAGCAACCTGGGATAGTGAAGGTGTCCCTGCCCATGGCAGGGGGTTGGAATGAGATTACCTTGAAGGTTCATTCAAACTCAAACCATGATTCCATGATCTTTAACCACAGCAGCTCAGATATCTGGATAGAATTTTGAGGAACCAAATCCTTCAAGGAGAAAATACTTTCCTGCTTTATCTATAACTCATCATTTAATGTATTTTCCTCTGTTCAGAGACCTAAAAGTATTTGGTGATCAGCTTGTGCAAACAGGATTTCATGGAATCATAGTTGGAAGGGACCCAAAAGGATAATCAAGTCCATCTCCTGGCCCTGCACGGACAAGCCAAGAATCCCAAATTGAGGCTGAAGTGTTGCCCAAACACTTGTTGAACTTGTTGATTTTTCAGGGATGGGACTGTGGGGCTCATTCTTCTCCTGCTGTTTTTTTTTTTTTTTTCCATCCTTTTGAAATTCAGAGGAAAAGCATTTCCTAAATGCAAACACAGCTGGAATTTCCACTACAAGGTGAGAAAAATTAAGGAATATACAGACAGGGGTTTGTGCACAAGGCAGATCCTCTGGGACTGAGTTGGGGGCAGTGAATTCTTCACCATTCATGTCCTTATTTTCTCAAACTATCAAACCAATGCAAATCCCTTTTCACTGCTGGAAATACTAGAGTTGGGAAAATGTGAAACACAGCAGCAGCAGCTCCTTGAACGTCCTTCAGGACGTGGCTTTGTTACAACCACAGTTGTCACCTGCACTTGAGGGAGAAGATGATGGATTTGTTCATCAGCTTCATAATTCCATTGTTATTGAAATTACACCTGCAAAGGACAAAGAGAGCTGGGTTAGGAGTTTGTGCCTTTGACCCATTCACGAGGTCCTTGAGCTGGCACAGTTCTGCTGAAATTCCTCCCAGCTCACACATTGTGCATGGATTTGTCTCTGTTCCATAGAAAAAGATGGAAAATACGTCCTCAAGTGCCATATCCACACTTTTTTTGAACACTTCCAGGGATGGTGAGTTCACCACTTCCCTGGGCATCTTGTTCCAATGCTTGAAGAACTTTTTCCTAATATCCAATTTAAATCTCCCTTGAAGAAAGTTCCAGTCATTTCCACAGGGCACACCACACGTGAATTTTGAAATGCTGTACCAGCTTCTCCCACAGTTCCAAGGAGAAGGAAGTAGATTTTTTTTTTCCCCACAGGAATTTGGTTTTTGGGCCTGCATCTCAGTCCCTCAAATGATTGAGGTCTGATGGCTTGAAAAGCCATATCTCCCTGCTGACCAAGGATGCAAAGGAAGAGCAAATTATTCCAGGATAGAGAGTGGAAAATGAGAAGATCTCTTTAGGAAAATGACAGAAGAGAGGGGAAAAAACCTCACAGACAATGGGAAATTTTCAATACAGATCTTCAAAGATCTCTGCCATCCTCCTTAAATCTGCCTCTTCCTCAGAGTGGTTATTTCAGCATAGAATCATGGAATCATGGAATTATTAAGGTTGGAAGTGTGCCACATGAAGTCATTTATTAAACACCTCCAGGGATGGGGACTCCACCACCTCCCTGGGCAGCCCATTCCAATGTCCAGCAATGCTTTCCATGAAGAAGTTCCTCCTGGGAATTGCATCCTGAACTCCATCAAGAGATCTACAACACCATCAAATATTTGTGGGTTTGAGGAGACCTGGCAATGAAAAATATTTTTTAAGTTGACACTTAAAAAATGCTGAAGTTGGGTTTTAAACAGATCAGGACAACTGGGAAGGGCAACCAAAACTTTGAAAATGCCAAATGAAATGGAGGCAAGAGGAGAATTTAAGGCACTGGAATTACCCACATGGCTTGGGAACATTCAATTTGTTCTGTTGCATTTCCTAGGAAAATAAATATTTTCTTCCCGTGTTCTCAAGAGTTTAAATAAATGCTGGGACTAACTTGGACTCACATGGAGTCATTTAGGGAACATCAGCATTATGCCTTTGCTCTGGGCTGAGGGGTTGCCTAAGCCCAGGTGATGCACAGCAAGGATTTGTGTGTGATAACTCCAGCTTGTGCTCGAGCTTTGATCCTTAGGAATGGAAGATTTTCCCAACAAGATGTTTCACGTGCAACTGTCCCAGGAGTTTGAGCAGATCAAACCATTACAAACCCTCTTTATTCCCAGCTCCAAAGCCTTTGGTTTCTCTCCAATCTGCCTTTGTTTTGAGCAAACATACAAGATTTGTCCTTGGAGCTGGAAACAATCCTTCCCTTCCCAGTCATTTGGTGTGAGCTGGTATCCAAGGTTATTTTGGCTTTTTTCTTTCTGATGATAAATCAGAGAAAGCTGTTGATGGGGAAACTTCTTTGTCTGGGTACAATAAAGGAGGGAACTTTTGGCTGCCATTTGCCCTCTGGCATTTTTCAGTGGTAGAAAACAAGGAAGAGAAATGAGCACAGCCTTTGGATTAGAGCAAACCCTCATCTTCCAGTGGAAGCTGCTTCCCGTGGCTCAACTTTTCAACTTTTGCCAGGAGGTGAATGTAACAGCCTGTTCCTTTTTTTCCCCTCATGAGGCTTCCCTGGAGAACAGCTTGTGGCTGCTCCTCGCAGCCCCTGGTTAAAAATAAATGTGGTTTGCAGAGGCAATTTGGATCCCTGCTGCAGGGAGGGCTCAGTGCCCTCTCCGTGTCTCTAGTTGGTTTTCCCTCTTGGAACATCACACACACCACAAGTGGGATAATCCCACTCCTCACCAGGGCTACTCCAGCTCCTAATCATGGGAATGCAGGATGTGTAAAACCAGTGCTCCCCTCTTTGGAGTCGTGTTGAGAAATAATTGCAGCAATTCTCCATCCCAGGCAAGGTTAATTAGTGTTGTATCCCCTTCCATACCGCCAATTTTCTTCTTCAGCATCAGGAAAGCAAAGTAATCCTTATGGGAATTAAAATTAAAGATGTTTTGGTCCCCAGTGGAGCAAACAGTGTCCTAGCCCTGCTTTGAATTGCTGGGATTATTCCTTGGAGAGAGACTTTTCAGGGTCAGTCCTAGACTTGAGTAGAAGAAATAACCTTTGGAAGTCACACGGGGTTGTACTTCCCATGAGAATTTCCAGACCTGGAAATCGATCTGGAACAAAAGTGACGTTTTGAGCAGCTGAAGGAGTTGGTGATGTCCAACTTGGAAAAACAGAGGATCAGGGCAGACTGTTATTCTCTACAACTCCCTGACAGGAGGGTGCAGCCAGGTGGGAGTTGGCCTCTTCTCACAGGGAACAAATGACAGGACAAGGGGAAACAGGCTCAAGTTGAGCCAGGGAAGGTTCAGGTTGGATATTAGGGAACATTTCTTCACTGGAAGAAAGGGTAACCTTTGGAACAGGACCCTCAGGAGTAGTGGAGTCCCCATCCCTAGAAGTGCTTGGAAAAGGAGTAGACCTGGCACTTTGCCACATGGTTTATTGGATATGATGGCACTCAGTCAAATGTTGGACTTGATGAACTTGGAGGACTTTTCCAACCTTAACTATTCCATGATTTCCCCTGTCCCGCAACACCAACACCCATTTCTCATTAAAGAGGGCACTGCATTTCTTCCCCTCACAGTTCCCCTCGGTGTTAATCCTTTTGTCATTCAAACCCATGAAATAGTTTGAGTTCATCCCATATTTCCTTTTTATTCTCCTTTTTTTATTCAATTTTACCCTCCATGTCTCTGCCTGGAAGAGCAATTTGCAGCCCCAACACAAGAGAAGGGTGAGGATTCACGGAACTGTCTGAGCACTTTTAAGAAGTGTTTATTATCCCCAAACCCAGTTCTGCTCTTAATGAATTCCTGTGCCACACATCCGAATGCCAGCCGTGCTTCCAGGGAATCAGGCTGCCATCCATCACTGCTTAATCTGTCCTTAATGGGCAGCACGTGAGGAGCAGCCACCAGGAGAAGAGGGGACATTAATGGGACAGCAGAAATAAAACAGGGGAGGGAAGCTGAAAAGCCTCATTAGGTGCATGGGCAGCCCAAGGAGAGTTTTCTTTTAATATCTCTGCTTTCTGTCAAGGCTGGAACATCTCTCACACTGAGGTTTCAAGTCACCCACATATGCTCAGATTTTGTGAGAAAAGGTTGGTTTTTGGTTTTTTTTTAAATAGCTGAGGAATATTTGTGCACCCATAAAAAAAGGAATATTTTATAGCCTTTATTAAAAAAGGTCTGTACTTGAGATAAAAGACAGGACAGCAGATGATGCCAAATGACTTGGCAAGCCCTGAAGCTGTTCCAAGCCTGGTCACTGCAAAGCTTTGCTAAATCGAGCAGGGGAAAGTTTCAAATCTGCAGTTCTTCCTGCTGCAGGTAAAGATTTATTGGATGTTACATATCTGCTCAATGCTGGGGCTCACTGTGGCCCAAAGCCATCCATGCTTTTATTGGCCAAAGGAGGGAAAGGGATGGTTCTGCCTCACTTTTCCTGACTGGATTTCCAGTTCCATCATCTTGTTTCAGCCTCTCTCACATCCCCCACATTGCTGCAAGTACCATCCAACCTGGCCTTGGACAATTCCAGGGATGGGGCAGCCACAGCTTCTCTGGGCAACCTGTGCCAGGGCCTCCCCACCCTCACAGGGAAGAATTTCTTCCTTATGCCCAATCTACCTCCTCTTTTAGTCTGAACTTGTTCCATGCTCAGCCTTTTATCCAAGGCATTCATTCCACAGAGGCTGAGGAAAAAGCAGGATGTAGGATGATATCTCTGCATCATTGATTAAAGTCTGAACTTCCCAATTTCCCTTTTCCTCAGATGATTTTCCTTCCTAGAGGCAGAACTGCACAAATTCTTCTCCTCTCTTTCTCTTCTCTTCTCTTCTCTTCTCTTCTCTTCTCTTCTCTTCTCTTCTCTTCTCTTCTCTTCTCTTCTCTTCTCTTCTCCTCTCCTCTCTTCTCTTCTCTTCCCTGAACTTCCCTTCTCCTTTTAGATGGTGCAACCTGTGCCTTGGGTGGGTTTATTCAGGTCTAAGCCTTCCTTTTGGGAGTCTGTGGCCAAGAGTAAATTGAGAGGGCAGTTTTCATAAGCAAAATACTTTTATTGGTGTTTTTTGAGTGTTTCATTGCGGTTCTTAAAGTTTTTATGATTTGGATTAGGGATTGGGTTTTTTTGTTTTGTTTTGTTTGGGGTTTTTTGTTTGTTTTGTTTTGTTTTGGGGTTTTGTTTGTTTGTTTTATGTGAATTTTGTCATGTTAGATACAAGTCAATGCATACATGAGAATAAAAATAGAATCAAGAAGTAAAACTGGTTCTGTTGGAGTCATTACCAGGCAACAGCTTCATTTCCACAGATGGTCCCAGTGGTTCCAAGTGTTTAATTCTGATCCCTTGTGAGTTCATCTCCCTGATGAACAAGGAGGGAACATCTTTCTGGCCCTCCAGGTCCTGGGCTCATTTTAATTCCCCACCTTTGGCTCTCCCTCCACAGTTCCTGGTTCTCCAGTGAGACATAAATTCTCCAAAGCCATTTTCTCCCCTTCCTGATATTTTACTTTTGTTTCTTTCTGATTTATCCCCACCAAACAAATTCAAGATCCAGGATCCAGGCCAGAGAATCACATTCTGAAGCCATTTACTTCCCTTCCTGATATTTTTATTTCTCGTATTATCCAAGATGGTTCAGAATACTGTCTCACTTCCTAATTGTTATTTTATTTTATTTATTTTGAGGTAATCTGATTAAAAAAGTGTTTTCCCTCTTTTTTTTAAGTGATAAGAGTCATAAATATCCTGTCTGGAATCACAACCAGGGTGAAGGAGAGAAGGAAAAGACATTTAATTGTATCTCACTGGCCAAACTACAGCATCAACCTCTTGAAAAAAGAAAGATTAAAACCATAAACAAAGCCATTTGTCCATAGAAAGGGCAAATATTGAAGGGAAATTAATGTAATGGTGTTAATAAAGGGAGTGCTGCAATGTGCTGGCTGCTGTTTTGGGGAATTTTTTTCCACCCACAGGGTCTGTGGTGTTTTAGAAGTTGGGTGATGCCTCTTTTGAAGATTTGTGCAAGAGATTGGTCTGCATTTATGCTTGTGAATCCCTACACACAAAACAAAAAAACACAAAAAAGGATTTCATTGCTTTGTCCCAAAACTTTTCATCCAGAATTAACCGCAAATTCATGGGATATCACTGGGCTGACACCAACCCCACCACAAGAAACAATTTGTAGCATTTTTAAATGAAAAGGGAAATGAAAGAGATTAAGGAAACTCTTTTAAACCCTTCATAATAAAACCTTGTGTGTGTGTGTATACTAAAGTGCTCAAAACCTTTGAAGAGTTGGTTAAAAGAGAGGTTAAAAATGCTGCTGGAGCAGCATGAAAGCCCAGATTTGAAGTGATTAAAGCTTCAAGACATAACTGGCTGTGTAGGGATGGTTCAGGGAGGTTGTTGGGGCATCACTTGAACTCTAAATTGACCCTCAGAGAAGGGACAAGAGGTGACATCAGAGCAAACTCCTGTGGCTGGACATCTGCAGACCTGGAGGCTCTTCCTGGCCATTCACCCTCCTTGACAGAAAGAAATGGTCTCAGTTGTGAGTTGTCACTTCCCATTAAAGCAGCTTCCTTCCCCTCCTCTGAGCGCCAGAGAGGGAAACAACAACAACAACAACACTAACAAAAAATAAAAATCAGAGAATTGTCTGAACACCCCTCGGGGTCATTGCAAGAACCTTTCACTAGCCAGGGCCAGCTGGCTGCCAAATAAATCCTTCCCATTGCTGTGTGGAGGAAGGAGCAGGGTCATTTGTCACACCTCCTTCAAGAGCAGTGACTCTCTGTGTAACAGGCTGGAGGCAGGAAGGTGCTGGATAAATGTGGTTTTGGATGCAGTCTCTGTGGATTTCCAGGAGGTCCTTTGCTGTCCAAATTCCTGGCAATTTGACATCTGGATTAAATTCCTGCTGTGCCTTGTGAGGACAGCTGTGTCAGAGGAATGTGCTGGTGGCCATGGAGAAAGAAAAAGGGAAAAAAAATCCTCTCACCCATGTGTGTGAGGCTGAAATAACCCACAGCTCCTCAGATGAGGTTGCCCTCATCCATATTCAGAGAGCACAGGAAGGGATGCTCCTGCTGTGCTAAAATCTGAGTGCTTCTGAGTATTTCCAAAATGTTGTTATGGTTGGGCCTTATCAGAGAGTCAATGAAAAGCTTCTCCCTAAATTTGATTTCTGTCTGTACACTCAGACCCAGATGCAGCCAGGCTGCATTTTAAATGTGTTCCTGTCACTTGAGTGGTTTTATTTTGGGGTTTTTTTTGGTTGTTGTTGTTGTTGGGTTGTTTTTTTGGTCTTTGTTTTGTTGTTTTTGTTGGTTTTTTGTTTGGGTTTGTTGTTGTTTTGTTTGTTTGTTTGTTTGGTGGGGGTTTTTTCCCCTCAGTTCTGCACCTTCTGCCCCAAAATGGAGGGGGAACTCAATCATGGAATCACAGAATGGTTTGGGTTGGAAGAGACCTTCAAGATTATCCTGTTCCAGCCTCTGCCATGGGCAGGGTCATCTTCCCCTGGACCAGGTTGCTCCAAGCCCCATCCAACCTGGCCTTGGACACGTCCAAGGATGGGACAACCACAATTTCTCAGTTTGAGGTGTCTAAGACAGCGTAATCCCTCCCAACCCAAATCATTTCAGCTTTCTGACTCAGTGGGAAATACATTCTGACTGAACCTATCTGGGGGATCTTCTTTGTCTAGAAATGCCTCAAAATCACAGGTAAACCTCTCCCATTCTGAGCCTCTGTTTTTTGTTGGTTTGTTTTTTTTTTTTTTTCTCCAAGCCTTTTTCATTTTTACCTGGATTTTTCCAGTCCCTAAAACACGGAGCAGGTTGCCTCTGGACCTCAGCCATGGATTTCTGCCTAGACCACAGCCTCAGCAGCACGTTAATGAAATTCCAACACTAAATGACAACCATTAGGCCTGGGCATGAGGAGCAGGCTGCAAATAAAAGCAAGGTTTTATTGTGCAGAGCAATTTCACCGCACAGAGTGAACTATTCAATTAATATTTAAAAAACACCTCAAGATTCCATCAATTAACAGAACGAGGATGTACAAATTACCTATAATTATTATTGCCTCCATAATCAGGGAACAGATTTTTCCCTCTCTTTCCGAGACATTTGGGTAAGGAGCTAATGAGGGGATTCCACTTCAGGTGTGCTGAGCTTCAGCACTTAATTTTGCCGGGTGAGTGATAAACGGCTCTGAATTATTCCTCACTCTCTTGGCCATAAACCTTTTAACAGCTTCAATTTTTTACAAACCATAGACCCTGCATTACAGCCACCACTCTACTCAGCTCGACTCCTTGTGCTGCTTAATACCCTATAAAACGGCCCTCCTAAAGAACATTTCCATGGAAACAGTCCATTAAAAATGATTTTTATAGCTTATGTTTTCTATAAATGGACAGTTCATTTAATGGCCTTTTACTATTACACTTTGCCAGAGCGGCTTCAAATTTAGCTGTATTTAATTATTTTATCATTTGAAACAGCACCTTTTTTTTATTATTATTTTATTTTATTGCCATTGCAAAATTTCAGCTGGGTTCAATGGGCTCTGGGGTATTTTGGAGCACAAAGGAGGTGAAAATTAAGAATTGCATCCCACACACAAACTGTAATAAAGCAAGGTCTCTCCACTGATTTAAGTGTTTCAGAGTGTCCAAGATTTGTGAATTTTATTCCAAAATCGGTTCTCTTTTCACAAAAAAGTGCATAAATGTGCTGTTCAGTAGAACAAGAGGACAGATCAGCCTGCAGATACTTTTTTTGGTGTCAAGATGACTTCCCAAAGTGAAGTTTGGGGTTGCCTTTATCTAATCTCTTGAAACCTTCCTAAAATAAAGAGGAGACGTATTTGCAATGAAACCCAGAATCTGAAAGAAAAAAAACATAAATTGTGTCAGCACTTTGCCGTTATCTGGACTCCTCAGGAACTGAATTAATTCGTGGTGAATTGTACAATTTATCAGTGCTCTCCCAAGGGAGTTCTTGGCCAGGGCTATGGCTGTGGCTCAATTTCCAGAGAGCTCAGCAGCCTAAGGAAGTTCCTGCAGTGTCACAGGTTCTTATTCATCAACAAACATTAACATCATCATTCCTCAACTGGCATTATCATCTCCTTGAGAGAACTTGAGCTGGCTTTTGCTGGGCTTTGTTCACCAAAATCTCCTGGAATCTGTTGCCTTTTCCCAACAGAAGACATTTTTTCAGTTCAGACATTTCTTCAGTTCAACCCGAAGATTTTGTGTTTGAGAAGTCCACAATGTCCACATGGAAACCTTTGGTGTGGGCATTTATTTGGGGCCTCACACATTTCTTTATGCCCAGTCCTGGTGATCCCTTCCAGAAGAACAAGACTGAGGATCTGGGACCCCATGGAGACCATGGACATAACTCTGGTCCCATGAAATTTATCTCCAGACAAATCATGGGGTCATGGATTGGTTTGGCTTGGATCTTCAAGATGATCTCATTCCAACCCCTGCCATGAGCAGGGACACCTTCCACTATCCCAGGATGATCCAGCCTGTCCTTGGATATTTTCAGGGATGAGGCAACCACAGCTTCTCTGGGAAACCTGTGCCAGGGCTTGCCCGCCCTCACAGGGAAGAATTTCTTCCCAATATCCCACCTAACTCTGCTCTCTGGCAGTGGGAAGCCATTCCCCCTCGTCCTGCCTCTCCACCCCTTGTCCAAAGTCCCTCTCCAGTTCTCTTGGAGCCTCTTTAGGCACTGGAAGGGGCTCTGAGGTGTCCCTAAAACCCTCTCTTCTCCAGGTGGACACTCCCATCTCTCTCAGCCTGGCTCCAGAGCAGAGGGGTTCCAGTCCTCAAGATCTCTGTGTCCTCCTCTGGACTCATTCCACCAGGTCCATGTCTTCACCCGTTTTCTGTGCTTGTGCTCCAGCTCCCTGACCAGCTTGATGGCTTCCATGGGACTCTTTCCAGTTTTTCAGTGGGTTTTGCTTCCCTGAGAAAAAAAAATCTCCCAGAGAAGGAAAGCTGGTCCCTGAAAACTCCCCAATGTACACAGCTGCTGAATAGTTTACTCTGTGCTCCTGTCTCCTTACCTGTGCCCTTTCACCAGGCTGGGATTTCTGTTGGGAAACCTATCATAGAGCTGGCTATGGCTTTAACCCCAGCAGGGCAGCTCCAATCTCCTGTTGTCTGCAGTAATTCTCTGAGGGACAATGATAAATGGGCTGCCACTAGTCCAAATCGACAAGGAAATTCCCCAGGTGTCAGGACCTGTTACCAGAAGAATTTCTTCTTACTCTATTCTATTATTTCATTTTTATTTTTGATTTCCTTTTTTCCTTTTATTTTTCTCTCAGATAAGTCAGCACAGGCTGTGATCCCATGCTCAGAGTAAGGAATACCAGGAGAGAAGCAAGACAATCTCTTCCTTTCCCAGTGAGATGTTCCACAAAATTAAAAAAGCTTGGATCCTGCTGAACATGCCTGGATGACCAACTGCTGGAATTAAAAAGCTCTCAGAGATTTAGCAGCCAACCAGTGTTAAATTTTCCTTCCTTTTAACCATGAAAACAGCAACGGAGCCTGACTAACAAGGGACAATTAACTGGAAAACAATCAGAGTTAGAAAAGAAGCTGTGAGCAGCTACAGAAATATTCTCCATAATACCTTAAAATAATATTCACCCATGCTTAATAAATGCCTAAACATTCCCCTCTGGCCCTCAGCATGCAGATCAAGGGATCTTTATTGTCATCAACTAATATTAAAGTATTATTGCAAACTCTGCGTGATTCTATGAGGATTAGACCACTTGGAAGTTTTAGTAGAAAAGTTTGACACCTATCACAATTTTGTATTCATAAAAGTTCACTCCTGAGCCTTTCAGTCTTGGTTCTAGAAGGTCTTCCCAGTTTCCATGTCTGGTGTCCTGCTAAACCAAATCTGTCTCTCAAATATATCACACATTCCACCCATGGAATTGCTCAAGGCTGTGTTAGATGGGGCTTGGAATAACCTGATCTAGTAGAAGATCTGGTGCCCGTGGCAGGGGGGGTCGAATAAGGTGATCTTCAAGTCTTTTCCAACCCAAACCATCCTGAGATTCTTTGATTCCTAAAGGAAAATCTTTGTGCCATGACCAGCAACGTTTTCCCTCTGGCTGCAAAATGAGCAGGTGTGTTTCAGCTTCTCCAACTGCTCAGGAAATCCACCCTTGCTGCCAACTGAACATCAGATTTCCTTGACATCCTGAATTCTCTTCCAGTCTAACTGCCTGGCTGTTTTCACTGAGAGCAAGGGGTAATTCTGAGGGAATATCAACCTTCTGATAATTTTTCAGTCCTCAGCTGCCTCTGGAATTTCCATGCAGATAATTTCCATGATGTTCTGCTGCCCTGCCATTATTTCCAAGCTGGCACTCGAATATCAGTGTGGTTTGGTTAATAATTGCAAGGCTGTGTTTTTGACCATGTTTTTTTTGCAATGAGATTGGGCATTAGGATGAATTTCCTCATAGAAAGGGTTGTCAGGAATTGGAAGGGGCTGCCCAGGGAGGTGGCAGAGTCCCCATCCCTGGAGGTGGCACTCAGTGCTCTGGGCTGGGTGACAAGGTGGACATGACTCACAGGTTGGACTCAATGATCTCGGAGGTCTTTTCCAACCTAAATGATTCCGGGATTCTGAAGGGAAATGAAATTGGAATTTTATGTTGTGAGGAAGCTCATGGAGGACCTGCTGCCATCCCTGATCTCCCATTGAATTCTAGTCTGAGATCACGCAGAAAGATTTGTTTTTGAGTGGTTCACACTGAAGTAATCAGGAAATATGGATATTTCAGCTTGGTCAAGGGCAGGGACATGGAAATAGATGATCTTTAAGGTCTCTTCCAACCCAAACCCTTCTATGACTCAATGATTGATTACTGATTATTGAGCTAATCTTTCTGCAAAAAAGTCTTGTTTCAACATTTTCTGTCTCTTGTCTGGAATGGTAGGTAAGAACAGAAGATAAAATTTTTAAAACTTCTTTTTTGAGGCATTTCTAAGCTGAAATTTTCCTCCCTCTCATGGCAACTGTGTTTGACAGCTAATTTTATTATTTTTAAAAATTTCCCACTTTGTTTTTCGTCCTGTTTCCACTTTCATCCACTGTTTCTTGAATCTCTTGCAAAAATTACCTCCTTCACATCAGTCTGGAACACACTCTCTTTGGAGGGAAGTTTAGTTGCCTGAGATGGGGCTTTTAGACCTCAGGATTCTCCTCAAACCTTCATCTGCTGATCCAGATGGGGAGGTTACCCCATCCCATCCACCCCTGGATAATCACAGCTAAATTGACATGAAAACAACGTTTTGGACACTCGGATAATGTCAGGAATGTGAATTTGAGCTCAAATCCAACTGACCTGAAGGCTGTTGGTGCCATGTTTAGTTGAGACAGATTCTGCAATTGATCCCAAAGACTCATCCCGGAGTTCCAAAGTTTGGCACAGCTCAGGGTAGGCACTCAAAATTCAGGGGTTTTTATGGTTTAGGCAATCCAGCAGCATTTTGAAGAGCTAATGCTGAAGAAGCAGAGAAGGGAATGAAATAATCTTAATTTGGAGATGAAAAAACTCTGTTAGGGCTCAAGGCTACAGGGTTGTATCATCCCACCTCCTCAGGTTTCCCTCATCCACACCTCCAACTATTTTTCTTGTCACTACAGGGATCAAATACTTCCCAGAGCAATTACACTCTCGGGGTAACATTATTTCTGAGATCTGGCTTTGTTCACTCAGAGAAATAAAAAAGAAACAGCAGATTAAAAAAAAAGAGATATTTTAATATTTGGAGATATTCAAAACATGTCTGATCCTTCCTCTCATGTTTTATCCCCTTAAATCGTGCCTGGTGAGGCATCAGTGCCACCAACCCCTATTGTTGCAGGCTTCCAAATCATTTTATTTAGGGAAATAAAACATAGAAGGTGATTTGAACGTTAATGAGGTGAGATACGAGTTTTTTATGTGTCAAATCCATCCCTGCTTAATGATCTAATTCACTGTGCAGGCTCCTGGTTAAGGCAGATAACGTGGCCCTCTCAGAACACCACAGGACTGAGTTATACCTCACTTAAAAGCTCCCTCAAGTCTCTGTGGTGATGAATAACAAGGATCTGTGAGTTAGAGAGAGATCAGAAGAGTTTAGGATGCCTCAACCTTCTTCATTTCAATCCTGCTCCTCATGAAAAAACCTCCCTTGATGGGAGTAAAGTGATATGGATCATATCATCTGAGGGCTGGATGAATCCTTAAGAGGTCTGGGTTTGCTCATCCACTTTGGGAGGGAAACAATCAGATCTGTCCCCAGTCCCACATTTCTGTTTGGGTGTGGATTTTGTGTTTCCTCCTGCCCTGCTGTGCTGAACAGACTCACAGCTTACACAGTGTCCATCTCTGTGAGAAGCAAAGCAGAACCTCCATAACTGTGGTGGAAGTTTGAAAGTGAAAAACAAGGTCAGAACATGGGGGCAATATATCAGGAGTGAAACAGAGCAAACCCATCCGTCCTCTCTGGTCTGCATGGACTACCATGGTCTGGAATTGGTTTATTTTACAGGGTGAAATGGGATAGAAATGGTGAAATATTGGGAAGAAATTCTACCCTGGGAAGGTGGTGAGGCCTTGGCACAGGTTGCTCACAGAAGCTGAGGCTGCCCCATTCCTGGTAGTGTCCAAGGCCAGGTTGGATGGAGCTTGGAGCAACCTGGATTAGTGGAAGGTGCCCCAGGGGGTGGAATGAGATGATCTTTAAGGTATTTTCTAACCCAGACCATTCTGGGATGCTATGTGTGATAAATTTATTACTATGTTGGCTTTCCAATGGTTAGAGTGAATGCTATGTATTTTATAACGTTGACTTTTGTGAGAGAAGTTTTGCTAAAGTTTAGAGTCCTTTCAATGCGAATATTGTGTTGTGATATCCACGTTGGTGAGGAGCTGTTTTAATGTTAACACTTAATGAAGGAATCAAAACCTGTTGAATGTTTTGTAACAAATGACCAGGACTATGACCACTGCACATGCTCCGAAAAGGCTGGACAAAGGAGGAACCATGTTGAAAGTTTGAATATGTATGACCATTTATGAATATGTATTTGGCTGATGCAATACCCAGGGTGTATCAGGGGTGTTGCTGTGATGACCGGTGTGCCTCTGTTCCTTTTGTTTCATTGATTTTGTCCCCTATTGTCACTTATTAAATTTTCTTTAAATTTTAAGTGAGGAGTGGGCTTCATTTCTCACATATGGAAAAAGAGTTGAGTGAACCATTTCCCTTTGATTCTTCTTCAAATTAGCACTGTGCAACCCATACCCACATTCCCTCCCATTCACAGCAGGCTCAGGCCCAGCCAGGAAAATGTACATCTGCTTCCAAAGTAAAAACCACAGAATCATGGATTCATTAAGGTTGGAAAAGACCTCCAGGCTCATCCAGTCCAAGCTTTTACTGAGCACCACCGTGTTCACCGAGCCATGTAGTAAAGTGACACATCTACTCATTTTTAGAGCACTTCCAGAGATGGTGACTTCAGCATTTCCCTGGACAGCCTGCTCCAGGTTCTTAACCACTTCCAATGAAATTTTTCAGGATATCCAACCTGAACTGCCCTGTAAGAGCCTGAATGAGAGATACAGGACTCCAGATGGCTTTTTAAAGCTGCTGGTTATTTCATAGATTGAAGTTACAGCAGTCCTGGGTCATGGGTAACAGAGCCAAGCCCATAGCTGTCAGCATCAGCTTATAGGCAAAACTTGAAGCCCCTTTAGTTCTGATTACAATGCATTATATAGTTTTCTTTACTGAGCATCTTAATACATAAAAACCAATCAGCATCACACACAATACTTTTGCTGTTTCTTCTAGGATATCATTACCATCATTACTGTGTTATGTTACAGTTTGAGCTTAAAGTTGTTTTTCTGTTTTCTTGCAGTGGAAAATTCTTAGACCTTTTTCCTACTTGGTAAAAAACAGGGGGGTTTTGCCTATAGTATCTTTTGCTTTTCTTGAGACCTCTTTTTGCTTGCTAAAAACATCTTCTTTGTTTGTGGTCAACATATCATTTGCTCTAGCCATAAGACCTCTTTCCAATTTGACTTAACCTTTGCTGTCTTAGTTGTCCAGTAACTGGCTCAGCAATCCTTAATTTAGACATATTTTATTCTTCTACATGAAAATTTGGTTCTATCTCTATTCCGCTTTCAGGTTCTACATCCTGAGAGCCTTCTGCTAAGCATTCATATCTGTAAAACTTTCCTGTAAACTTTCATCATTTCCATCACTGCCCCTGGAGAAACCTGAGGCTATTTCCCTTTGCCCAACTAAAGTGTGTGTATAGGAATTATGGCATTTACATCCTACCCATAGTTACTGTAGATTTTACACTACATTTATCTACACAGAGAAACTGTGCCATGAGCAGCTCCACAGATACCAGCAGAGGAGTAATAGAATAAGTCCCAAAAAACCCCCAGTGAATTGGCACTAATGCAAAAAAAAAAAAAAGAAAAAAAATGAGCTGAAGTATTTTTGCTCTTCAGAACTGTTGGACTGAAACAATTCAGGTCCATTTAACAGCTGAATTCCTCATTGGAAAAGAAGGATTTCTCCAGGGATAAGGTCTTTTTTCTTTGCTCACAGACAATATTTAATTTAGAAATTTAGCCCCAGACAACAAACCATTAAGAGGCAAAAAGCTTTTGATGCTGGTTGAGTAACTGCTCTGCTCAACTCAAGCTAGAAGTTTATTTCAACAAAAGGAGTTGATTGTTTTGGGTTCATTTAACCCGAGAGAGTTTTTATCCTGCCTTCATTACTCCACTTTATCACCTGAACAAGAGCAAAAAAAGAGGCAAAAAACAATTGATGCACCTTTTACATACAACCTGAATTTGTAATACAAGCTGGAAAACACTGAAGTCTGAGCTCCTACTGCCCTAAGTTTTACCAAGGCAGTCAGCAGAAGGGTTTTGGAAAGATTTGTGACTGTTCTTGGTTTTGTTTTCGATGACTTCAGCAGGGTCCAGCACTCTCTGTTCTCCTAAATCCAAGGAGAGACCAATCCTCCAGCAAAATTGTCCCGTTGCCCTCCCCACCTTGCTCAGTGGCACAGCCATAAAAAATTCACAGCCACTAATGACCTGCTTGGCCCCAGCTTTATTATCTAATTTGGAAGTCATCTCTTTTATTTTACTTTTTAATGGCCTGGTTTCATCAAAGTGTGCAAAAAGGGGTGGTTGGAGGCAAAGCCACACACCCATAAAACTAGACTTTATTAGAGAAAATTGTTAAACTGATCTTATCTCAACACATGAGTTTTGTCACTTTTATCCTTTCAATTCTCTCCTCCATTCACTGGGGGGTGACTGAGCATCTCTGGGGTTAGAACACAGCAATTTTACGAAATTACGTGATGATTTACAAACACACAGATTTTAGCAGCCACACCTTCTGCAGGATGCTGGAGAAGAAAGGGAACAAATCCAGATTCCCCTCAATCCGTAAGTTCTTTCAGGGAGCTGAAGTGTTCACACCCAGCTCTTTGTGTGTACTGAGAAGCTCTCAGCAATAATTAAAGAAGGGTGTTTGGAAATCTTAAAGTGTTTGTTGACATTTTTTATTTGTCTCATGTTGCAACTTCTCTGTTGCATTGAATGTGAAGTTCACCTACTGCCACTTAATTAACACATGTTAATGAACTAATCACAGAATCATAGAATGCTTTGGGTTGGAAGGGACCTTTTACAGGGACGTGCTGTGACAGGACAAGGGGGAATGGCTCTAAATCCAAAAGAAATTAGATTTAGGTGGGATATTGGGAAGAAATTCCCTGTGAGGGTGGGGAGGCCCTGGCACAGGTTGCCTGAAGAAGCTGTGGCTACTCCAGCCCTGGAAGTGTCCAAAGCCAGGTTGGAGGGGGCTTGGAACAATCTGGGATAGTGGAAGGTGTCCCTGCCCATGGCTGGCATGAGGGAGCTAGAATGAGATGATCCTGAAAGTCTTTTCCAACCCAGACCATTCCATGATTCCATGAACAGGACAGCTCTAGCAGGAATAACTGCAAGAGTCTGTTTTAGAGTATCCCTGACCCTGAGGGCAGCACACCTCAACACAAATGTAGAAAAGTCCAAATTCAGTTTGTTGTTTTTTGTGGGGTGTTTTTTGACAGGTGTTTCACCACCCTTCATGGATTCATCCATCCACGGGGATTCTTCCATGGGATGGGATGGGATGGGATGGGATGGGATGGGATGGGATGGGATGGGATGGGATGGGATGGGATGGGATGGGATGGGTGATTTCTGTGGGCTTGCAAGTCCTTAAGCAGGTTGCTCTGGTGGCTACAGAAAGCTGAGAACTTCTAACAAAACAGGAGAAACAGGATCAAAAAATCAGGGCCATGCCAAGGCATCTCTTCCCAGAGAAACCTTCAGGTGCAAAAAAAAAAAAAAAATTCTGCTCCAGTTTCAAAGTTGCTCTCTGGAGTTCCTCCATTTTCCAACTTCCTCTATTTTCCAGCTCTTCCCCTCCAGCAGCACTAACAGCACCCAAAGGTAATGATTTGCTGAGGTGTCATTTTCCTGTTTTGGTTTCTCCATCAGCCTCTGGGCACTGAGAGTGCAAGGTGACAACTGTGACCCCTGGTACTCTCCTAGGAACCACTGTCTTACCTTGGAGTAGCCATAAAACTGGGATTGATAGCGAGTTTGGCAATTAAAAGTGGCATTTAAAAAGCCCACGGCGTCTTGATGTCGCCTGACTTTTCAGGAGCAGTTTATCCAGAAGGAAAAATGACAAAAAAACAAAGGAGAGGGGAAAAATCCCTGTGCAGACAGAGCCAAGCTCCTCAGATCCATTGCAGCTCTCTTCTCCAAGGATGCATGGGGAGCATTTGTTTTCCTTTTAACATCATCATTGACATTTCACTGTCACAAACCTCCCAAATGCCTCGCTCTTTTAGGGAAACATAAATGAAGGCTGAGAGATTATTTGCATCCCTGGAGTTTTTAGACTGGGAAAGAGGTTTTTGGGCAAGTCTGATGTGATTTTTCTCCACAATTCCCTCCAACCTGTGGAGGGATGTTTTCTTCTCCTCATGGCAGCTAAAAGTTCCCTCATAAGTGATCGGTCAGAACTTACATAGACTAAATTCTGATGAAATCCCAAACTTTGCAGACACCAATATTTGGAATCAAATTGCATTTTCCCTCACAGCTGCTTTTCCTAACCTGTCTTTGCAATGAAGAACAGGCCCTCTGTACTGACCCAGGACATGAGATTCATCTAAGAGTTATGCCTTTTTCCATACTCCTAAGAGGAATGTGCAAACAGAAATAAAAATTAAATTCTCGGACTCTCGTGGGCTTTCCTGACACTTTGTGATCCCTTTATTTTCCAGCCTGGACACAAGACCTTGTCATCTTTGCATCACATTTCATACAAGGGTCACGTGCCCTTGATACATTTCCAGTTATGCAGTTGAATTGATGGCAGTTAAAACCAGTTCTATGTCTCATGGCATCTTTTATCTTCTTTTGAATAGATTTCTATTTTACAAACCCTGTAATTTTCAGGTGAACAAAGTAAAAGGCAACCCTACAATCAGGAACTAAGAGAAAAGAGAACATTTTAGGCTCCATGAGAGAGAAAAATCTCTCTTGGGCTTCACAAACTTGTTTGTAGACATCTGCCAAGAGAAAAAGCTCTTCAGGATAGAGAGAAGTTTGACTGCAACTGAGACAGGCCTTGTTCACCTGCCCAAATCTTAACTCAGAAGTTTAGATACTGTATATCCTTTTTTTAATATTTCCAGGGATGGAAGCTAAGACCTTCTCCTTTCTCACTGAAGAATTTTGTTGGTCATGCAATTGGTTTCACCTTGGTTCTGCATAATATTGGAGCTGCTGCTTCCAGGAATATTCAACGGGAAATACCTGGAGAATGAAAAGAGAATGGGCAGATGTGGCAACACAGACAACACTTTTGGAGAGGCACCTTTGTCCTGCTGGGATCCAGATCCCAAAATGTGTGAGACAGAGGCAACTTGAGCAGTTTTCCAAGGAATGGAGAGCAGCCTCTTTGGAGGGGCTGCTGTCACCCACCTTTGGTGTCACAAAAACAAAATAAAGGAGATCTGAGTGGGAATCTTCTTCAGGAAGGAGGAGAAACAAAAAATGACCCAGCACCCAGATTGTGGGAGCTGCAAGTTCTCCACTCTTGGTCCAATTAGTCCAACAAAACTGGGTCTGTAGTGCTTGACGAAAAGTTTTTCAGGAGCCACTGTGGAGACTGGATTTTCTTGTGGTAATTCACACTTGTCAAAGGGGAAAGAAGGAAATGGCTCCAGCTCATAATGCCTCAAAATCCAGATCAGAAAATACAACCATAAAATCTGGATGCTTCAGCCAGGGCAGCCTCTCACTCCTGAGAAAAACAGAGAAGGAAAAACATTCAATAATTCCGCAAACTTCAGAAATAGAAATATTTTCATTTGCTTACTGATTGCTACCACTAATTTTAGAAAATAGCAACTGCTCTTCTATTAATAATAATATTTTTTAAAAAAAGATAAATAGGTTTATCTTTATTTTCATCTCTAAAAATTGAGACTGAAAACCATGACATTACTCCAGGCAGGGAAATGAAGCCCAGGAAAATGCTGTGGTGACAATGTCCTGGGATGAAGGTTAAAATATCCATCTTTTCCCACAAAATATTCTTACTGTGTGGTTAGAGGTCCGCAGGCTGTGAAACCTTCTCCCAGCCCATATTTTCATGGCTGCACCATAGTAAGACTCACAGAAAGTGGTTTTATTCCAGTTTGGCTCTTTCCAAAATTATCCTGCAGTGAATTTAAAAAACCTGCATGTGGTTTGGTTCCTGCCACAACATCCTGAGAAATAAATTTCCGTGGACACATGGAAAGCCCTGGTACAAAGGTGTTAATCTCTAGCTTCAAGAAAGAGCAATTTCCTTAGGAAAACTAATGGAGCTGTATAGTAATTGTGAACAATTCCTGCAGCAATGGAAATGTCAGCTATTATGTATTCCTGTTATTTCCCACAGGCATTTCCCTTGACTGATGTTCCCATGGCTGAATAAAATATTCCAACCCATTATCCAGGGGATTTTACCTAAGTATTTTTCCCAAACAATCCCTCTCTAACCTTTGTGAACAAGTAACTTCTCGCACTCATGTTGTGACTAATGAGTAAAAAAATAGATTAAAACTCACCTAAAACACAGATGTAAGGTAGCTGCCCATGGATAATGGAAATGAACGGAAAAGGCAAAAAAATATCCCAGCAGGTTTTGCAGGGATTGCTCTAAACCTGAGGTTATTTTTTGCAGGTTGCTTGAGGCAAATATGAATTTATTGATGGGGAAATGTGTGATTGATGAAAAGATTGAAGGGGAGGTTGAACCTTGGTATGGGAGGGGTGTTGAGGGATCTGAATGGCATTGGGACAGCTAAAGGAAAAAGGTAGCCCCATGGAAGCAAAAGATCATGGAATAATAGTCATTAAGGCTGGAAAAGACCTCTAATCAAGTCCAATTATTGCCGAGGCCACGACTAAACCAAGCCCCTAAATGCCACACCTCCATGGATTTTTTTTAACATTTCCTGGGATAGTGACTCCATCCTTTCAGTGAATAATTTTTTATTTATATGCAATTAAACAACCCCTTGTGGCTGTTTCCTCTTGTCCTGTCCCTTGTTCCCTGGGAGCAGAGCCCAGATCCCACTTGGCTGCACCCTCTGGTCAAGGGAGTTGTGGAGAGTGAGAAGGTCCCTCCTGAGCCTCCTTTTCTCCAGGCTGAGCACCCCAGCTCCCTCAGCCACTCCTGGTGCTCCAGAGATGAACTGGAGACAATTCCTGTGTGCAGGAGTTAATGAGACTCTTTCATCCTTACTTAAAATTAAGGGATGTGGTTTAGGGATATGCTGGATTAACAGTTGGATTCAACCATTTTAGAGGTCTTTTCCAGCCTAAATAATTCTAAAATTCTGTAAAAAAAATTAGGGCAAAGCAAAGATTTTGTTTCAGGTCCTGCAGCAGGTCTGCCCAGAGCAGTGAAGTGAGAAGCTCTGCCAGCTCCAAACTTTTGCAATTCCCTGTGCAAAATCCTCCCTGCAGTGGGAATTCCAGATGTTCCTTGGCCCCAGAGGGGAACTACAGCAGCTCTGACTTAACACCAAGATTACCTGGCTTTCTCCTCACCTCCATTTGAGCTGCCCAACTCAGGTTGGCAGGGGGAGAAAAACTCCCCAAAAAATGTAATTGGAAAAAATTATAGGATCCCAAGAGGGGAAAGTGAGGAAGAGATGCAGGGGAGAAGGATCTGTCATCACTCAATTCCCTGCTTTCATAGCTGATCCATGTCCTGGTTTCTTGCTTGTGCTTTCATGGAATAATAATAATAATAATAATAATAATAATAATAATAATAATATCATAACAAAACAAAACAAAGACAACTATTAAAACCCCAGTACAAAACAAATAAACAAAATGGAATAAAAAAGCTGTCAAGGAGAAAATCTTGTCTTCCAACTGGGAAAAATACTTTTTCATTCTCTTCTCTTGGAAACAACCCAGCTGCACCATGTATTAATGAAATCTGAATGCTGGAATTGGTTCATGGCACAGAACATGGGACACAGGGTGGGAAATGTTGCTGGACCACAGCTGATAAGGAGTTGTGAAAAGGAATGGATCTCTGGGTACCAGAGGAATCAGTGTTGGTATTGGATTAATCTTGAAGGGGATGGGATTCCAGGGAACTAAAGCCCTCTGGGTTTGGACTGCAACTTCCAGCTTGTCCAAACAAGGGGAGAGACAGCTTCGTCTCTGAATTTCCAAGGAACTAAAACCCAAATTAAAACTCCTTCTGGCTTTTTTATTGAGGGTGTTGCACAAATTCATTGCTGGAAGTAGCCAGGATAACAAACATTTTCCCCTCTCAATTTGCTTTTTTGCAACCACGTGATCCTGGAATTTGGTGTAGCAACAGCAGAGCCAAGGAGAACTGAGAAAAGTGGATTTTTCTAACCCTCACAATAAAGAAATCTTCCTAATATCTGATCTAAACATACCCTGCTGCAACCTGAGGCCATTTCCTCTTGTCCTGTCACTTGTCACCAGGGAAATGAAACTGATCCTCACCTTGTAGGCATTATAATAATTTATTCATATCCCTTTTTTTTATGGTACTGAGATGTTTCTCATGGCTGGAGAGTGGTCAGTTGCAAGTGAATCAATGAGATGAAAAGAGAAATTCAGATAATCAGGATTTTACCCTTGTTGGTGGGACTGAGAACATACCAGGACTCAAGAAAACAACAGGGAAAAGAAGAGAAATATGAAGAACTCCAGGACTGAAGAGAACTCACTCTTTTCCTGGACAGATAAAAAATTATGCATGCCTTCCTTCCCAGAATCACAGATTCAAAAGGAAAAGTATAAAAATGACATGCACAAAGTCACTATTTCCCAGGAAATCTCTCCCAGGAGATTCAGATTCCCCTACTCAACATCCTACAAAATACAACAGAGACTCTATGCAGACACCAAGAGCTGAAAAAGAAGCAATAGATTCTTTTGAGTTCCTAAAATATTGAAATATATTTCCAGAAATTTTAAGGTGTTTGTTTTGATCCAAGGATGATTGTGAGCTTGAAGCTTTGTGTTTTATTTGATCCCAAACCAGATCATTGTAAATCCATGGTCTGAAGCAGAAGGATGGTCACAGGTACAACCTGACCATCACTGGCATGAGAGGTGGCAGGAGATGGTTTTTTTGTACCCTGAAATCCTCTAATTTGAATCCAAGTATTTCAATGGCAACACAGCTGAAAAACAGGGTGTCATTTCATGGGGGAGTTCCACACAGACTTAAACAGAGATTATGTGGGGGTTTTCTTGGTTCCTCTTCTCCCCCTTTCTAAAGGAAGTGACTGTTCCCAGGCAGGGATTTTGTTAAAAGTCCTGATTCCTTTCTCAGAGATTCCAGGTGCTGACAAAAACCAAGGCCACACCCAGTGCTGCCTCTCAGCTCCAGAAATCGTGGAATGGAATCCAGAGAAGTTTGGTTGGAAGGGACCTCAGAGATCATGAAATTCCACCTCCTGCCATGGTCAGGGACACCTCCCATTATCCCAGGTTGATCCAAGCCCCATCCAGACTGGAATTCAACACTTCCAGGGATGGGGACTCCACAACCCCTCTGGGCACCCTGTGCCAGGGCCTCACCGCCCTCACAGGGAACAAATCTTCCCAAATCTCATCTAAACCTTCCCTCTTTCATCTTAAAGCCATTCCTGCTTGTCCTGTCCTTCCATGCCTTATCCAAAATCCCTCCCCAGCTCTCCTGGAGACCCTTCAGGCACTGGAAGGGGCTCTGAGGCCTCACTGGAACCTTCTCCAGGCTGGACATTCCCAGGTCTCCCAGCCTGGCTCCAGAGTTGAGGGGCTCCAGGAGAGTTTAGCTCCATTTGCTAAACCCATTAATCAACTAATTACTGCCAAAATTAATTTTTATGTGTTTTTCACCTCACTCATGGAAGCACAAAGCAGATGTTTCAGTACAAAAGGAGTCAACTCCAATTATTATCCTAAAATGTGGAGGGAAAGTGTGAGGCGATGGCAGCATTTCACTGAGTGGTTTTTCTGGTGAAAAATCATTACTGAGACTCTCACAACAACTTTCTTCCTTTTCAACCCAAACTTAATAAAATTTGAATTATATATTGGGAGGGAAAAAAGCAGAAGTTAAACTCGATAATGATATTGTTTCTGACTTGTCATTCTTTATCAGGCAATTAAGTGCAATGTGACATTTTCCTGACAAAGTAGCTCTGTACAGCTGTGTCTTCCTCCAGACAAAACATAAAGCAAATTAGAATGTGTGCATCCATAAATCTCCATGGCTGCAGCTGTAGCAGGGGTGGGAAGAGGGGGAGGAGGGAATGATGATGCATGGAGTTATTTCCAGGAGATCAGTATCATCTCCACTTTCATTTTCTTTTTGCTTTATTTTCTTTTGATTGTGATGCTTGATTTAAAAATTTGGAGCATTGTGTTGCCCCTTAATTCATTTTGGTTTAAGATTTCAGTGCATGGAAGTTTCTAGGAAACTCAGAATTCCCTGGATTTGGGAGCAGCCCCTGTTCCTTGATGTGAAACTGATGGTCAAACTGAGACCCCCAGGCACGAAACAATTTGCTTAAAATCAGAATCGTGGCACCAAAACCCACATGAAGACACCTCAAGTACATCTCCTTCAGCCCCAAAGGAGAGATGAGCTAAAGATTAATCCCTCTCTAGACACACAACCCAGGCTTGTGCATCCAAGCCCAGTCCATTAATCCCAAATCCATCCTCCCCATCTGCTCCAGATGGATGTGTTGACTGCTTCCCATCCACCAGCCACGCTCTGGCCCTGGCAAACCCAGACTTTCTGCTCAATTGGGTTTTGCCTGGTACAGGTGCCATCACTCCCTGGCAGGAATTGTTTGCAAACCTTAAATCTGGGAGTGAGGAGATTCCAGGCCTCCCCTGGGTCTGTTTTCCTGGAGCAGAGCTGATGAGCCATTTCCCTGTGTATGCCTGGCAAAGCCTCTTCCTGCTGTGTTTACATAAATCACAATAAATCTCCGTCAGGCAACGAGCCATGTGCAGAGAGAAATCACCACCAGATGCTCCTGCAGACGAGGACACTGAAGAAAACCCTGATTCAGCCACCAACACCCACAGTCCCAGGTTTTGTGCTGGTAAATGGAGCCCAGGGGATGTGGGGGATTGTAGGATTATCCCTTTTTCTGGCCCAGAGATGGGGCAACTGAGAGGCATCTTAAAAAATTTTATTCCATTTTCAGTCTCATGTGAAGGGTGAGACAATACAGATGTTATAATTCAGTCCATCACAATCAGAAACCAACTATTATCTAATTAAAATACATTATAAGCATTTCTTGGCCTATCAGCTTTTGCCACACAATGCTGTTAATGCCTTAAAGCCAATCATCTAAAATTAACTCTCGTGGATCCTACTTTCTCCAAAGTATCTTGTCTAATTTGCAAGGCCATCATTTGAAACTTGTTTCTAGTTCCATTTCTCTCTCAACAATGTCTGTCCTATTCCATGGCATTTCTAAGTCAGCATCTCTTATCTCAAAGTTTGCATACAGATACAGACTATTCTGTCAGGCTTTGAGAATTCTCTACAAATACATTTCCCGCAAGGGACAAGGTGTGGGGATTTCTATCCACAATTGCAGGTCAGAGAACACTTGGAAGGTTTGTGTTCCTCACTTACAATACATGATTCTGAATTTTATCCTATCAAGGGTCCAAAATAGACCATTTTTTCCAAGAGTTTGCCTGTAAAATGACTAAAAAGTGCCTTAAAAATAGGATTAGTAGATGATTGTAGGAACTATGAGTTTGAAGGAAGCAAGCCCAGATTCACCAGCCTGAATTCCCTCCCTGGAGCTGGAATGGGGACTGAAGACTTGGAGCAGAATTTAATTTTTACTGTGACTCTTTTCATATTAAAAAAGCCCAAAACCATATCTTGTGTCAAGTTTTCTAAATCTGTAATTGATCCCAAGGGGTGCCAAGCTCTTCTCATGGGAACCCGTGAGAGGATGGGAAGGGAAGAATAAATAAACACAGGAAAAACAAAAAGGAGCTAAATCCAAAGGTGTAATAAACCTTTTTCAGAAAGTATCCCGGTGATATTTTGGTTTTCAGCAGAAAAAATAAAGATTCAGACATAATAATCCCAAAACTTCAGGGCTTATATCAATTTTTAGACATTGCTGAGCCTATTTCATCTCTTAGTCACATCTCTGTATGACAAATTTAATTCCACTGCTTTCAGCAATGTACTTTCCTTCAGTTTAAAGCAGTGTCAGGGAAGGAGAAACATGCTCTGAATTAATCTCAAGAATAAATTGATGGCAGGTTGAGAGAGAGAGAGAGAGGAGGGTGGTCCCAGAGGGCAAAGGACTCAATTTCTCCAGATGTAGCTCTAAATAATTAATATCTTGTTCCAGGTCCCTGCTAATCCAGCGCTGCTGCAGGACTCGTGCTTGCTATTGCTGTTAAATGTGTTACAAATGCTCTGCATGAGTAAGCCTGGCTCACCAAGGGTCTGATCTAAGCTCAGCTCATCTCCTGGCTGTGATTGCATCCTCATTATGAGTCAAAGAAAGTCACCCTCTTGCTTTCCATCAGCTTTGGGAGAAAAAAATAGAAAATGACACTGTTTTGCTGTTTTAATTTTGAAAAATCTGTTATTTCCAGCACAAAAAAAATCCAGTGTAAAATACAGGTGTTGCTTTCTAGTGACAATCCAAATTAATAGGACACAGGAAACTTCATGAGGTTTGGGCAGTGGGACATGGAAAACAGGAATTTACTCGAGCTAAGGAAAATGAGATTGAAGGAATGACAAAGGTTGGAGTGAGTGTCAGAGGCCAGGTCTGCTGAAAACAGGAATTGACAACAATTGGAGTTCTGCTTGGATGTTGCCTTGTTTCCTCTTGATTTTGTCAAATAGGTGCCCAGGATGTTTAAAAATCATGGAGTATCCTGAGTTGGAAGGGACTCACAAAGATCATGGAGCTCAGCTCCTGGTCCTGCACAGGACAACTCAAGGATCCCACTATGAACCCTTTGTGCTGACAACTGAGTTGATAAATTGCTTGTTTTATTTTAATTTATATTTCATTTTATTATATTTTATATTTTATATTTTATTTTACTTATTTTTAAAAAATTTTATTTTAATTTATTTATTTCCTATTTCTTTCTGCCTCTTGGATAGAAGTGGAAGCATCAAGCCCATCATCAGACACCAGGCTGTCCTTGCCTGCTCCAAGGAATCCAGATCACTTGGGCTGGGTGTTGAACAGTGATCCCAGAGCTCTTCCCATTTTATAACTTCAGTCCTTTCTGGGTTTGAAGCAAGTTTAATCAGAAAGGATCCTTTCTCCCAGCTTCAGCTCCTGGGCATGTGGCATTCCTTACAATTCTCAGAGCATTCTGTGATGGCTGAGGTGGGAAATGTGGGATTTGGACCTTCTTGGTCTGAATGTCATTGCAGACAACATTGCACAGTTACAAATATTGTGGATTCTATAATAATAAATGGCTTTTTTGTTGTGTAGAATGAAGATAAGTGAAGATAATGCAAATCCAGAGGAGCTGGAGGAGAACATTCTGCTCAGGTCAAGTAGTTGAAGAAGTGATTTTTGGGTTTGTCCTGTGCAGGGCCAGGAGTTGGACTTGATGATGCTTGTGGGTCTCATCCAACTCAGGATATTTTACAATTCTATGATTCCATTTAGAGCTCTCAGTGATATCCCCCCCTGGAGGTTTCCCACCATCCAAACACCATTCCAGAGGGGTGTGGGTCTCCCTGTCCACCTCTGAGCCCTGTGCAGGTGTTTCAGACACCCTCAGGTACCTTTCAGACACCTTCACCTGAGGGAGAACCCCACTTATCCAGTATCTGGATGTTACAAACCCTAATCCTTCAGCAGAGACTAACACAGCTATGCAACACGAGATAAGACATTCTTATCTCTGTGTTTTCCTACCCCTCACAAACCAGAGAGATCTAGATGCCTTCCCATAATCTCCCCTTGGCCTTCTTCCCTGAAATCCATGAGGGTTTTATGAAGAATACAGAATTTCTCCGCAGCAGCTCAGAGTTCTTTAATCTCTTCTGAACATTATTTAATCTCTAATTTTTTATCGATGGCAACTGATCTCTTTGAGGATTCAGTTTTCTCTTTTTCATTAAAGCAGAGTAAATGCTGAAAATAAACTCATTTCTCACCTGTAGATGAGAAGAGGGGGGTTCTCAGTGCAAAAAAGGCAGCTTTGAAGTTTCACCTCTAGCCTACAAACCAAGTCACAGCAGTGAACCTATTCCTTCATGCCTCAGTTTCCCTCTTTGGGATCATATCCATGTATTTCAAGAGCCTGGAGTGACAGGACAAGGGGGAACAGCTTCAAATTGAAAGAGAGTAAGGTTAGATGGGATATCAGGAAGAAATTCTTTCCTGTGAGGGTAGTGAGGTCCAGAGTTTGGACCTCACTAGTAGACTAGTGAGAGTAAACTAGTAGAGTTTGCCCAGAGGAGCTGTGGCTGTTCCATCCCTGGAATTTTTTAAGGCCAGGTTGGATGGGGAGGGGGAAGATTTCCACTGGGGTTGGAACTGGATGATTTTCAAGGTCTCCTTCCACACAAACCATTCCATTCATAGAATTCCAGCATTTCTGGACTCTTTTCCCAACAAAGTCTTTGCCAGGGATAACGGATGATGTCTGATGGCATCATCCTGTCTGATGATGACCTGAGGAGTGACATAAATAATCCACAGGATGGGTCATACAGTTTAACATGTGGCCAGAGTGTTATGAGCCACCTGTAAATGTATCAATCCCTGAGGGTCCAGCCCTTGCAGACTGCCTTAAAATAATCTTGGTGATCACTGCTTTTCAGAGGTGTTTTGTAAAGTAAAAGGTTTAATAAATGAAAAATAATAAAATAACAAATGTTACAGAGAACAAAAGAAAAGCCAAGCACAGGTGTCCAAGAAAACCTCTGACACCCTGCTAGAAACACTCCAAAAATCCTCTTAGTTCCTTTTGCTCCTTCCTAAATACTGAACGTTTTAGGAGGGACAATTTGGCTTGCTGCCAATAGGAAGAGGTAGAATTTGGAGAACAAAGTCCAACAGGCACGTCTCTTTGGGCCCTGAGCCAATTACAATGAGAGGGGCACAGAACTTTCCAGTTAAACTTCCTAAAATGTTTAAAGGTAAACTGAAACTCTTTCCTTACACAGAGATGCCCACTCGGGGGTGGGGGGTGCTTTATTACAGATGAGGATTTCTTTCCACCAAGCCCATCCAAAGCAAGATCACGAAGCTGTAGTGGAAATTTTCCATCACAAACACAAAGTCCAGGGAATTCCATCTCATTTCTCCTTTCTGGAGTTCCAGCAGCAGCGCTGAGCACCACTTGCTCAGTGACAAAGCACAGCTGGATTTTGCCCATTACTCTCCAATCTTATGTTGTGTCAACAACTCCAGGTTTCATGGTTAAAATCATCTGTTAAACCTGCTCATTAACCACAAGCTTAAAAATCCCCCAGGAGGATTTTTACAGAATGATTTTAAATAAAAAGAGGGTAAATTTAGGTTAGATACAAGGAAGAAATCCTTCCTTGAGAGGGTGGTGAGGTCCTGGCACAGATTGCCCAGAGAAATTTTGGCTGCCCCATCCCAGGAAGTGTCCAAGGCCAGGTTGGATGGGGCTTGGGAGCAACCTGGGGTAGTGGGAGGTGTCCCTGCCCATGGCAGGGGGTGGAATAGGATGATCCTTAAGGTTTCTTCCAGCCCAAACCATTCCATGATTCCACATTATTCAAGGTCTGTAAATCTGTGTTTTCTGTGATCAACAGTGCCTGAACCAAAGACTTCACCCTAAAAACAACTAAAGTTCAGCTCACCCGAGTGAAGATCTTCACCCCCTGTTGCCTCCAGCCAGTCTGTCCACGCTCCTATAAAAATTCCCAGTGTGCTTCCAAAGTGCAAAGCAGTACAGCTCTTCCATATATCAATATTCCATAAATCAATTTCCCTTGCTCTTCAATCATTTTTGTTTCAGATGCATCTTTGCCGACTTTGACATCGGAATCAATGTAGATATAAAAGTGATAAATCATCTGCTTTGTTGGAAATGGCAACTTCAGCACAGGGAACAGCCCTGCCAAAGAATACTTGGGAAAAACAGAGGTGCAGAGAGGAAATATTTGCAGTCATGGGGGCAGAACTGGCATTACTTTATACTTGACAAGTTCTTTTCACATGTTAATGATATCAGAGAGTGCCTTTTACACAGCAGCACCTTCCGTGCTGCCTTTCCACCATTTAGTCAAAGAGATAAAAAGAAAAAAAAAAAAAAAGGAAAAGAAGATGACTTTCATGTGACCCTGCAGGGACAAATTGGAATGCATAAAGCTCGAGGAAAGGAAAACAAACAAGCAAACAAACCAGTCTTGAACTTACACAGAAATGTGGTTTATCTCCCATGGATTTTATGGAAAAATAAACAAATTTCCATTTCAAGGTTCTGCAGTTTCTGTCGGAAAAAAAGACAAGATGGGTTTTTTCTGGATGACTTAATTACAAACAGTAGAAGAAAAAAATAAAAATCAATAATAAAATCAATAAAAAATCAAAAATACACATTGGGGGGTTTTAAAAATATAAATATTGAATTCAAGGCTACTTTTTTTCCTCAGCAACACATCTCCAAAAATCACACAGAGGGAAATCCCAAACTCCACAATTATTTCTGGAACGTGATGCAAACATTCATCGTATTTTGAGGGCAATGAGCACACACTGAGGGCTCCACTCAATTGCTCACACAAAATGTTTTGTGGCATTTGGGATGCTCTGAGATATTAAACACATCCACAAAGGACTGGAAACCTGGAGTTACTCACATCCTTCCAGAGCTGGAGAAGGTATGGAAAAATCTGGGTACTTTTCCTTATAAGAAATGCAAGGGGTGAGTCTTAAACATTTCCTTATATGGAAAACACTTGCTGGGTGTGGGAAATGCATTCCTACAACAGACCTCACCTGCGTCCTTCTGGATCCATGGCTAGAATCCCTCTGCTATTCCCCAGAGCATCCCCAAAGCTTCCAAATGTATTTGTGAGAGGATAAAGTCCATGTATTTTTTATTCGTATCAACCCCTCCTAGCTTGGTTGCTTTGTTTGACTGGAATTTGACTGGAAGCCTTCCCTTCAGACAGCTAAACCTGGGTGAGCTGAATCCTAATTATCCTGGCCTTGTTCCTGCCTTAATTCTGACATCTCCATCATTATGTAATAATAACCTTTTCAGAGTGCTTTTGGCTATGGGAAATATTCACCAGCCCGACTGCTACAGTTTCATTTTGGGAACAGTTCCCTTCACGTTCAATCAGCTGCTGCATTTTCTTTAAATGTGAAAATATTCATCGCTTCAGCACTTGTATGAAAAAAAATTGGAGGCTTCTAAGTATGGGAGATTTCAGTTTTTCAGAGCTGGTGGCATTAAATATAATCAGGAAAGTTTGTCCAGCCACAATCTGTGTGAAGTGAGAACATTTCAGTGTTATCAGACCGGTTGTCAAATGACCTTTAAGTTCTTCTTTCTCCCTTTTCCCCAGCAAAGCACTTTTAACTTTGCATAGGGCTCCTGAATCAAAATTTCTCCAATAATTACATTTTGCAGCTCCTGTGCACTCGTCCCCAGATGACTCCTAAGTAAAGGCTCCTAAGTGCAGGGGGCCTGGGTGGTTACAGCCACTTAGACTCAGAGAAAAGATTGCTCAGGAGGTGAGGAATGACCTGAGGGCATTGGCTCTGCACAGAGCCCGAGACACGAGCTGACTTTTCACACAGTAAAATTACTGCCCTTTCCTCTTCGGCTCCAGCTCTTGCTGTTCCCATAACCCAAACCTTTTCCCTCATTTTCCGTGACAAAAACTTCTAAATCTGTGTGGGGTTTCTCCAACTGAGTAACTCAGTGAACTTTCACAGTCCCCTTTCCAAGATAAAGCTGCCTCCATAGAACATAAGATAGGTTCTAAAAGTCTTAAAGTTGGTGTGAGGAGCAAGTTCTCAGCATTTCCCAGCTCCATCCCTCATGATGCCTGAGGCTGCCAGCTTCCAACAGCTTCATAACATCCATGGAATAAAATAAAATAAAATAAAATAAAATAAAATAAAATAAAATAAAATAAAATAAAATAAAATAAAATAATAAAATTCCAAGTGTATTCCCTGCCATCACTATGGCTTCTGCTCTTTTTGCCATTTTCTCTTGATCTGCTCATCCCGAGCATATTTTGTGAGAAGGGAAGCCACACCACAGAGATGTGTGAGGTCAAGGAATATTTTAACATAAAAAAGAGCTGGATATCCTATTTCTTTAAGAGATGAGACATGAACCCTTCATCACCATCAGCACAAAGGCTTCGGGAAGGTCAAGGGACTGAAAACAGACAGAGAATTATCAGCCCAAAGGGAACATCCTGAACTGGTTATCCCTCAGGAAAACCACAAAACCATCACCCCAAATAGGAAACCCAATGAGGTGTAGACTAACAGGACATAAAGCCAACACCACTCATTATGGGATGCAGAAAGAAGAGAATTGGGGACTTTGTAAACTTATTCTGAGGTGATTTTAATGGCAGTGTGAGAATATATCAGGAGTCTTGAGAAAAAGGGGTTGGGCTTCTTCTCCCAGTCAACAGCAAAAGGATAAGGGGAAATGGCCTCAAGTCGTGCCAATTATTTGAATATTAGGAAAATATTCTTCCCCCAGAGGGTGGTTGAGTACTGGAACTGCTCCCCAGGGAATGGTCAGGCCCCCCAAGGCTGCCAGAGCTCAAGAAAGGTTTGGACAATGCTCTCAGGCAAAGAGTGGGATTTTTGGGGTGTTCTGTGCAAGGTGAGGAGTTGGTCTTGATGCTTATGGGTCCCTTCCAACATGGGATATTTTATTACTCTTTTGAAGCATCAGGGTTAAAAAGTTCAGGTGGCAGCAAGGGGCAAGATGTGAGGGGTTGAAGACCTGCTCCTGCACAGTCCATCCAAGCCTAATCCATGGGGAAACCCATGGAGTGTGTGTGAGTATTCCTGGAGTAACTTCAATCCTGGTCAGCTCAGAGGGGGAACAGGATCAGTCCATCAGATATTTTCATATTTCTAGGAGTGCTGTGCATTTAAATGGATGTTATTCCAATGGATGGCATTGGTTTATGTTTCCTGTCCCTATTGATCTGTGTGACTGGCTGTGGATATGCAGATATATGGGCATATAAATATAAAATAAAACATATTGTGGGCTCTCAGCTGGAAAATGTGCTCGGTTTTCCTGCTGGCTGCACCTGGGGACATGGAGCCGCAGCAGCTTCTCATATATTGGGTTATTGGATTTAACAACCTCTAACAGATCATAACAGACATCAGGGACAGTGAAAGTGCTTGTACCAGGCAGGAGAGAAAAAGCAAAATAAAACAAACCAACAACAAAAAAACCCAGTTCTGGTACAAGCAGAAAATGCTTGTTCAATAGTCAAGCAATTCCTCATGACCTGCTCTTGTTTCTTCTTGCAGATTTGGTTCCCTCAGCTCCAGCTGGGACACAGTTCCGTGATCTTCCTGTTCTTATTATTTCTTAAATGCATTCCTTTTTTTTTTTTTTTTTTTTTTTTTTTCCTTTTTTTTCCTTTTTTTTTCTTTTTTATTTTATGTGGGTTTTTTTATGTTTTTATTCTTTTTCAGTCTTTCGCCAACATTATCTGTCTGGAACATTTTTGGATTTTTGGGATTGTCCTGAGCAGGGTGAGCAATTGGATTCCATGGTCCTTGTGGGTCCCTTGCAACTCAGGATATTTGATGATTCTATGTTACATTGATGCTCTGCCTTCTTTACCTTGGGATTCTGCAGGTGCTGCCTAGGAAAGAAAAAGATGAAAAATTGTGCTGCAAGGGGTTTGGATGTTATTTTAAAGCTGTATTAAAGAAATTTCCTCTTAGCCTACAATTTTCTCACCTGCCCAAGGTCTCTTCTCATAAAAGAGGTTCCCTCAATGGCTTTTCTCTGCTCATGCGAGCGTTGAGCTGTTTTTTCCAGGTGGGATCTTATCAGTACAAAAGCAGGAATATCTCCTGATTTCTTCTGGAAACGCCCTCCCAAACCCTCTCCAGGCCTGTGCTCAGATCTCATTTCCTCTGACTGTTTCAGTGATTGAGCCCTGATATCAGAGACTGAGTTATTTTTATTATTTCCCCAAATGCCCCAGTTCCCTCCCAGCTCCGTTCCCTTCCAGCTCCTGTTGATGGCTGTATTTTGCAAAGTGGCACAACCCTTCTGCTGTGATATTTTCATCCTCTCCAAAGTGACATTTCCCAGCTTTAGCACAGAAGCCTGGCTCTGTTAACAGCAGGTTGTTGAATCCCTCTGTTCCTTATCTCACAAAACGAGGAGCCTAATGAGGCTGGAGCTGTTCTCTCACTAAATTGTCAGATATTCAAAGCAAAACCCATTTTTTTTCCCCCAGGGGAAAATTCTCTGCCTTGATTGAATTGATGCCTTTGCATGGTGTTTCCATCCCAATTTAGCTACACCAGAGGAGACATTAGACAACATTCCTGTTTCAAGAAGAGATTCCAAGGGATTTTCAGGGAAAATAGAAGAGTAGGAGCTCTGTCAATTTAACTCCCATTCGAAAGGCAGGGACACCATGCTGAAGTCTAAAGAAAAGTTACATTCAAAAAGGGTGAAAAATTCAGCCAGAATCTACAAGGGTAGGTTTAGACTGGATATTAGGAAAAGATTTTTCCCTGAGAGGGCACAGGTTGCCCAGAGAAGCTGTGGCTGCCCCATCCCTGGAAGTATTCAAGGCCAGGTTGTACAGGGCTTGGAGAAATCTGGGATAGTGGGAGGTTTCCCTGGAAGATTTAGTTGGAATGAGATGACCTTTAAAGGTGTTTTCCAACTCAAACCATTCCACGATCCCACAATTTTTTGGGCCAAATACAAAGTGGGGATCAGGGGCAGCAGAAAGGCTAAGATCTGGCATATTCTGTTGCATCCCGAAAATCCCTTTCCACTGCCTTCCTTGTGCCGTTCCCCACACCCCAGGCCACTTCCACATCCATTTTTCCTGCAGCACGGGAGCAGTTCCCACCTCGGTGCTGCCCATCCCACCCCTCCCTCTGCTCTGCTCAGCTCACGGGGACGTTTGCCAGTTTCACTGCTCGAAGCTGCTTTATCCAGGCAGAGCTGATTTGTAAAGCACGGACACCCCCTCCTGGCTACTGAGCCGAGTCAAAAATCCTGGATATGCACAATCATGAGCCTGTTTCCAAACAAGCAGCCATGCATGAGGTGATCAGGGCAAAGCAGCTCTCAGGAACACAGCAGAACATCCCGAGGATTCAAGAGAGGTGCTGGCATAACAGAAATTTCCTGACACAGCCAGGAAATCACCCAGTCACAAAGGCAGCTTGTACTCTCGATTTTTCACTTTTATTTATTTATTTTCTCTTACCACCTTGAAGAGAAAAAGAATGAGGGAGAGGGAAAACAGTGATGATGGGATTCCATAAAAGGGTAATGGATCACAACAGGCTGATCCATCCAGGACGACAAAAGACAGGTCGACAGCAATGTGGAGACAAGGAAATCTGTGTTGAGGATTTTTGAACATAACAGGAAAATGTCACCCTGCTAATGAGACATCTAAAGTGAAATCAAGAATTAAAATCTACATTCAGAGCAAAGCAAACAAAACTCTGCTCTCAGGTCCAGGCCTGGGAAGTTTCGTTATTTGAAGCAAACCATGGAATCATAGAATCATGGAATGATTTGGAAGGGACCTAAAAACATTGAATTCCAGCCCTGCCATGGGCAGGGACACCTTCCCCTAGACCAGGTTGCTCAGACCCTCCTCCTTCTGGTCTAAATATATAACTTACATATTGATATATCAGATTACAAATTAAATATTGCTCGATGATCCTTGTGGATCCCTTCCAACTCAGGTCTCCTGTGATTCCATAATACTCATTAAGATGTTCTTCTCACTTCCAGTGACCTCTGTGTGAAGAGATCTTGAGCCAGGGGCCTTATCTTCAAACTATAAAAATCTAAATTATTTTCCTTCCATGGATTTGTCCCATTGCTTTCCAGACTCTGCAGCCAAGACCTCCACAGCTTCATAAGGCTTTGGGAAGAATCAAACTATCTTTGTTCTAAATTTGCTACTTTTGGACCCACAGGTTTTATACTCTGTGACAAATTTTTCTCATCTGTTCTCTCCAGGCAAATAAATAGTTTATTAGAAAACTTCTTTAATATCCTTTCTTAGTTGTCTTTTGTCTGTGCTGAAGAATCCTGAGCTGAAGTCCCCTGCCCTGAGAGGAGTCCTCTGCCCATTGCCTCTGCTTGAAAAAAAAATGTTAATTTTTAATTTTTTCCTGGCTGGCAATGTCAGGTGATGGAGACAGCTGCTGTAAAGGCAAAAAGGAGGCAAAAAAGCAAATTTGCAGCTATGAAAAATTCAGATCAGTGTTCATACCTCCCTGTTAAAATCAGCAAGCAGAGCACGTCTCTGTCTCCTGGTTTCTTACATTAGCAGCAAACATTCCCACTGGTCCCAGCAAACAGGCTGGCATTGGGCTGGCACAGATTCTCACACATGGTTTAGGTGACCTGAAATAGGTCCCAGCTTCTCACTGTGGCTGCTTGAGATAAAATTTGGCTTGTTGGAGTCCCAGTACAGGGAATTTTTTGGATTTGCCTTCAGTGCAAAAAACCATTTTTTTTGCAGGCAAACAAGACAAAGCAGAGCCTCACTGCTGTTTTAGCAGGAAAATCATGAGGGAGAGTCCCTGTTCACACAGCTCCCCAGCCTGAGAGATGCCGGGTTTGCTGGTGGGAAGAGTTGCACAAAAAGTCAGGAAATTTGTGCTCCGAGCCTTGCTTTGCACAGCATGAGGCACTGGAGCCACTTCTGTAACATCATGACAGTCTCTGGATCTAAAACAAGAAAAGAGACAGCAACAGATGTTATCTTTCCTCTTCTCTTGCTGTGTATTCTGTACAATCTGTCCAAGTGATGAAAGGGTTCAGGGTTTGCCTGGCAGGTGCCTTCACACTCTTGTAAAGCCTCTGTCCCCTCACTCCCTTCATGACCCTCTTTCCACAAGCTGTGCATGGCCTTTGGACTGAGCTTTCTTTGTCAGGTTTTTAACTTTAATCACTACAGTGGTGCCACCTGCTCATCTTAAACCCACCCTGGGTTGTCCCTCCTTCTTCTACTCAACCATTTCATGATCTCCTCTCCAGTTCCATCCTGTCTGGTGTCTTTGGCTCTGATGAGGAAGTTCAAATAATTATAGAATAGTTTTTGTTGGAATGGCCCTGCCAGGCTATCTCATTCCCACCCCCTGCTATGGGCAGGGACACATTCCACTGTCCCAGGCTGCTCCAATCCCCATCCAACCTGGCCTTGGACACTTCCAGGAATGGGGCAGCCACAGCTTCTCTGGACAACCTCTGCCAGGGCCCCACCATCCTCACTGACAGTAATTTCTTCCTAATTTCTAATCAAAAGTTACCTTTTATCAGTTTAAAACCAATCCCCTTTTCCTGCCACCCCAAGCTCTTGTAAAAATCTCTCTCCATTTTTTTATCCAGCTCCTCCAAGTACTGGAAGGCCACAACTGGGTCACCCCAAAGTTTCTCTTCTCCAGGCTGGACAATCCCAATTCTCTCAGCCTTTCCTCACAGCAGAGCTGCTCTATCCCTCTGTGGTGACTCCTCTGGACTTGCTCCACCAGCTCCATGTCCTTCCTGTGCTGGGAACCCAGAGCTGAATCCAGATGGGATGCAAGTCAGGCCCTGGTTTCCTCACCAGACCTAAGTGGATGTTGGATTGACCTCCAGCCTCATCTTTCCTCTGAACTCTAATCTCAGTCTCGTGTTTTCATCACTCCATCCTCTATCCTGAAATTATTCCACTCCATGAAGCCAAAATTCTTCCTGGAAATTCAGCAGTTGGAAATCTAACCACTGACCCTAGGAGGACGAGCAGAGCAGCTGAGCCACCCTGAGGCCTTTAAAAGGAATTTCATTGTGCTCCAGAGGTGTTTGCTCCAGGATTTAGTGCCTCAACCTGGCACTCAGCCTGTCCCAAGCTCAGCTGTGACAGAGTCACCCACTCACCTGCCACGAGCTGTCTTGGTTTGGCAAGACAGGTATCTGCCAGAGAAAGCTGGAGTTTCCCTTGGAATGGAGAATGTAAATCCACCCCCCTTCCAAATTATTATAATTTTGCAATTAAAGGCTTTTCAGGCAAAGCTTTGAGAATTGGAATAACAGTTCTTTGCTAGAAATATTAAGAATACAAATGCAGTAGTACAAAAAGCGAGCAAACAAAACAAACAGAAAATCCCAGAAACCCTGACAGAGTCAGATATACAGCATGACACCCTGTTGGTCAGGGTGTTGGAAGCAGTCCAAAGTAAGCCCTCCTGGAATGGCAGATGTGGTTCTGTTGGAGTAGAGATGGTCCTGTAGAAAAGGTTCAGTAATGGTGAGATGGGTCCAGTCTTCTTTTGGGAATCCAGTGGAAAACCAGACTCTGGTGTTCCTACATCTCAGTTTATATCTGGGTAGGAACTGTTTGGCTCCTCCCACCGGGTGGAGCATCTCACAATGGGATGATGTAATGTGCAATGTCATTGGTGACCCTTGATGGCCCATTAACAGAAGATATCCCCATGGAGGAGATAAGAAACACTGATATGATGTAAGGTGTGATGTCATTGGTGAGCCTTGATGGCCCATTAGCAGAAGATATTCCCCTGGAGGGTGGAAAGAGAAAAGGAACAATCCCCCACCCAGTTGTAACAGCTGGCCCATTATCAGAAGGCACCCACCCCCTCCACCCTGGAGTTACAAGAGATAAAGAAAACACCCCCCTCAACCAATTTCAACACATGGAACAGAATAAACATTTTTTTGGCTACATAACCCAAGACACGAGCCTGTCCTACCCCTCACTGCTCTTCCCTAACAAACACGGAGCTGGGATGCACCATCTCCCCCTGCCTGGCATGGAACTTCTGCTTTCACCATAATTTCACCAGTAACATTTTGACATTTTTTTCCTAGCTCTGATTCCCATTATGATAACGATACGAATTACCTTGGAAAAAACAATTCCTCCAGCCTAGGCTTATTCAGGTTTTATATTTAAACCCTGTGATATTCCCTGTGAGGATTCCAGAGGTGGATCACAGCAGGTATTTCACAGGAACCTACAGCTTCAAGAAGTTGTTGAGGACAAAAAGAGACAACCACTGCCAAAGGCAATTTGAGGAATTCTAACAAAACATTCTCGCTGGAAAATGTGGAAGTTTTTTAAAGCAGGAGCAATTCATCACTGGAGGAAAGATGACACCTCGGAAAAGAGGTGTGATTTTTGGATGCATAAATGAAAAATGTGGGCACCTTGGAAGGATGTGACAAGAGGTTACTGTTGTAAGTGTAGGAATTGCAGGCATGAGGTTCTGGTGTGGGTTTTACACACAGTGTGCCATGATAGAACATTCCAGCTCCTCCTGGCTCCTCACTGCCAAGGAGGGAGAAAAAAAATAAAGCATCATAGAATCATTTAGTTAGGAAAAGAGCTTGAGGATCATGAAGTCTGAATTTTGACCAAATACCATCATTCCTACTAAATCACATAATGAAATGCCAGGTCCACTCGCATTTTGAGCATTTCCAGGGATGGTGACTTCATCACTTCCCTTGGAAACCTCTTCCAGTGCTTAACCTCTCTTTCAGTGAAGATATTTTTCCAAAATCAAACCTGAAACTCCCCTGATGGAAGCTGAGGTTGATTCCTCTTCTCCTGTCTCTTGCTGCCTGGGAAAAAGAGACCAAACCCACCTTGCCACATCTTTCTTTCAGGGAGCTGTGAAGGGCAATGAGGTTTTCCCTGAGCCTGTTTTTCTCCAGACTGAGCAATCTGAGTATCCTCAGCTGCTCCTTGTAGGATTTACATTCCAGACCCTTCACCAGCTTTGTCCCCCCTCTCTGAATTCAAATTATGCTCACTTTAGGGCTTTGAGTTGAATATTCAGGAATGTCTTATAAAAAGGCATTAGCTCTTCTGCAGCTGCTCCAATTTGGAGTCTTCAGGGGCTCCCTGTCAGTGGCAGTGCCAGCTAAAATAGAAGAACACCTCCCAAATAGTGACCCAATCAGACACAATCCATTTTTACCTTTATTACCCAGCTTTATTTCCTCTCTTTGGGATCTCTCAAGTGGAACATTGGGATTTGCCAGGGTGGTGCATGGCTCAGATATTTAAACCTACATTTGTGTTTGGGATCATAAACCACAGGGCACGTGGGAGTCAGGAGCTTGTTCACAGGCCAGTGTTCCTTTTAAATAGTCCAGCCAGGCTGAACGATCTGAGCTCTTCATCAGCAGTAACTTCTGCACTGCTTTCTATTAAAGTGTTACCATGTCCACAGCCAGGGTTGAAAATCCATTTACATATCAATCCCCATCCTCTTTTTCTCAAGGTTAGCACAGAAAATGAAACAACTCAATCAGTCCTGGTGCTGCTAGTTTTTTTTATTAGAATTCATGGCTGACCTTATCATTTTTATTACCTGAAAAGGCTGTGTTAAAACTGACAGTTCTATCAAAGGCAGATAAAATTCAGAGTAAAGGAGTTTTAATCTGTATTTCCTTTTTTTCCCTCCACTGAACTGATTGAAAAATGTCATGGATCTTCTTTTCCTCCCTTCCTTCCATCTTACAAGTGTTTTATCTTTACAAAATCTCACTGACTTCAGGAGAAGAGAACCCAGTGCTCTCAACTCGTCTGACCACCTGCCTCATCCAGGACACAGAAATTCACCAGCACCTCCCTGCAAATAAAAGACCCACAATTAAGAACTAAAATCTTGTTCCAGGTGCATTTATGACCAGGTTGGACGGGGCTTGGAGCAACCTTGCCTAGGGGAAGGTGTCCCTGCCCATAGCAGGGGTTTGGAATGAGATGACCTTGAAGGTGCCTTCCAACCCAGGCCATTCCATGATTCTGTGGTCCCGTGTCGTGTTTTTTTTCTCACTCCTTTGGATATTTCAGGTTGTTTCAAGCCCAAACCAATCTAGCCTTGAGCACTTGCCATGATGAGGCAGCCAAAATTTCTCTGAGCAGCTAGTTTCAATGCCTGGCCACCCTCACATAAAAAATTTATTCCTGATATCCAGTCTTCCCTCTGTCAGTTTGAAGTCACTGCCCCCTGTCCTGTCACTCCAGACCCTTTTAAATAATCTCTCCCCCATCTCTCTTGGCTCCCTTCAGGTACCAGAAGGCCACAATTAAGTCATCCCAAAGCTTCTCCAGGGTGAACTATCTCAATTTTCCTAGTCTTTCCTCATAGTGGTTACTTCATCCCTCTGATCACCTTGATGCCTTTTCTGGACTCACTCTGTCCTTCCTGTGCTGGGGACCCCAGAGCTGAAGGAACTCTGAGGTGGGTTCTTCTCAAGGTGGTGTCACCATCAGTCACCCCAGAGATCACAAAACCACAGAATCAATGAGGCTGGAAAAGACATTTGAGGTCATCAAATCTAAACTGTGACCCAACAGCACCTTGTCCACCAGACCATGGCACTGAGTGCTGATTCATCCTTGCACGTATCCAGGGTGGAATGAGACATGTGAAGATGTATCAAGTCTCTGAAGGTGTCCTGCACTTTCAGATTGGCTTAAAATAATTAGTGAGACTGCTCTTCAGGTGTGCTTTGTAAAAGTAAAAGGTTTAATAAATTAAAAATAATAAACATTACAGAAACAAGACAAAAAGCCAAGCACAGGTGTCCAAGAAGCCTCTGACACCTTGGTAAGATACCCTAAAAAGCCCCCGAGTTCCTTTGTGCTGTTTCTTTAGTACTCAGTAGTTTAGGTGGGCTGCTTGGCCCCTGGCCCAATGAAATTGGCAACAGGCTTTGAAGAACATTTCCAGAGCCCAATCAATGCCTCTGGGCTGGCACTGAGCCAACACAAATGAAAAGGGCACAGAACTTTCTAGTTTGGTTTCCTTGTATGTTTAGGTAAGCTGAAACTTTTTCCCTTATATAGAAACACCTGCTGGGTGTGGGAAATGCACCCCTATAAAGTGCCACATCCAGACTTTTCTTTAACCCCTCCAGGGACAGAGGTCAAAATGTTGGTCACCAAGATTGGATCCACAGGGTGGTGGAGGAAGTCCCAAAGAAATGCTGGGGAGAAATCTCCAGGAAAACCCCTGGAATACACTATTTGTTGGGTTTTTATTCACTCAGGTTTAGGTAGGAATGGCCAGGTGCCTCCTCTGGAGAGAGGAGGATTCAACTGAATGATGAAATCACAGGATAGTGTAATGTTGTGGATCATGGAAGACTTTGGGAGATTTTTGGCACCTTCTAAGATACAGCTGCCCATTAAATCAGCCCAGCTGAGCCCATTGTGGCCCATCAGCAGAGATGAGCACTCTGTGAATGTCCCAGTGCTTCCCAGGCAGGGGATTTATCCCAGCTGAGTATCCTAATTAAGGACAAAGACAATTTCCTCATCACAGGATTTGCCTCCTACCTTGTTCAACACCCAGGTGTTAAGCAGGTGGGCTCTGCTCACCCTCTGCCCTGGGGTGGGTATTTTCCTTGATCCCTGAACCATTAACCAGTTCAATCTCCCTAATCCTCAGGCCAGTGACGTTCCTGTCGAATACAGGACTCCAGAGGTTTCCAGCACGTTCCTTGAGCTCCAGCCCATGTCTGCAGTGCCTGCACAAGCACCAGCAAGATGTTTCCAGCTGTCCTTATCTTCAGTGGGGAAGCTGCTGCCCTGCTGCCATTGGCTCATGATTTATTAAGAGCTATTTATGCCAGAGCCAATATTTCCTCCTGTTATCCCATCTATTTGAGATGTCCTCTGCAGCTCCACCAACGTTGCTTTGATTTATGATTCACGTTATTTTATTTTCTTCGGGGTTCTGCTGTATTTATTTATGTTGCCCTGAAGAGCTGATTTTCAAATGTACCAGTCACAGAAACTTCATCGAGGCTCCCCCCCTCCCTGCCTGCATACAAATCATCTCCTGCTTTTGAATAAGTCAGTGCTTTTTTAGAGAAGAATAAATTTTCATAAGAATTTTTCATATCATACCCAGTGTGGGGGTCATTAATAAACATCTCTCACCTTTTAATGGGAATGATTTGAGTTTCTGTGGTGATCCTATTAATAGGTAAAGGTCTAATTAAGATTTGATAAAAAATAGTTAGTTAATGTCCTTTAGTGGCGGAAGGGAATAAATTGTTGCATGATTTTATTAGACTAAAATACATTTATAGAATTTGAAGAAAGCCCCGTTTTTGTTGTCTCACAGAATATGCAAAAACCCCTGCTATCTGAGCTGGAAAGAAATTCTAGGACACCAAGACCTGAGAGGCAGCAAAGTCTCATTTCCTGGAGCCATTTCCAAGTTTATATCTGGACTATTTTGAATATTCTAAGCCACAGAACCCCTTTCCCTCCCTTTCCTTCAGCCTTGGGGGTATTTCTGCTCTGACTCCATCTGTCTCCTTTCCTTTTACGCCACTTAAGAGCTGCTCCCCAGTTCCATCACCCTCTAAAGTGGCTTTGGATCTGAATGAGTAACTCATACAAGGTAGAATGGTTTGCGTTGGAAGGAACATTAAAAATCATCCAATTCCCACCTCTGTGCCATGGGCAGGGAGCAATCCTTGTTACCCTAATCCATCCAAGAAAACCAGAACATTGAACTCCTGATGGATATAATAATTACTTTTCTTGTATTCCCATGACTCTCCCTGGTTGAAACACACTCCTGGTACAACACTAAGGAGGCAGTACATGGAGGAATGGCTTTAAACTTAGAGACCTTAAAGTTAAACTTAGGTTTAGACTGAATATTAGGAAAAATTCTTCCCTGTGAGGGTGGTGAGGCCCTGGAAGAGGTCGCCCAGAAAAGCTGTGGGTACCCCATCCCTGGAAGTGTTCCAGGCCAGGTTGGATGGGATTGGAGCAACCTGGGATAGTGGAAGATATCCCTGCCCATGGCAGGGAGTTGGAATGAGATGATCTTGAAGATCCATTCCAATCCAAACCATTCTGGGATTTTGTGGTCTTGGTCCCACAAATCAGTCCCCTACCTGAAGCTGATTTTCCCTTTTTACCAACGACTGTAAACATCCCCTGACTCACTTGGGCTGCAAGTTCCCACTGCTTTGCCCCACTTTTCCCATTCCCACCAGCACAAAAAAAGGCTTTATTTTAGTATTCTACCCCACTGTTTGCTTTTCTTACGGCTTGGAATGACTTTGCCTCCTGAGCAGCTCGGCCATGCTCCAAATCTCCAGCCATCTCCCCGAAAATCCTTGTTCATTCCCCTCACCTCCACAATGACAAATGATTGTGTCATCCCTCCACTCCAGGGTCCTGCTCCGAGTGACAACGAGTTTCTAATCTCACCCCATTGTTCATCTCTTTCTCCCCTTAATCTCCATCAGCTCCGTGTGTCAACAGCACTTGCTCGAAATCACTTATCACACACAAAATTTATTTAGAACTAATCAGAGACAATTTGAGGTGTTTATTAAAGCAGCAAGAATCTCAGCTTGACCTTGCCATAGGATTTGTGTTTCAAAGAAACAACTTTCTTGCTTTTTTTTTTTTTTGTTGTTGTTGTTGTTGCTTGATACTGAGCTGAAAAACTTTCATTAAGGAACTAACGAAGGTGAAAGCTGCTGCCAGAGACAAATTCTGCTTAACAGACTTGACATTTTCTCGGGGTTTTTGGGGGTTGTTTGAGAAAAAAAGCACACAAACTATGCAGGAATTACCTGCCCTGGCTCTGTCAGAGCTGAGAAAGGGTCATCTTGTGCTGGCTCCCTCCCCAAACCTCATCTCCTCAGACAGATGGGAGAAGGGACAAGGCCCAGGTCACACAGAAATGCTGCTGTTTCTCCTTCTTTGTTAAATCATTTTCAACTGGGAGCAAAAGATGGTTCTGAGGGGATTCTCTGGTACTGAATGAAGCCTCTCTGGTTCTGACTAAATGAACTGGGATGGTTTTACCAGAGGAAACATTCAGTTCTCCTGGGAGCAGAGACCCAGACTTTCCACATCTCTATCTTCAGGTGACTGTTAATCACTCAAATTAACAAAAAAAAGGAAAAAAAAAAAAAAAAAAAAAAAAAAAAAAAAGGATTCCATGTGACAGTTCAGTAATTAGGGAATAGCTCCAGCTGTTGAGAAAGCCTTGCACCTGGCTCTGGATGTAATTCCTTCTGGAATTACAGTTGGATGCCTCAACTCAGAAGTTGAGTAAAACCACAGTCAGTGGTTTTACTGTTAATGATTATTTTTTCCTCTTTTATTTACCTAATCCTAAGCAATTCAGAGAGCTGTTACAGATTTGAATAACGCCCCCACCCCATATATTCTGATCAATTCTGATCCAATAATCTGTGGTCTGTACATGTGAGCCAGATTTTTTGCCATGCTCTGAGGAAACCCAAATTGAAAATTCCTGTTGACTCTGCCGGGAATGACTGACTGCTCCTTTTCCAACCTCAACATCTGCACAGACCTGTCTTTCCAGAGGTGCAGGAAGGCTTTTCTTGGCAGCTCCCTGTCAGCCAGAGAGGATTAAACATCTCCTGTTAACAGCTCTGCTGCTGCCAGAGCCTCAGAGCAGCCCCTCTCAAGATGAAGCAGCAGCTTGGGCAGAGCCACTGCCCTCGTGATTCCAAAGCCATTTCTCCCTTAATCAGCCTTGTCAAAGCCTGGCTTTCCCAGGGAGAAATCTCTCCCTCCCTATCTCTCCACCTCCTCCATCCAAGGGTTCATTCCTTCTTGTATTCTGAGTCGTGTTCATCAATCAAGAGGAGGAGGTGAATGAAAGCTCCTGATTACTCGGGAGGCAGAAAATTAAGTCCCGCCGAGCCACTACCCCAGAGAATGATAAATCAAATCCTACAGGAACTCTTTTGACCTCCTCAGCAGAGGGTTTTCCAAACTCAGGGATTTCTCCAGGGATAGCAGATCCTTGGTTTAACTCAGAGCCTTGTAATAAAATGGAATTCTTCCAAGTGAGGATTTTTTGTTTCCTGTCTGACTGCCTGGCTTAATGCTGAGTCTGTACAGCATCAGCTGTGGAGAGCAAAGTTAGGGCAGTTGTTCCCTTGTGTTAGAAATTTGTCCCCAAAATACTCTTTTTCTCCAAATTCCCAAGAGGTTTCAGGATCAATGAGCATATTTGAGGTAAGTGAATAATTTTCTAGGGAAAGATTCTTATGGTAATTCTTGGGGTTGTCCTTTACAGGACCAAGAATTTGGACTCAATGATCCTTGTGGGACCCTTTGAATTCAGGATATTTAATGATTCTACAGAATAATTTCCTAACTCTTTCTTTGTCCATATTCAGCCATTGCATCCATCTTTTTATTTTAAACTGACCAAGAAATTGCATATTAAGGTTACATTCAAGGAAAGAAAAAGCTGCACTGTGTAAGGAGATGACAAAGAAGGAAAAAAGAAATTACCAACACTCACTTGGAAGTTTAAATTTGTTGGAACAAAAAAATCCAGGATTGTTAGTAAAATCCATGAGCATGGTCACCTCTCTCCATAATACCATAAACATCCTAATTAAAGCAGGCAGAATATGGGGAGGGTGATCCTGAAAACATGTACCATGCATCAGCTGCAAAATGAGCACTGGCATGTGTGGATTCATCATGTTCCCCATCCTCTTGTGCTAAAAAACCCTTGGAAGCTCTGGGACCAGCATCCTCACAAGCTCCCTGCCCCTTGAAAATTGATTATGCAACAGAGATTTATACATTAACCCATTAACCCATGAACCCATCTTTTATTTGCCCACAAATATTTGGCCGGACCGTGCAATTTAGAAGTTTATGTATATGTGGAGTTATCTCAGTAAGAATTATACTTGAACGATCTCATTTGCATAAGTCAGAGATTGTAATGACTTACTCAACTAAGCATACCCATGCAGTTAATTACTTTTTTCCAAATGAAATGCCAAAATTATTTCCCAGCAGAGAAAGGCAATTGCTCACCCAAAGCAGCGCAGGATGCTGCTGGTTTTAAAACAATTAACATGAAATTAATTTTAGCAGGCCACTGAACCATAGTTAGGGAGCAATGCAAAGTAAAATGTGACCAAGTCCAGCAGCTCCATTGGCAAGGCCAGTCTCACTCAGGAATTCTGGAATGAGGAAACACATGGAGCACCTCAGTCTTGAGGAAGTTAGAGGGAAAAACAAAGCTCCCAAGAGAGGAAAATCACTTTGGAATCACTTGTTACTGCAAACTTGGAAATCACCGAATAAAGGGAGATTCTTCCTGTTCCCACCTCATATTCCCACCAGAAAAGAGGAAGTAAGGAAGTTGGCAGGGCTTGGAGAAGACAAAATAATATTTAAAGAAACATGTCCTGGTTGGTCAAGCCCAGCTTAGATAGGACTCCAAGTAACTTGGTCTGGTGGGACCATCCCTGCCTACGGAGGGGTTGGAACTGGATAATTGTAAAGGTCTCTTCCAACCCAAATAATTCTGTGATTCCGTGCATAAAATAACGTCCCTTATCTGTGATTCTGTGAATAAAATAATGTCACAAGCAAAGGGGATGATGTGACACTGCTGGTCCAGGATTGTGCTGATAAATTTGGGATATGTAGCCACCATTATTTATTAACTCAGATTTAGCTGAAGTTTGTTCTGAATTGGGATGGTCCAGAGTATCCTGCTGCCTCTCCAAGTGGGAATGGGATGGGAAGATGCCCATGTGTTTGATCTGAGGAAAAGAACCAGTAAGATAAAGCAGAATATAAAAATTCACTGGCACATTCCCTCACTGTTGTGCATTCCTTCTGTGTGCCAGCCCTCCCACAACCCAGGGATTTTGGACAGCCATCCTCAGGAATTACACAATGGGTGGATATCTCCTGCTTTTCCAGCCCAGAGATCATGGGCAGCTTGTCAGAATCCTGTGTTTTAAAGTCACTTATAACTTCTAGCAGAGTTCCAACAGCATTAGAGATTTTTCTGGTTTAATCTGAAATTAAAATTCATTAAATGAATTTTAAACCTGGCAAATATTTTTGGGATGTTGATTTTCTGTGTCCTACTCAAGCTCAGTTTGAGCAGCCCTGTCTAGGGGAAGGAATCCCTGCCCATGGCAGAGGGGTGGAATGAGATAATCCAGAACTTTCCTTCCAACCAAAACCACTCCAAAATTCTGTGAACTAATATTTTTTGAAGCTACTGCAGATCCTGTATCATCCCTGCAGCCTCTTGTCATTACCTCAACCAGAACACATTTAAACTGAAGAAAATATTAACTCGTGCCCTGCAGGCACTGAGACACTTTGTGAGAGGACTTTAAATGACAAGGCAAGTTTTCTACAGTGAATCCAACTTCAGAAAAAAAACAAACCTTGAGAGTGTGGGGGATGCACAGAGCACAGTGATCGGCATTAGATGCAGAACTACAGCCACAGAAAACTCCAACCAGGCTGCAAATTCTGTAACAGCAAAAACTGAGTCTATTCCCATTTCTGTTGGCATAAATTTATATTCCTGAACATCTCTGTGTGGACGAGATGGGGGTGAAGCAGCTGATAAGGCTGAGAACAGAGAGTTTCTCTGTGATCTGAAGATCTTGCAGCTCCACTGCACCAGGGTGTCAAAACCTCCCAGATTAGAGATGTGGGGCTGTGATTTCCTCTTTACAAAGTGCTTCTCAAGTAGCCTGAATCACTTTGCTTTTAATGCATGGATCATCAGCTTAATTTCCATGAGGGTTTTTTTTTTTTTAATCTGAAATTTAATTTAGAAGATTTTGTCAAGTGATTGTTGCAATTTGTTCTGTTGGCTGCCCTCAGAACAGCTTGTGCCTGCCAAAAATACATATCCTGGCTTTTATCACAGAGTTCAGAAATATTCTTGTTACACCCTTCATGTCAGACACCTGTAAGCCACAAAGGGACTTTTCCCCCTTCTCTTCTGTGTCAGGAGAACTCCAGTGGAACTGGAAATGGCTTTTCCCAAGAGTGATCCAATGGTGCCATAGGACACAGAGGTCATTCTTTGGGACCTAAAACCATGACAGCAACCATAAACCCATCCCAGCAACATTAATTAATTCACACACAGTTTTCTGGGGAAGGAACAGCTTTCTGGGCCACCAAAATAATTATGGTTTTCACCACAGAATTTTGCCCTGTTGAAAAACTGGCAAGTCAGGCTGGTTCCTGTCAGAACTTAAGGTAGAGCCTGGGGTGAGTAGGATGCACTTCTGGCCAGCAGCAACAACCACCTTCCTCTTCCTCTTCCTCTTCCTCTTCCTCTTCCTCTTCCTCTTCCTCTTCCTCTTCCTCTTCCTCTTCCTCTTCCTCATCTTCCGAGGCATCAGCCTGACACAATTTCCTTCCCTTGGGTCCTGTCACTGGTCACCAGAGAGGAGAGATCAGTGCCTGCCCCCATTTTTCCCCCCACAAGAAAGTTTGTAGTTGTGATGAGTTTCCCCTCAGCCTCCTCTTCTCCAGCTGAACAAGCCAAGTGCCCTCAATCATCCTTCACACAGCTTCCCCTCAAGGCCCTTGACCATTTTGCAGCTCTCTTTGGACATTCCTGAATTATTTAATATCTTTCTTATATTGTGGTGCCCACAACTACAAAAACCATTCCAGGTGAGGCTGTCCCAGCCCAGAGCAGAGTGGGACAATTCCCTCTGTGCCCAGCTGGAGATGCTGGCCTGATCCCACCAGGACAAGGATGTCCCTCCTGGCTCTGATCCAACTTTTCCTTGATCAGGGTTGGAAGGAGACTTTGAAAATCACCTCATTCCAATCCCCACCATGGGCAGGGACATCTTTCACTACCCCATGTTGCTCCAAGCTCTGTCCAACCTGGCCTTGGACAGTTCCAGGGATGGGGTGATGCCTTGGGAAGGCCGATCTAGAACAGAGACTGGACAGAGCTAGAGAATAAAGTAGATATTTATTAAAAGGCCTTTAAGGGTACACCTTGGGCAGGACAAGAGCCTGACCAGGACTACACCATAGGTGGACTAAAAATGGTCACAAAATGGACAACTGGTCACAAGGTCTCACACTTTTATAAGTTTTCGTCCATTTGCATATTGGGGCTTAATTGTCCAATTACAGCTCCAGGTTGTGAGGTCCCATCCTTCTTGTCCTCCCTTCAGTCCACCCTTGTTTGTGCTTTTGGGCCTGAAAATTGTCCTTGGTGTTCATCAGGAAAAGGATTGTTTTGTCTACCTAGTCTGTGAAGAGAGCTGACTGAAACTTAATATAAGACTCAGAACTACACCCCTGAAATCTGAAAAACATGAAAATCAAAACTTAAGGCATCATTTTCCCCCTGCCACAGCTTCTCTGGGCAACCTGTGCCAGGCCTCACAACTTCAACAGTAAAGAACTTTTTACCTAATTAATATCCAACACCAAGTCAGTGTCCAAACCACAGAGAGCTGGATATTCCAAGGCATCATTCCCAGACCCATCAAACAAGGACAGCTGCTTCTACTCAGGACTCAAAGAGCCCCAGCCAGGATCAGGTTTTACCTGGCTTTGGAAACAGGAGAAAACCTTTTGGAAATGATGTAGCAACAAGTTGTGGACTCAGGGGGAATATCTTTCATCCAGGCACCTCTGTGGTCTCAAAGTGCTTGTTTTGCAGAGAAAAAACTTATATCCTTGGAGTGGAAGCAGTGACAAGCTCCAGTCTTAGAAAAATATGTATTTAAAGTATATATTGAACATACAGTTTATTTAATATATAAAACTTCTGGAAGAGAAAGAGTGCTCAGTCTCTTAAAGACCTCACACTTTTCTTAAACCCAAATTTTCAAATTGGGTAAAAATAGGAAATAATGGAAATTTCAGTGGATCAGTAACCCTCCAATGTTTCAGAAGTGGATGGGATCAAACTGAATTTTCATTTTAAAACCTGTTTTTCCTTCTCAGCTTGTAACAAAGCCTCTCTATTCTTTTTACATGAATTTTTTCCCCTTCTTCTTTACAAAACAACCCTGCAAATGGAGTTTTTATGTTTTCCATGGGCACAGCTCCACTGGGTGTTGAAGCACATAAAAAATCATCTTGCCCAATGTTTTTCCACAGTGAAAATTCTGCCTTTTCTTCACCTGTCTGACAAATCTACAAGTTTTCCTGTGTAAATAGGATTTGCCTGAGGCTACTCCACCCAAACCCAGGGCTGCTGGGAGATTTTTCTCATCTCTTTAGGACAGAGACACGCAGATTGCTGAAAGAGAAACTCTGCAACATCCACTTGAGCCAGTTTATTTAATGCAGTTTGCCATGAAAATTACAACTTTTGTGGAGAATAAGCTCTGGATATTGTGGTAGTTAAGGTTTCACCACAATGAAATGAAACAGCCTTATCTTTACTTGGAAGAGCTGTTGGAAGTATTTATCACCTGCTGAGCAAAGCAGAGATTTCCTTGAGTTCCAGGGCAGCATCTCTCCCTTCGTAAAGAGAAATCCTGCCTCATCCTGTGCATGGATCCAATCAGTTAATGCTGCCATCAATGAGAGGGAGCTGCTTTTAAAAATTAATCCAGCAGGCATTTTAATTCCGTGTGCAGATGCAAATTAGGCTTTAATTGCTCACCAGCTCAACTGATCATCGAGATACCCATCAAATTGGCTGTACCAGGGAGGTACAAATGATCACAGAGTTGATCTGTGCCACGTTTCTGTTAACAGGAGATGAAATATTCCTCAGCAAAGTCATTTTTTGCTCATCAGTCCCCTGCAGGGCTCTGGCTGAGCCCTGCTCATTTAGACTCTTCCATATCACTTAACTCTTTGGATTCCCAGTGCGTGGAATAACCTGTGCTGGGTTTTCTAGTTGTAGGTGTTCATCAGATTCCTGACATGCCTCTTCTTGGTCGTAGAAACGTGGAATGGTTTGGGAAGGGACCTTAAAGGTCATTTAATTCCAACCTCCTTTTAATTCTAGCACCTTCCACTGTCCCAGGTTGTTCAGAACTCCATCCAACCTGGCCTTGAAAAGAGGGGTCATGAAATAAGAGACAGCTCCTGCTTAGCCCAAGAAATATTCTAGACAGAAAATTCCCTGGGATACGATCCAGTGCGATACAATGTGTGACCAAAAAGCGTCCCCATGGCCAGTGGTGCTCATGGAAGCAGATATCTCTTGACCTCTATTTTCGTCTGAAGCTCTTCCAGGTGAGAAATGCCACTGTGAGAGGAGCACAGAGGCAACACAAGGCCAGGAGGGAGCAGCCCAAACCAAATTCCCTGTTTATTATACCTGAGAGTTGATGAAATAAAAAAAATCATGGAAATAATAAAACATCATTGTGATATCAACTGTACTTATTGAAGTTCCTCTCCCAGCTGCTGAGTTGGGGTGCAGGGGTGTGCAGGGTGAAACCCTGCACAGAAGGCTGAAAATGACTCCTTTATTCTTGGGATGTGCCTCCCCTTTTATACTATTCTACACAGACCAATTTGATTGGTGACAAGAAGGCAAACTTCTTCAATCACATTGGTCAGACCAGAGGGGCATCAAGAAGTCCCTCCTAGGGAAAATATATAAACAAATTTGCCATTACAAAAACATGTCGTTTGTTTACTGAAAATTCCCTGGGAAAGGAATTTCAGAAACCAAAACATCTCAGGCATGAACCAGGGCTACAGAGGTGGGAGGTGGAGCTGCTGCACCGAGAAAAAAACCACTGAATTTGGCAATGTCATAAATCCTCAGTGACACCTGCAGCCAGGTAATCCCTTTCATCACAGTTTTCAAAGCAGTTAACAGAGCATGGCGAGAGAACAGCAGAGGCAAAGCCCAGGAGGGGTGAAAGGTTTGGGAGTCACAGCTCAGGTCAGCAGCAGAGGCAGAAGTGGCAGCAGTCACCTTTTCCATGATGGATATCATGGATCCATTGCCATTTCTCCACCTTCCCTAATCAACCACAGGGCAAAGCTCTACAAAGCAGCTTAGGGCAGCAATGATCCATCAGAATTATTCTGATATTCCTCCAAGGTAGGATTCCTGTCTTCATAAAACAGAAGATTCCCTGGTGGGTGAACCTCACAGAAGTCTGGACATTGCTGGAACAGGCAGGGGATGGTGTTTCCCTGTTGGAACCCTGGAGGCTGAGAATTCCAGGTTTTCTTTGCTAAAAGACACTGATCCTCAAGCAAGCACGGCATTTGACCTGAGGCCGCGGAACAGGCTTCTAAAATTGACTGATAGCACTGGAATGATGGGTCTGTAGTTTGAATTGAAGTGTGTAATGTCACAGGGTATAAAACTTAGGATTTAATGTTTTAGTATATAGTGATATATGTAGAACAATATGGACGATTTAGAGGGTTGGCTAAGTTATTCTTTCACCTTTTTCTTCATGGGTTTGAGTGGTTTTTGCTAATTGGATGAAAAGGTCCACATTGTAGACCTCGGGTGGTCAGTTATTGGTCAGTTATTTACTTAAAAGTATAAATAACATAAGTGTCAACTTTTTATTGGATAATTAGCACTTTAAAGACCATGGAAAGAGTTAGAGCCATTTTCTACCTTGTTGGCTGGAGCTCACAACTTGTGAGACTATTATAGATAAGAATTAATAAACAACTGAGTCTGAACATGAAGAAACTGCATCTCCCATGCTTTAATCCCAGCTCGAACAGAAGAAAAGAAGATAAACCCCCCCCACATTTCCCTTCATTCTGGAGGAAAATATGCTGGAGCATGTCCAGGGAAGGGAACAGAGCTGGGGAAGGGAACAGAGCTGGGGAAGGATCTGGAGCACCAGGAGCAGCTGAGGGAGCTGGAGGGGCTCAGCCTGGAGAAAAGGAGGCTCAGGGGTGACCTTCTGGCTCTCCACGACTCCCTGACAAGAAATGGAGCCAGGCCAGGGCCAGGCTCTGCTCCCAGGGAACAAGGGACAGGACAAAAGGACACAGCCCCAGGGTGTGCCAGGGGAGGGTGAAATTGGATATTAGGAAAAATTTACTCACTGGAAAACTTGTTGAACATTGGAAGGGGTGTAGTAAAGCGTCCCCCACCCTCGAGTGGGCATCTCTGTGTAAGGAAAGAGTTTCAGTTTGCCTTTAGACATTCTAGGAAGTTTAACTAGAAAACTACGCGCCCTTCTCATTGTAACTGGCCCAGTGCCAAAAGAGAAGAACCTGTTGGACTTTGTTCTTCAAATCCTGTACCTCTCCCTGTTGGCAGCAAGCCAAATTGTCCCCCCTAAAACATTCAGTATTTAGGAAGGAGCACAAAGGAAATAAGGGGCTTTTTGGAGCATTTCTAGCCAGGTGTCAGAGGTTTTCTCGGACACCTGTGCATGGTTTTGTTTTCTGTAACATTTGTTATTTTTCATTTATTAAACCTTTTACTTTACAAAACACCTCTGAAGAGCAGTCTCACCAATATTATTTTAAACCAATCTGCAAGGGCTGGACCCTCAGAGATTGATACATTTACAGGTGGTTCATAACACTCTGGTCACATGTTAAGCTGCATCAAAGGGGCTGCTCAGGGAAGTGGTGGAATCACCATCTCTGGAAATGTTCAAAAAATGTGTAGATGTGGCACCTGGGGACATGGTTTAGTGGGGGCCTTGGCAGTGCTGGGAAAACAGTTGGACTCAATGATCTCAGAGATCTTTTCCAACCTTAATGGTTTAAGATTTTACCAGTAACTTTCTCTACATTTCTGAGCAAGTTGTGTTTAATCCCCACCACCAAGGGACACGAGCATTTCTAAAACTGGATTGGAAAACTGGTCACAGGAAGGTCACTCAGCTTTAAAGTCTTCAAGCTGGGAAGTTTTAAAGCAGAGGAATCTCCAGGGAGAGTGGTGAAAAAGAAGTTCTCTGGTGTCAGATCCTGAGAAAAGCAAATCTGGAAACCTTCCCAAAATCCTGCAGATTCATCAGCTCATTTGGGGTGAAAAGCTGCACCCCTCTGCATATACAGGATATGGTTTTATAATTTAAAGTAGAAGCACTGAGGGTTTTCCTGAAAACTTGCCATTTTATAACCGTTTGTAACTCTGGTGTCCATTTTTGGACCTTTTATGTGTTTTGCCTTTATCTTAGCTTGGATTTTAAACCCACTAGAGCTCCCTGCTGCTGTTAATGTGTTGTTAAAACCAGTGAAAGGAAAAAAAATCTGGGCATGACTCAATCTGGGCCTGACTCAGAGCACCCAGGACAAATGAGATGCCCTGGAGACACCTCCACTCCTCCAGGCACCAAACAAAATCTACACGACCCTGAGTAATCTCAGTTTAACCTATTCCTCACATGCTCCAGGATGTCCAAACTGGGATTGGTAACAGGTTTCCAACAAACCACTCCATATTCTCACGGGTATTATGGAGTATGCCTGTATTTTAGATCTTCTGCCAATAAAGAAGGTGGGAATCCATGGGAAATAAGGTTTTTCTGGGGTGAAATTTAAAAAAAAATCTCTGGATGTAGCAGCAGTATTTTTTTCTGCCCATAAATTCCTGTAACCTCTGTGTGCTGGAGGGGGTTTCAGAAAACACTTTTTTTTTACAGTTTCCTTCAGACTCAGAAAATCAGAGAAAAGAAAAGCCATGGAAATTTCTCTGCTGGTGTCTCACAGTCCCTCCACCAAATATTAAATCCTTTTTCTTCTGTGTTCCTATAGAAATGGGGATTTCTGACCCATCGCAGTCAACCACTGCATTTCCCATGTGGAGTTTCAGAGCAGACAAAAGAAAAGGGTCGTAAATTTAGGACTAAATGAATGGTTGGGGCAGCAAAAGGTTTGAGCTGTGGGTGGAAAATGAATCATTATTAAAAGTTGTGTTCATCAACAGTGATCTGGAGTGGTTGGGAGACAACACTCCTGGCAGGAGTGTGGGTTGAATTTCAAGTTTGTGACGGCCTCTTTCATGATCAAAAAAGAAAAAAAAAAAGAGAAAAAAATTTCTCTGAAATGTTTGGAAATAAAATTAAGAAATCAAGCATTTGACAGGTTTGTTCTGCATCTGGTTTTCAAACTTTCAAGGAAGGAAGGTGTCAGAACCATTTTCATCTGTCTACAGGACAAAATTTTGTGCTGCTCCAAATTATTTCAGTGCAGCAAAAAGAGGCCCCAGAACCAGATGAGATTCCAGTAGAATTATAGAATCAGGGAATGGTTTGGGTTGGGAGGGACCTTCAAGATCATCTCATTCCACCCTTGCCATGGGCAGGGACACCTCACACTATCCCAGGTTGCTCCAAGCCCTGTCCAACCTGGCCTTGGACACTTCCAGGGATGGGACAGCCACAATTTCTCTGGGACACCTGTGCCAGGGCCTCACCACCCTCACAGGGCAGAATTTCATAGAATCCCAGAACCGTTTTGGTTGGAAAAGACCTCCAGGATCATCAAGCCAAGGTGGCTGATCCTCACCTTGTCACCCAGCCCAGAGCCCTGAGTGCCACATCCAGACATTCCTTGAACACCTCCAGGGATGGGGACTCCAAACCTCCCTGAGCAGGCCCTTCCAATGCCTGACCACCCTTTCCATGAAGAAATTCCCACTGATGTCCAACCTGAACCTCCCCTGGCACAGCTTGAGGCCTTTTCCTCTTGTCCTGTCCCTTGCTCCCTTGGAGAAGAGCCCAACCCAGAACATCCCCCCTTGAGCCTCCACTTTCTTTTTATCTCTTAGCCTGGAACTGTTCCCAAGCTGACTCAATTATTTGATTTTTTTCCAAAACCTGCCCAAAGGCAGCTCATGACTGAGGCAGAACCTCAGCCCCAAAATCTAGCCCAGATTATTCACCACCCAGTGCTTCCTGCTCCCTTGATTCTGCCCTAAAAGTGGGAATATTCTTCTCCTTCTCACCCCACGAGAGGGATGATGGCAGTAGAAGTGATCCTGTCCCATTTTGCTGCAGCATCTTTCCATATTTCCTAGGAAAAAATTAAAAACCCACAATTAAAAGATATTTAAAACCCCATTAAGAGCAACTTCTCAGCTTGCTGGGGGATAAAAAACAACCTTGGCTGTGTTTATGGCCTGTGAAAAAAGGAGCTCTGTCCAGTGGGCACTTGAGCTCTGCTCCACCATCTCCAGGTTAGAATAAATCCCCACCTGGTGCCATAGATAATTGTAGTGAATTACCCCCCTTGACATGAGGTAGAGCAGCAATTGCAATTTTATGAGTCACAGACTGGTAAAATAATGATTCTTCCACTAAGCCTTAGCTTTGTATCTTAATTGGAGAGAAATGTTGTCTAATAGGGAAGTGTGGAAGGATGGTGGGGAAAATAATTTCCATAAAATGTTCCACAAAACCCTTTCACAAAGTGCCTGAGGTCCACAATGAAACAGGAAGAGCTGACATCCTCTGCAAGTTACAAAAATTCAAAGAATAATATATTGTACATGGGGTTTGGGAAGTAAAAGTGCATCTGGAGGTTCATTTCTCTGCCTCCAGGTCTGGCCTGTGCACACCATAAACTCCTTCTCTAAAAAAGAACCTAATGATTTACTCAGTTCTCTCAGGTCCAAACCACTCTCTGAAGCTCTTTACCTCCTCATGACCTTCAGGAATTATCAAATCTCATTTAAATGCCCTGGAAACAGGGTAGGAAGTTGAAATTGAGGTACAAAATATGCAATCAGAATCAGAATCAGAATCAGAATCAGAATCAGAATCAGAATCATTAGGTTGGAAGAGAACTCCAAGATCATCAAGTCCAACCCAACCTTAACCCCAACTAAACCATGGCACCAAGTGCCACATCCAGTCTTTGCCTAAACACATCCAGAGATGGTGGACCCACCACCTCCCCAGGGAGACCATTCCAATACTTTAAATACTTCCATTCTTGAAGTTGAGGTACAGATTCCTTTTCATGTAATTGCACAAACACTTTTCCACTTCTCCCATTCTCCTCCTGCTCTGCCCCATCCCTGTGCCTTGCCCAGCTCATCCTCACAAGTGGCACCATGTAGGTTTGGAGGGGGCCAGGATCCAGGACAAAAAAACATTCTGTTTCCTGTCATTTCTTCAGATGTTTCTGTCACTAACAGTTCCATTTGTGAAGGTTTCTTTGGATGAGGTTGCCTCATGACTATGGGAGTGGAGAAGGGTTCAATGCAATGGAAATAAAGAACAATTATTTTTTTATACAAGAATGTGTGAGATGACATTTGGATTCAGGATGGATGAAGTGAGAATCAAGGGTGACAGGGTTGCACCCCAGAATAATCCATTCACCACTTAGCAGTGTGGAAACCCTTTTTTGTCCATGACTGGAAGATCAGGGAATGGCAAGAGGGAAGATGAAGCACTGAGGGTCACTGTTGCTGTAGGACACGAAAGAAAGATGAAAGACTCCAAATATTTCAGAAGGCAAAGAGCATAGAAAAAAGGCTTTTATTGTCTAATTCTTACTACCTTTTATAAGGTGTTCTGATACAGACTTGACATGACTGGTGAATAGGAATGACACCTCTTAATCCCACTGGTTAAACTAGAGAAACAGCAAAACACCACCTGGAGAAAGATTGTTGTGAGAAAGGATAGTTGTTTGCCAAGATTGCTTTGAGAAAAAACTTTCTTGAGAAGTTTTTCCTTGGGAAAAAGTTGGCAGCTGCTAGCAGGCTAAAATCTCTCAGACACAGAAATATCAGGCCCACAGGTCCCTTATCAGGCTCTCATCACCTCACACAGATGTTCCAACCACGGCCTGTGATCCTTTCACCCTGGATCAGTCTCTACCACCTTTCCCCATTCTCCCTCCTGAAGATTTCCCTCCTTTTAAATCCTTGATTCCCATCATGCAGATAACAAGGGAGAGGACTTCCCATGCCTTTATCTCCTTTTCCCTGTTATCAGAGTGTCTGGAAGCTGCATTTCTCCTCTCTCAGGAGCAGATGCTCTTCTGGAAGTTGCTGCTGCCTCGTCACAGCTTTCCCATTCACAGGCAGGTTTCCACACACAAGTTAGGAATGAGATCATCATTTTCATGCCTTAGCTGAAGTGCAGACCATAAAGTCTTGGAAATAAAAGTTATAAGGAGGAGTTACCAGGATTTTTGCACATCTCCAAGGATAAACCATTATCTTGCTCCTCACTCCCTGTGCCGTGCAGCTCAGAGGCACCTTCAGACATCTCCAATAGCCCTGATCTAAACCTCTTTGATATTAAAGTTTATGCAAATAAATGGATGTAAAGTGGAGAAGGAAATTCCAATTTTCTTCAGAAGGAGAAATCATTTTAGAGTGAAAAATAAGATTTTCCAGAGCTGCTGTCAGAAGGGAGAACTTCAGATCATCCTGCCCCAGGCTCCTCTTCCCTCAGTTTTCGAACGTAAGTTTTAGAAGCAGAGCCTTCACAAGACCCTCAGCCTCCCCCAGAACTCACAGCCACTCAAGGGACCACATAAATTCCTTGAATATTAAGGAGCAGAATCTCTAGCTTCCACCTTCACTGCAGAAATGTCAATAAATTCAACCTCCCCAACGCATTCAAAGGGCAGGACTTTTCTAAGCAGTGAGAAACTTGAATTTTTCCATTTATTACATGGGAATTGTAGCTGGGCCTGAGTTCAATCTCTGCCAAGAACTTCCTGTGGACAAGAATTTGTTTGGACTTTCCATAAAAGTAAATTCACACCAGGGCTGCCTATTGATGTTCAGGCATCTCCAAGGCTGGCATTTCCCTTTGGAATGTTTTCAGAACCTGATCATTCCCTTAAGAAGGTTTTCCAGCCATGAGTAGGGAGCATTAATTCAGGTTTGCAATGAGAATGGGAAGGGTTTTTAAATGGCCTCATGCAAAGAGCAGCAGAAAGAGTGAAATGACTCGGGCTGACTTTGATTCAAGCCCTGAATCACAGCAGCTAAAATTGGGGATAATCAAATATAGCTTTTGTTACTGGGCAGGACATGGACAGGCTCCAAGAAATCCTACTTCCAGAATTTAGTAGGTGGTTCCCATGATTCTCCCATTAATACTTAGATTTATTGCCAGACCTGCTGTAGATGCCTCTCTCTTAAGCTGAAGAATTGAAGGCCAGGCTCAAGATTTTCAAGGGGAATTCATGGCACTGGAATTTGGGGAATCAGATGTTCTTGGTCTTGCTTTGGCCACATTGTGCACAAATATCTTAATTCCGTATCACATTCAGGACCTTAAATGAGAATTTCAGGCATGGTTGACATATTTTCAGAGAAAATTGCCCAAAAAACTTTGTCCTGTGTTGTTGTAAAGTACATGGGGTTGTTTTAGTTCTCCATTGTACCAAAAAAATACCAGAATTAGATTGTTTTATTTTATTTTAAATATAGACAGAAAAAGTAAGACTGAAAAGAGTTACTGATTGAAATTTTGGGGGGTTATAGTTGGATTTTGTTGTTGTTTTTTGGAGGCTAAAACAGATCTTGCAGAGGTGGAACCCGTCTCTTTCTAAGTGAAGTATTTAGAAAATAAATTCCTGACTGAATAATCTTAGTTATCAGAAGTATCACCACAGGTTCTTGTTATTGAATTGAAAATTGTGTAATAGGATCATCCTAAAAAGAGAAATCTGTAGAAAATGAGAAATGGAGAATTTTCCTTTAATGGAAGCAACAGATCTTCAAAAAACATCATCCAGGTTGAAAACGGCTTTTAACATCAAATCCAACCATCAAGCCAACACCATATCCTCAAGTGCCACATCCACAGTTCTCTTAAATCCCTCCAGAGATGGTGACTCCACCTCTCCAGCTTTTTCCAATGCCTGACAACCCTTTTCACAAAGAAATTTTTTCCTAATATCCAACATAAACCAGCTCCCTCACAACCCATAACTCTTTTATGCTCTGAACCTGTCTTTCCTGATCTTTCACCTTCACTTCACAGTTGAAGAATGCCTTTGTGAAAGCAGGATGATTCATCCTGGAGGAAGGAATCAGTCTGGAAATACAAATATCAGGATGAAGTGGAAGCTTTGGAACCCTGAATGAACAGTGCATGGAACAAGAGTTGAGAAAAAACCAATAGGTTATTGAAATTGTAATTGAGGAACTTATTTGTTTGTAATAGTAGGAGCATAAATCAAAAGGCCCAGGCTGAGAGATGGGCGTCTGGCAAAAGGGAAGGAGGAAAAATCAATTATTGGTGTGATTTGGGTCTCCAGTCACGCGTGGCTGAAGTTCAGTCATAATCTTTCCCTCGTAAATTAATGCTTTTATCACTCCTGGGGTGAGCACTGGCCTGGGAGGAGAGGGAGTCACACATTTATAGACAAAACTGAGCAATAATGGTTGGGTTTGTAGGACAAGGGGAGAAGCTGCTTCACTTAAAGGAATTATCCTTTATTGTTACTTTTATTTTTAAATTTATTATTATGAAGTGAAGGTGAGAGATCAGGAGAGGCAGGTTCAGGGTATAAAAGACTTATGGGTTGTGAGGGAGCTGGTTTATGGTGGATATTAGGAAAAATTTCTTTGTGGAAAGGGTTGTCAGGCATTGGAACAGGCTGGACAGGTGAAGTCACCATCTCTGGAGGGATTTAAAATAAAATAAATCCTTTATTATTACATAAAGGGACATTTACAAGATTGCAGTGATGATCCTTCTGGGTCCTTCCAACTCTGGATATTCCATGAGTCTCTATTCCATTATATTTACTGTATATTCCATTATATTTACACATATTTATATGGTTACTCCAATGTGTCTTTTATCCTGAGCCTTGCCTTATTTAAAATTTACATAAATTTCTAGCTCCAGAATTTCAGATGAACTTTTGTTAAATAACCATTGTGTGATTTCCTATCTTTGAAAATACAAAGCTGGATAAGAAATAAAAATCCCTCGAAGGTTCTTCTGTGGTTGTAGCTTTTATTTATTTGTTTGACACCAGGATTTTCCTGCTTGGCCCAGGATTTATCCTGTTTTTCAGTTTGCATGACCTGTCTGACAGCAGGTTATGTTCAGGGTTTGAGGATTTGGAGTTGATAAAATCAGGTTTACACTCCCCTCTCATCCTCAGCAGGAAAGGAGAGGTGCTGAAAAGTCATAATTGAAAAAAAAAAAAAAATCCATTCAGAGAGATGCCAGATCTGTTATCCAATGAGGAAAAAAGACTCACAGCAATTATGGGCAAACAAAAATTCCCTTCGCTGGGTCCTAGTACAAAACCTAAATAAAGAGAGGAAAAAAAAAGATTAAAAACCAAAGGAATTGGAATTCTGGGCTGCAGCTCTCTCAGGGCATCTCACTTTTGCCAGGTCTTTCTGGTTATTTCAGGAAAGGACAAATTTCCAAGGGTGCTGTTGTATTTTTAGTGCATTTTTGGGAATTCCTTGTTCCAAAACCACTTTGTTGCCAATTCAAGGTATTTCCATGACCTGGGCATTGACTCCCAGGACTGAGACAAGGCAGAAAACCCCAAGAGGAGAGGAATGAGTTAATGATGATGTTGAGCCCTTGGGAAGGGAATTCCTGACTGGATTGGAACAAGTGGCAAAAATCCCAACAGTTTTAGCAAGGCCATAAATTCCAGCTTGGGTTTTAATCATATTATGAGTGTGGGTTTGAATTTTAATACATAAAAAAGTTCACGGAAATGACAGTGACAAATATATATATATATAAAATAGAAATATTTATACACAAATATATTGTTAGTGGATTATTCTCCAGTTGTAGGTCAATGCATATTAAATAAATACCTATTTATACCACTTGAAAAAATACAAAATGCACTTCTTTCTTTTATTTTATTAATATTTTAATGGATTTTGTGAATATTCTCAGCTGGAAGGGACCCACAGGGATTGAGTCCAACTCTTAAGTAAATGGTCCATACAGGGATCAAACCTACAACCTATTTTAATTTATTTTACTACACAAAGAACCTCAGGAGCCATCCACCTTAATGCCAATATTCCTCAAAAAAAAAAAAATCATGGAGAATTGTGTGAGGGGTCTCTTTACAACCCATAAGGATACAATTAATTTAAAGCTTTATTTATATCCCATAGAAAACAGGAACAAAACCCTCTTGATCTTGATCTTATAAGAGGGAATGATCCAAATTTGTTAATCAGAGATCTGATCTGGAGAGATCTGGCTCCTCTCTGAGGTGAGAAAAGCTTATTTTGGTGCAGAAATGAAAATCTCATTCTGCTGTAGAGGAAGAAAAATGGAGGTTAAAAGTGATCAAAGCCAGAAACCCTGACCAGCATTAATGAAACATCTGGAATATCCTCCTAACAAACCAAGGGATGAAAGGCTGCAGGAGCTGTTGTTGTTTTTGTGTTGTGCTGAAAGAGGAGAAGCATTCCCAGATAATGGCTTTGTTCACTCGAGGCCAAGTAATCCACTCAGAGGTGCAGAAAGCAGAATTTGTGCTGCAAAACATTTTCCTGGTATTCCTGTTGATGGTATTTTCCATAAATTTCCATGAGGACACTCAGTTAATGGCAGTAATAACAACACTCATTGCAGGTGTTTCTACTTAATTACTCATTAACACTCATTTTGCTGTTTGCATTTAAACAATCTTTCCATCCTGCCACGGGCTCCTGGGAGAGCAGAAGTAATTCCTAAGGGTTCCTCTCTGGTTTTCAATCTGACCAAGGAAAATCTGGATTTTCCTGCTCAGGAAACCACTGAGGTCTCCGGATCCTGAGTTTTTGTCCTGGGCTAAAAATGCTGCTCCAGAACTGGAGGATCCTGGATGTCTTTAATTATTTTTCAGCCAGTGGTTCAAGGGAATAAAGTCCGTGGGATGTCTGTCCATGGGATCCTGACTGAGGGGAGAGCTCACTCTCTACAGCTCCCTGAAAGGAGGCTGGATCCAGGTGGAAATCAATTTCTTCTCCCGAGTAATGAATGACAAGATGAGAGAAAATGACCTCAAAATTGTGTCAGGGGAGGTTTGGATTGGATATTAGGGAAAATTTTGTCATGGAAAGGGTTGTCAAGTGTTGGAACAGCTGCTCAGAGAAGTTGTGGAGTCACCATCCCTGGAAGTGTCCAAAAAGCATGTGGATTTAAGGACATGGTTTAATTTTGAACATGGTGGTTGATAGTTGGAAGTGATGATTCCAATGGTCTTTTCCAACCTTAAGGATTTGATGATTTTTTTTCCCCTCAAATGAGATGAGGAGCCAATGTCAGAAGGGGGAGCAAATTCCAGAAGTTAAATGTTTCCTTTTCTGTTTGGAAAAGCCTGGGGAGGTGATTTGACCTTGAGGTTGACTCTTCACAGTATCAACATTCTCTTCCCTAACGTGGCATTTCCGTGGCAACAGGGGTGGAACGAGGTGATCTTTAAGGTCCCTTCCAACCCAAACCATTCCTTGGATTTTGTGATTTTATATCCAGTCCAAAATGTTGCTACTTTTGCTGACTTGATGAGTGTGCAGAAGAGTTGAATTGGAGAGTTACGAAGGTTAAATTCCTCCATCCACCCCATAAAATACTACTATGGATTTTTCTGACTATTTCCTTAAAATTCTGCTTGTCCCACAGAAATAAAAAATTCAGGGCTTAAACTCACCACAACTCACAAGTTTAAACCAAAATAAATGAAAGGTCAAATCAGTAAGTTTCATTTAACCTCCTTGGTTACCCTATGCAACAAAAAGGGTGGAAAAGGACATAAAAACCCTCCAAAATCTGCTCAGAACTCAAATGAAGAGTTTTGATGGAGTTGGTGCAACTGGATTTTGCTGCTGGACATGGAACATCTTCTTATTTCAATCCATCAGGAGTGATCATGGGAGTAAATACATCTTTAAGATGTTAAAAATAGTATTTCAGGATTTTTCCAGGCTGTTTGGGCCCTTTTCCAGGGCAACCCAGTCCCATTACAGCAGAGACAACAGGACAACCCCAAACCCCTTCCTAATTTCCAGAATTTTCCCACTCTGGCAGCTCCTGAGCTGCGCCAGCTCCCTCATCCCTGTGGTAGAAATTTCCCAGGCTCTGCCTCATTGAGATTCCCAGTCACTCCTTTCCCTGCTCATTCCACATTCCTCCGGAGTTGCTTCTTTTCAAAACTCATTAGTGGCATTTATCCTCATTTAAATGAGGAGAAGCCACACAGGTAAGATCTACAGATGGCTGATTGTCTGTGGAGAATCGTTAAAACTTGGAGAGGATAAAAAAAATAAAGGGGAAGAAGAAAAAAAAAGAAGATTATGCTGAGAAGATAAAAAACTCCCGCAGCAAATTATCTGTGGGAGGAAGGAAGACAAAGGTCTGCTGGAAGGCAGGGCTGGCTCTTGGGAAGGACTCAGGCAACCTCTGAAGGAGCAGAGGGGAATGTGAGGAGAGAATTTCATCTCTCAAAGTGGCAAGGAAAGGGAAAAAGGCAGAACAAAGATATTAAAGAGTTGGGAAAGAGTGAGCTGATGAGCTGGGGAGCAGAAGATCTGTGGGGGAAAAAAAAAAGTGGTGCTCAAGCAGGAAAATTATTTCTGGGTGAGGGACATAAAAGGGTTCCTCAGAGCTCAGATCCTGCAGGTTTGGCCACATCCTGGCTCCATGTCCAAGCAAGGCTGGGAGGTGCACAAACACATTTCTGGGCCATTCTCCAAGGGATCATGGAGCCATGGAATGGTTTGGGATGGAAGGAACGTTCAGGATCACCCAGTTCCAACCCCCACCGCAGGCAGGGACATTGCCACTAGACCAGGTTGCTCCAAGATCCACCAACTTGACCTTAGACACTCCCAAAAAGGGGTGTTTTAGATTAGATACAAGGAGGAAAATCTTCACTATGAGAGAGGTGGGGCACTAGAAAGGAAATTCCCAAAGAAGTTGTGGATATCTTATCCCTGCAATGTTTTGGCAGCCAGATAACCCAGAGACATCAAATCTTTCCCACCACTGGGTGCAGATATTTCCTTTGTTAAGCAGAAACTCTCAGGTTGGCAGCAGAGCTGAGTCTCTCTTTTCTCAAAGTCTTAAAAATGCACAGAGGCATTAAGAACATCCTGAAACAAAACACTAAAATCCTTTTCAGTTTTATGGGGTCCCTAAGGCATGAAATACTAGCAAAAGCATCTTGCAGTTAAAAGGGTTCTGTACAAGGAGCTCTTGACCCCCAAACCACTGCTGACATCTACCAGGAACTAATATATCCCTTCTTCCATCATCTCAGTCACCCTGAGGGGTTGGGGGCAAAGGGGTTTGTTGCTTTTTAACTCTTCTCTGATCCTGCTTGTGTTTAAATCACATTTTTTCCTGCAGGTTTCTCATTTGCTGTCCACAATTTGTTCACTGGGATTCAGGTGCTGACAGTATTCAGCTGATAAGTCCCTGTTTATCTCCTTAATTTTTTTCAAAGCCACTTTTTAAATAATGTGCAGAATAAGCAGAGGATCGACCTGAGCTGTAGTGGAACCATTTTAATTGGGGTTATTTCAGGCTGGATGAGACTCAGAATGACCTGAGATAGTGGAAGGTGTCTCGGACCATAGATTGGAACCAGATGATCTTTAAGGTTCCTTGCATCCCAAGTCATTCCATAATTCCATTATTCTAAGATTATAGTGGCCAGACACGTCACCAGCAGCTGCCTGAGGGAGTGAGGGAGTAGGAGCTGCCTTCTTACCCTAATTTAAAAAGAAAAAAATGGAATATTTGTGTATTAATGGACATTGTTTTCATTGTTTTCCTGGTGGCAGATGAGCATTTTTAGGAACACCCAGCTGGACCAGCAGGAATTTCAGGCTCAATAACTGATTCTTCCTGGTTATTCATTGTCCAAGGAACATTGCTAGGCATTTCCTAAATTTCTCCCTGTGTGAATTGCTGTTCATTCTCCCACATTTTTATATATGTAAAGGAGAATGCTGAGGCAGAGGGAGGTTTTAAAAAGGTTTCAAAAGGGATACATGGAAGAATAAGAGAAAAAAACACCCTGTTTTTCTGACTCCTTCCTGCTATAGGATAAAGGCTGTTTTTCTGTTTGGTTTGAGGGCTTACACATTCCTTATCTTTTTTATTCTAACTCTTCCAGGTTTTCCAGGTTTTCCAGCTCTGGAATCTTTGACTATAACAGCTTCTGCCTCAGTCCTTTGAAACACAAGGGATGCAGCTGCTGCTGCTCAGACAAAAACACTTTAGCACCCTCCTTACCTGATTCTGCTCACTTTGGCTCCACTTTTCCAGCTGTTTTCTCCAGACACGTGGATGAAAAACATCCTTTCAAAACCTCCAACCCAGATTTTTGAGTAATTCTACGTCTCCAACAAATAGAGTTTAAAAATGATCCACTGGAATGCCCTGAGGCTGGAATAAACAAGTATAAGCCCCAATCTATACCTGATCAAAAAGATATCAAAGCACATTTGGTAGCAGGAGAAGGATGTGTTCTGTCCTGGAAAGTCTGATTAGCAAGGAAATTTTCAGGAAAACTGAATGCCATGAAGAAAGGCACAGCAGAAATATCAGATCTTGCCATGGATTATGATAAGAGGTGATTTTCTGCAGCAGAATTCTGAGAATTCAAGGGATTTTTCCCTCTTTTCTATCTAATAATCAACTAAGCAGCCTTGTCATGCTCTGTCATTCCCTCTGCCCTCATCCAGCTGGAGCAATTAACTCCATCTTCCAGCTCCTTTAGAAGTACAGAAAGGTAAAAATCAGTCATAAAGGGTGGGGAAAAAAAAACTCTCCAAGAGATTTTATAGTTAGGGAGGAAAAGTACTCAGTATTAAAAGCAGGATGGACCTTTCAAATATCTTTAGGTTAAAATGTTATTGAAGTATGAAATGTGTGTTCCCACATAGGGAAACTGTTTGCAAAACCAGGTCTTTGCAATTAGGGCAGCTACAAACATTCAAATATTATGAGATGAGGTTAAAAATGACAGGAATTAAATAAAAACCCCACAATATTAATTCATTAAATAATGACTTTCTTGATTGCAGAACTTGCTGGTTTTGTGCCATTCTGTGCCTGCAGCACACCAAGGACAGACCAGTCAAAGAAATCCTTCCTTCAGCCCCAAAATATTTCTGTTTGGGGCAGTCATTGATGTGGCAGAAGGTCTGGCACCTGACATCCCATAGCAAAATCCAGCAGTCTTGTGACCCCAAAACTTGAAATGAGATCCCAAGATTGGAATGACCTCAAATATAAAATATCTCACAGGAGCCATTTTAATGAAAAGTCTGTAACCAGTTCAACTTTTCCAGAAAGTTCCTTGACCTCTTAGAGCACCCACCATAACCTAGCAAGATATTCCTGTTGGGATTCAAACCATGAGGGAATATTTTCTCCTCAGGAGTTCAGTGCTTGTCTCAGATCTCAGAACCTTTATCTAAACAAGAATTGTATTTGTTTTATTAAAGGCTACAAATAGAATTATGGAATATTTTGGGTTGGAAGGGACCTTAAGGATCATCCCATTCCAGCCCTCTGCCATGGGCAGGGACAATTTCCACAATTCCAGGTTGTCACAGCCCCATCCAGCTCCAGCATGGAGCAACAATTGTATTTCCTGCCTTGCCCTCTGCAGAAACAAAGCGAGTTTAATCAAAGATTGTGGTCACTTTTATTGAAAATTGGTTTGGGCCGTTTCCACTCCATTCCATCTGTAATTAGTGAGATAAGGGAGATGGGATTTGGCAAGGAGACACAAAGTCTCAGTCCAATAACTCTGTCACTCCGGGTAAGGAGCTGCTGTCACCTCCTCGGCTAAGAACAGCAATTTTTGTGAGCCATTTTTAGCATTAAGGATTCCTGAGCTGCTCCAAAGCACCACTGGGAGAGGCTGAAAGGCAGAATGTTCATCCCACATCTCAAACCCTGTGCTGCTCTGAAAGATTTTGATAAAGTTTTCTTAAAAAAAAAAAAAAAGTCCATTTTTGCCTTTTCCCATTTCCTGCATTCTGATGATACAACATAATTTACAAACTGTGAGTGAGTGCTGCCAGAATTTCAACAAAACCTTTCCACTGCTGTGCACACTAGGGTGGACAAGGGCTGTTTCCTCACTGATCAGTTTTCCACATATTTTTGGGGATACAAAATAAAACTGAGGCACCCACGGGTTGGGTCAGGGTAGTTTGAGTTATTAAATGTGGCTGGTGACAAGGTTGGGGCTGGAGCCAAAGGGGGATGATAACCAGACCTGTGTCCTGGGAATTGGGATTTGTACAAATCCATCCCACACATGCTGAGAATCTGCCTGGTCCTGACACCCCAGAGGCAGCAAAAAACAACAGATCAATGATTCCATGTGAGATCCCACCTGGAGCACTGCATCCAGCTCTAGGGTCTCCAGAATAAGGATGTGGAGCTGCTGGATGAGTCCAGAGGAGGCCATGGAGATGCCCCAAGGGATGGAGCCCCTCTGCTCTGGAGCCAGGCTGGGAAAGCTGGGAATGTCCAGCCTGGAGAAGGGAAGGATCCAGGGAGACCTCAGAGCCCCTTCCAGTGCCTCAAGGGGCTCCAGGAGAGCTGGAGAGGGACTTGGGATGAGGTATGGAGGGACAGGACAAGAGGGAATGACTTTAAATTGACAATAAGCAGGGTTAGACTGAATATTAAGAAGAAATTCTTGGTTGTGAGGGTGGTGAGGCCCTGGCACAGGTTGCCCAGAGAAGTTGTGGCTGCCCCATCCCTAGAAATGTCCAAGGCCAGGTTGGACAGGGCTTGAAACAACCTGGGATAGTGGAAGGTGTCCCTGCCTATGGCAGGGGTGGGAGCAGGATGGTCATTAAGGTCCCTTCCAACCCCAACCCTTCCATGATTCCATAATTCCTTGGTGGGGCCCATCCCTGCACACTTGTCCTCTACAGAGTAAAAATAATGTCCATATCAAACCCACAGCACCAGAAAACCTTGAATGGATGGAGGTGGAAATAACCCCATCAGGCACATGGGGTTAAAAGAGTCACCCAACATTTGGTGGTGGCTGAGATCTGCTGGGGCTGTCTGCAGGCAACAGCAAATTCAGAGATGGCCTAGTCCATGTCCACAACAAAATAATTTCCACCCTGGAAAAATAAAAGTATGTAGAATTTTGTGGGTTTTTTTATTTTTAGGCAGCCCTTGAGAAATTCCTGGCCTTGCTCATCTCCTCTGCCTGTTCTTATCAGCCATGTCAGGGCATCACCCTTTGATGTTTATCCTGTTTTGCACAAAATCTCAGCAGCACCTGAGCCGGGGCATTAACAGAGAGGATTTCTTGAGCACACAATATTCCCCCCCTGCTCTGCTCTCCCTGAGCCTTTTCTGAGCTGGAAACTTTGCAATATCGCTGCTGGATTCTCTCATTTTAAGAATACTTGCAGAGGCACCTTCCATCTGAAAATCCTGGCAGAGTTCCTACACCCAGGTTTCCTTGGGAGCCATCAAATTATTGGCTGAGCGTGGAAGGTGTTAAACCTTTCAGACTCTGTTTGGGTGTTGACTTTATGTTCTCCCGTGACTCAGTTTTTGTGGGCAAATGCACAGGCAGCACAAACTCCTTGTGATATTCCCAGGAGGAAAACCAGAAGCAACTGAAACCATCTTGGAACATTTCATAAAGGGAGTGTGAGGCAGTGGAAATCATTTGCTGGCTGCATAAGTAATTAAATACACAGGAAAGATCTGGCTCTTTCCAACACTGATCACAATTATGCATTATTCTTCTCAGAGTTTAATGAGTGTTTGTACTAAAAGCCTGTTTGGAGTTTTAACTGGAGTGCTGTGACTGACATCCAGATAATGAAATGCAGGGATTTCATATCCTTGAAGCTCCCATTCCCACAGTGATCCCAAAGTGCTCTGTGATTTTTACAGCTCAGAATAATGGAATCCAAAAGATTGAGTTACCTTTTATTTGTGTCCCTTTCACAACTCTGCCATAGTGAACTGTGGAATCAGGATCAGGCTTGGACAGGAAGGCAAATATTAATTTTGGAAAATCAAAACAAATTCTTTGTCTCTTGCAAGGATCTGCCTTATGAAACTTTGCCCTCCCAAATAAGATCTTTAATTTTATTTGTTTGTGAGGTCTTGGTGCTTAAAGGAGAGCTGGGAAAGCCTTCAGAGGAGGATTCATCTCTGCCCATTTCCTGCCAAGTTAATATGAGATAAATCACCAGGTGGAAGTGTCTGTTTCTGCCTGCCAGCCCCAGAAGGAGCCCAAACACTTCTCTGGGATGAGTCATTTAATTGATAGTTGTTAATTTAAGCGAGGTGGACTCAGCTCTCAGAGTTTATGACTGTGTATTTAATGGGATAAGGGACTGTCACCTCATCCAGCAGCATCAGTCCAGTTTGGGGAGTTTATCACAGAATCCCAGCATGGTTTGGGTTGGCAGGGACCTTGAGGATCATGGAATTCCACCCCTCTGCCATGAGCAGGGACGCCTTCTGCTATCCCAGTTTGCTCCATCCCCATCCAAGCCCCATCCAACCTTGAACCCTTCCAGGGCTGAGTTTGACTGAAAACACCTCCCTTGATTTAAAAGTGTAAAAAAATATAATTCTGATTCTTCTGAGAATCTTTTCTTTCTACCAACTCAGTGATTTCTCCCTATATTTTAAATGTTTGTCCTGTTTGATATTGGAATTTTTTTAGCTTTGTTCCAACCCTCGGTTTATTGTCACACGTCTCTGCTGGATTAAAGAGCTGTTAACAATTGTGGTGGGGATTTTTTTTTCTCCTTCTGAAAGGCTTTATTCACCTAATCAAATCACTCTCCCTTATTTTGTTCAGATAAACAGATGGAGCATGCTCTACATAAAATCAGAAATAAGCAGGAAAAGGCAACCTTAAAAACCAGGCAGATTTTTGCCAGCTTTGGGAGTTCGCTTGTAGATAAAATGAACTCTTCTGCTTGTTCTCTGTGAACCCAATGAATAAAATACATGAGATTCTGGAATGACCTGAGCAATGGTAGGATGAATTTCTATTTGTTTGCCGGAGGGCAGGATTAGATGGGATATTGGGAAGGAATTTGTGCCTGTGAGGGTGGTGAGACCCTGGCCCAGAGAAGCTGTGGCTGCCCCATCCCTGGAATTCTTAAAGGCCAGGATGGAAGGGGGTGAATTTCTCCTTGTTCGCTTAGAGGAAGTTGCAATCCCTGAAAATTGATTGTAATGGGGAACAAGGAAAAATATCAGCAAAAAAAATTCCAGCGCAGATTTTCACTATTCCAGTCTTCAATTCCTACCATGGGCCTGAAAATAAACCAGTAACAATCAGCTGGAGAGATTGGTCCATGTGGGAGGAGGACAGTGGTGAGTCCCAGAGTGAGATTTCCATGTCTGAAGAAATACAGAGGGGAAGAGGAGAACAAACATCCTCCCTCTGATTTGTACGACTTTCCAAAGACATTTTAGGAGCTGCCTGATTTCCATGGTTTTTCTTTTCAAACTGAATCTTCACAGCTCCAACTCCAGCCACTACAATAACTCTGGATCTCTTAATACTCCTTAAAAATTTGGTGGAGCTGTTTAGGGAAATTGAGTGATTTGTGGGGGTTTTGTTTGTTTTCAGTTAAAATTTCAACATTGAAAATTTCCTAACCTTTCTCAGTGTCCAGAAGGAAACGTTTCCTCTTTGAAAACACCACTAGAAAGAAACACGTGTTTATTTTATTGGAAAATACAGGCAGTTCCAAAACAAAACTGAAATTAGAGTTTTCTTTATTCTTAGGCATCATTCCATGATTTCTCTACCTTGGCCTTTGCCAAGGTAGGGGAGAAAGTGGTCACAAGCTCCTGAGAAGGTTTAGAAAACATATTAGGAGGTGTGGATTTTTTTCCTGGAGGGGTTGGAACAACCAGAGAAATGGTGGAATTAATGCCTTGGAAAGGCTGATCTGGAACAGAGACTGGACAGAGCTAGCAAATAAAGTAGATATTTATTAAAAGGCCTTTAAGGGTCCACCTTGGGCAGGACAAGAGCCTGGCCAGGGCTACACCCAAGGTGGACCCAAAATGGTCACAAAATGGACGACCCGTCACAAGGTCTTACACTTTTGTAAGTTTTGGTCCATTTGCATATTGGGGTTTAATTGTCCAATTACATCTTCAGGTTGTGAGATCTCATCCTTCCTGTTTTCTCTCTTCAGTCCACTGTTGTTTGTGCTTTTGGGCCTGAAAGTTGTACTCGTTGTCCTTGGTGTGTTGCAGGAAAAGGATTTGTTTTGTCTCCCTACTCTGTGAAGAGAGCTGACTGAAGCTTAATATGAGGCTCAGAACTGCACCCCTGGGCAGCACAGAATCTGGAAAACATGAAAGCTAAAACTTAAGGCATCAGAAACACCATCACAAAAGTGGGTCTGATTTTTGGGGACATGGTGTAATAGTGACCATGGTGGTGGTGCTAAATTGACGGTTGGACTTGATTATCTTAAAAGTCTTTTCCAACCTTAATGATCCTATGATTCTATGATAAAAAGGATATTTTTCCAGGCTTTGAAATCCATCTTCACATCTGCAGCACCTCTGGTCAATCCTGATGTTCAGCAGCAGCCCTGAAGACAACTGGCTCATCCCCAGCTTGTGGGCTTGTCCACATGGACTCCTCTCCCACCCTGCCTGCTGAATTCCCAGGTAGAAAGATGCAGAAAGGGTTTTTGGGAGACTTCTGGCACCTGGGTCACAACCCTGTACACCCACATTTGCTCTGCCCCATTCCTGGGAGTGCAGGTCCTTGGGAAAGGAGCCAGAGGGGCCAGGCTCAGTGGTTTAAGCCTGTCCTTGACTATCCAGGTATATTCCATGGATTATGGAGGTGTCAGTCACATATTCTGAAGTTTATTAAGGGAACTGACTGTATTAAGAGAGCCTAAATATTTCAGCTACAATAACCTTCACCTTTCTCTCTCCCTGCAGTATCTCACTATTGCATTTCCAGTGTTCCTAAGGAGGCTTAGGCTGCTTGTTACAGCTGGATAATTCCTTTATCACTCCAAAGCTGTCTGCTACATCTCCCTCTCTCTCTCAATCTTCCCACTTAACTGTTCTCACAAAGTTTCTGGGGTTTATTGCTGGTTTTGAGCTGGAGGTTCACTCACCAGGCCCTGGAAATTCCCAGCAAAGCCCTTACTCCCTGTCAGTCATTCTCCCTCAGAGAGCTGGGGGTGAGGATCAGAGAATCAGGGAATAGCTCAGGTTGGAAAAGCCCTCTGAGATCATGGGGTTCAGCCATTCCTTCAGCACTGCCAAGGCCACCACTGATCCATGTCTCCAAGTGCCACATCCACAGAGCTTTTAAATTCCTCTGGGGATGGGGACTCTACCACTGCCCTGGGCCTGTTCCAGAGTCTGACCTCCCTTTTGGGGAAGAAATTATTCCCAATATCCAATCTAAACTTCAAGTGTCTCAGCTTGAGGCTGTTTCTTCGTGTCCTGTTGCTTCTTACCTGGAAGGACGGACAGATCCCCAGCTGGCTCCATCCTCCTGTCAGGGAGTTGTGGAGAGTGATAAATTCTTCCCTGAGACTCCTTTTCTCCAGGCCAAGAATTCCCAGCTCTTTCAGCCACTCCTTATCACATTTGTGCTCCAGGTCTTTCATCATCCTTCTCTGGACACTCTCTACCATCTCCATGTCTGTCTTGTGTGTTTTTATTGTCTTTTAATGCTGTAGGATCACAGGATATCCTGGAGGATATTCTGTTGCAAGGGAGGGATCTCCAAGGATCACAAATCCAGCCCCTGGCCCTGCACAGGACACTCCAAGAATCCCACCACGTGCCCAAGGGCATTGTCAAAACACTTCCTGATCTCTGGCAGACCTGAACCTGTGACCAATTCCATGAGGAGCCTGTTACCATGCTCAACCCCCAGAGTTAAAAGCTTGTGGTTCCTGTATGGAAATGCAGGAGATTGATGAAATTCCTCAAGAAGTTGAGGGTGGCTGCCTTAGCTGAGGACTCCAAGATGACCTGCAAGATTTCCCTGCTTGGAATGTCCTTTCTCCATGGGCTGCATTCCAGCTGTGACCTGGCCTGATGATAAAAGCTGAGCTCCTCCCTTCCAAGCTGCAAATATTGTTGTGTTCCATTCACTTCATTCTCTATTTCTCTTCCTCTGATTCTTCCATTAATCACAGAATCACAGAAATCTTGAGTTGGAAGGAACCTACAAAGGATCACCAGGTATGACTCATGGATCTGCCCAGGAAAACCCCAGGAATTCAGACCCTGCCTTATTTATTACCTAATTCCTCCTACCATATTGATAGCATAGGGTTAAAATGTTTCTAAAAATCATGGGAACTGTATAAATTAGATTCAGGGGAGGTGGAAAGAAAGGTTGGGCCTGGATAGACCTGGGAAAGGGAAGCAAAACTACGTAGGCCCTGGAAACAAAGGTTAGGTTTTGTCTTTACTAGATCATGTGAAACTGCACCTGCATAATCATCATGATATGATTGTTAAATGTAATGATTTTTTGGTACTTGCATATGATTTTTGTTTAAAAATCATGAGAAAGATGTTTGAGGGGCTGATGGAAACTACAAGAATTCATGCTTGGATAAGATCAATATATTCAATAGAGCAATATGAGTTTAATAATTAATATATATAGTTATATAACAAAAGGGTATAAAAAATGTCCATTTTGAATCCATGTTGGAATCAGATTTGGGTCTATATCCCGTACCCCTGATTCCCAGAGCTCTTCAGTAAAAGCATTTGCACATAATCATTGTGTGATTATGTGTTTCAATGCTAACAATGTGACAGGCTTAAGAAAATGGTTTCACACTTTGAAAGCAGATTTGGGGGGTGGTTTCTACTGGCATGGAGGGCAACTTGCAAGTGTGGGAACAGTGAGCTGATATTTGCCAGGAAATTTTCCCTCCTCGGATGACATCTAGGTGGGGCATCTACAGCTCTGTGATGCTGTCCAGCATTACAAAAACTGGAGTGAAACATTAAACTGATATATTTAATGTCAAAAGAAGGGTGTTCATCTCCTGGTTTTGAATTCTGCCCTCACATTGCATTTCAAAATCCAATAGAAAAGAAATAACGTGTTTTCTTAACCTGTTCTACTTTTCTCTTCCTAAAAAGCAGCCTGTGTTTTCTCTCTTCTTCCCTGTGAGTTTTCCATATTTGACAAATCTCCTGCCATGGCACTTAAATAATTCCTCTTCCTTCTGTCCCTCTGGGCAGTTGTAGTCTTGGTGGGTACAGCACAGACTTGTTCTTCTTCTTCATCCCCTCACGATCTCAGAGTTTCATTCATCAGTTTATTCCCACACATATGCCAAAAAGTCATGGAATGGCTTGGGTTGGAAAGGACATTGAAGGTCACCCAGTTCTAATCTCTGCCATGGGCAGAGACACCTTCCACTGTCCCAGGTTGCTCCAAACCCTGTCCAACCTGGCCATGGACATTCCCAGGGATGGAGCAGCCACAGCTTCTCTGGGAAACCTCTTCCAGGGCCTCACCTCTCTCATTGGGAAGAATTCCTTCCCATTATCCAATCTAAACCCATCCTCTTCCAGTTTAAAACCATCACACCTCATCCTGTCACTCCAGACTCCTTTAAAAATCTCTCTCCAACATTTTTGTAGCTCCTTCAGGAACTGGAAGGCCACAATTAAGTCACCTCGAAGCCTTCTCTTCTCCAGGCTGAACAATCCCAATTTTCCCAGCCTTTCCTCACAGCAGAGCTGCTCCATCCCTCTGATCACCTTGGTGCTTCCTCTGAGCTCTTTCCAACAGCTCCACGTCCTTCCTGTGCTGGGGATCCCAGAACCATGTGGGGTGTCATGTGTAGGGAATTTCTGCATTCCAGTGGCCCAGAAAGGGAGAGGTCATGAAGAAAATCAGGACAGAAAATCATGACAGAAAATCAGGACATCTGCAGCTTCTTATTGCTGTTCCACACATGAAGGAGATCCTGCAAGAAGTATCAGGCAAAAAAAAATTGACTGGAATCCTTCCACTGGAAATGTTGTGTTGACAGGATTGATGCAGGGCAGGAAAGCTTTAAAATAGTGATGCTGAAAGGCTGTAAACGAGCTCCAATTTTGTGGGACACAGAAAAGAGGAGTAATTTTCCTACCTGCTTACCCATCAACCAGTGCAATCATCTGGAAGGCCTGGAAAATAACCAAAAATCCCTGTTCACAAAGAGAGGAGAAATGCAAATGGTCATTAAGGCTCTGTGTAGGTGCTGGGAACCTCAAGAGGGAGAGGTTCAAAATGAAGTTCTGATGATGGTGAAGCATTTGAAACAAAACATTTGTTTGTGTTTGTGTGCGTGCACAAGGAACCCGTGTTTTTGCAAATTAGCATTTTCCAGTTAGCAACAGGAGGGGCTGGAATATTGTTTTGGTGCCAAGAACTCCAGGCTGGTGATTTTGAGCAGCTCCATGTTCATTTGGCTGAATCCCTGGTGTTTAGCAACCCAAATGTTGTTGTCCTGGGGGAGGAATCACCACCCTCATCCCAGCATTTTCCCAAGTCTGCTTTGCTCATTCATTCAGGATATCAATTTTCCTTCCGCCCTTTGCTCCAAGCCTTCCAGAAGGGTTGGGAAATCAGCACAGTTTGATGGAGCCCTGCTGCAGCCTCTCAGTGCTGGTTCTGCCTGGTCCTGCCTGCCATGGCACAGCCTGGGGAGGCTGCTGGGCTTTTATGGAGTCATCCTTGTGTCTTGGGTTGCAATGCAAGGTGTAACCAAAATTATGTTTTCTATTTGCCATCTGTTGAAACACATTGGGGAGGTGTTTTATCTTTATTTCTTCTAACTCTGGTGGGGAGGGGGAAAGTGTCTTCTGTTAATGGCCAGCTGTTAGAACCAGGAGGGGCAGTGTTCTTTATCTCTTCCAGGACCCATCCTCCCTCCAGGGGATATCTGCTGTCCATGGGCAATCCAGGCTCACTGCATGACTGACAAAATTACATCATCCCATTGGGAGGTGCTCCACCCAGGGGGAGGAGCCCAAAATTCCTATCTGGACAAAATCTGAGGCTCAGAACATCAGCACAGGCTGTTTGCACTGGATTCCCAGAGGAAGACTGGACCCATCTCACCACCACTGGACCTTGAGAAGGAAACTTCAGAGGCATCCCTTCTACAGGATCATTGCTTCAACAGAACCACATCTGTCACTCCAGGAGGACTTGATTGGATTGCTCCCAACACCCTGACCAACAGTGTGTCAGGTTGTATTCCGACTCTGTCAGCATTTCCTTTTTTTGTTGTTTTCTTTGGCTTTTTTTCTATTACTACATTTTTATTTTTTAACATACTCCTAGTATAGAACTGTTATTCCTATTCCCATATCTTTTCCTGAAAGCCCCTTAATTTCAAAACTACAATAACTTGGAGGGAGGGGGTTTGCATTCTCCATTCCAAGGGGAGCTCTGGCTTTTCCTGGCAGACACCTGTCTTCCTAAACCAGGACACCTTGTTAGGAAAACAATCATGCCATCACATCCTGCCAGGGGGAGGCGTGTTCATGCCATTGATAGCAATGGGTTCCTCTGCCACCTTTTGACAGGCAGCCCAAAACCAGCAGGAAATTACAGCCCTGTGCTCCAAAAGTTGTCAAAGGATCTGTCCCTTCACTGGAAAGTTTGAATTAACAGATCTGGAAACAGGGGCAAGATTCAAGATACCTCTCTGTTCCCCGCTCCAAGGATCTCCAGTCTCCACAGCTCTGGATCTATAAGATAATTTTTCTTTTCCCCACAACAAAACAGTATTTTTAAAGTTTGTTGTTGTTTTTTTTAAGGCTGCCAGCTGCCAAAATGCAAACCTTCAAATGCCAAAATGCTTTAACTCTTTAAAACAGAGGTACAAAGGAAAGTGTCTAAATAGAGGCAATTTTCATCACTCATACCCCAGTTGGGATGTGGGATGTTTACACTTTGAGGACTGTCTTATCATATTAACTCATATCAGGTTAGATTTTGGGAATAAATTCTTCCCTGGGATGGTGGAGAAGCCCTGGAAAAAAGCTGTGGCTGCCCCACCCCTGGAAGCATTCAAGGCCAGGATGGATGAGGGTTGGGACACCCTGGGACAGTGGGAGGTGTCCCTGTCCATGGCAGGGGGTTGAAATGAGGTGATCTTGAAGGTCCCTCCCAACCCAAACCATTCCAGGATTTTATTTCCTGGTTAAACTCTTTGATCAGCTCCATCAGGCTGACTCAGAGCTGCTGACAAGTCTCTTATTTTTTACCAACTGCAGCTTTCAAAAGAGCCAACCCTTCACCACAGAGACTCGTGGAACATATTCCAGAGGGTAAATAGGCACTTGCTTATCACTACAGTGCAATTTAAACACAGATATATTAATTTATAATGGCAATCTGGATTGTGATTCTGCAAACTTCATTTTTCCTAGCAAGTTTCTGCAAGTTTCTGCCAGTATCTCCCCACCCACCAAGCCTTAGGAACAGACTTCACACAGGAAGCTCAAATTCATTACCAGGCCTGCAGAGTTCACTTAAGTAATGATCCCTCAATTTGGAAGTTATTGAGTTTGATGGAGAATCTCATGAGTAGCTTGGAGACAGCAGGTAAGGGTTAATTGCTCTGTTCCCTCCAGGGTGATGATAAGAGGCCACTGGGAGGAATCAGAAGAAACAAAAGCAGGTGGTTCTTTATTCAAACTGTAGTTAAGCTGTCCCAGGATATGATGGATGCTAAAACCTTAGTGGAGCTCATGGAATAAATGGATAGCTCCTGGAATATAAATCCATCAAAGGCTGCTGGGACACAGAGAGCATCTCTGGAAGTCTCAGGGATAAAAATCACTGAACAGTGGAGGGTTGGAGAGAAAAAAAGTCCTCCTGAGCTTTTTATGTACTTAGGGAAATACTCTTCTAGTGTTCACAGTGGGATTTTGGGCACTCAGAGACAGGAGAGCAGCTGGATGGGCCTTTAGCTGACAAAGTGTACCTGGTTTTATGGGATTTTTTGTGTGTGAGAGAGGTAAATGAAGCTACAGATAAATTATGTGACAGAAGATAGCCTAGGGAAAAAGAAGGAGACTGAAGAATGTGAGCAAGAAATCATCAGTGCAAACACCATGATTTAGGACCCCTCTGGGGTCACAGAGCTCACAAATTTTCCAGGATGGTCACTAGGGCCTTTTCATCCTGATCCTTCTGCATCCACAGTTCTCTGGCTGTTGGACTGGATCCAGGCCACCAGCCCTGCTGGAGCAGGAGGTGCTGAGACCATGAACAACCAGCTCATCACTCCCTTTCCTCCTGATGCCTCCTGATGTCCCTCTGGATCTGGGAAGGAGAAGGATCTAGTCCAACTCTCTGAGCAGTTCAGGGCTGACCACCCTCTTGGAGAAGAAATGCTTCCAGATGTCCAGTCTAAACCTCCTCATGAGCTCTGCACCATTCCCATTAATCCCATCCCTGGATTAATCCCAAGGAGGAGAGCTCAGCACCTCCCTTTACACTTTTCCTCAGGAGAGCCCAAAATCCCCAGCCATTCCTCACAGGACATGACTTCCAGCCCTTCCACCAGCTTTGCTGTCCTGCTCTGGACACATTCAAGGACATTCACGCCCTTCCTAAATTGTGGGGCCCAGAATTGCATTCAGTGTTCAGGGTGAGCCCTTTGCAATCCTGGACACATCCTCTGTTTTGACCAAGTGGTTCCACTGAGTTTGATGCACCCCAGGTTGGGGTTTGCCCTCTTGGCTACCAGGACACAAAAGAACCATGCTTGAAATTTTGAAGATGCTTTAGCTGTTTTTTTACCCTGAAACTGAAGGGAGAAAAGAAAAAACAAACAAACCAACCAACCAAAAAAAACAAAACCAAAAACCCCAAACAACAACAACAAAAAAACCCAACAACAACAACAACAAAAAAAGAAAGAAAATTTAATTTAGTTAGAGAATTAAGAAGTTATTTCTCTTTCTTAGAGAATTAAGAAGTTATTCCACTTTACAATGGAAGATGTGAAAAGAAGACTTAAAAAACAAAAGCTGAAATGGATCTTGACAGGACCTGCCCTGAACATCTGAAGACAGGAAGCTGTAACCATTCCAGAGGTTTAAATAGCTACACATGGCAAGAGTCCCTCAGAAGCTGCAGCAGGACATTCTCCCTTTAATATTGCTTTGCTTTATTTCAGTGGTCTCTGGGTCATCCAGGAATCCTTTGATATGCTGGATAAAATCCTCTATCTTCTTTTGTTCTGGGGATCAGAAGAGAAAAGTCTGAAAAATTGATGCCATGCATCCAGTCCTGCACTTCCAGGACACAGAACAAGCTCTCCACAAGAGTAGTCAAGAGTTCAGTGTGTTCCAGCACATATTTTTTGCTGCCAGGTCCAATATCCAGAAGATTTATTGGAGTCAACACTTGGTGTGTATTATCACAGAGTTTTAAGAGGCTTTCTGTCCTGATTTAGAAATTGGCAGTGATTAATTATACTCAAAAACCATTACAATAGTTCTACCCCTTGATTATATTTAATATTAAAAAGGAGCTTGACTCAGATTTTTTCTTTGAGTTTATCCAGCTTCACTTTCCAAGTGATGCTGTTGGACTTTCTTTGGCAGATCTAAACTGATGTAAATTTTTACAGACTGTGATCAAAGCATTTCTTGACCTTCCCTCTGCTAAGCAGGCTCTGTTCATTCCGTTTTAAGACAAATCCAGTGTTTTAATGACTCTGCTCTGAACCATCTCCAATTTATCAGCTTCTTCCTACTGCAACACAGCCGGAATCTCACCAGTGACAGAATTAACACAATCTTGGCCAAATCAAGATCCGTGTTTATGCCTCAAGGAATCCCATCAGTCCTTCTTGGCTCCTGTGTGGAAGTAGGAGCTCATATTTGCCTGATTATCTGCCATGAGCCTTTCCCAGAGTTACTGCTTTGTATAAGCCCCATAAAAAAAAATCAATCCACTCTATATGGTAATTTGTAGGATGGAGTCAATCCCTGATGGATGACTGAGCTGCTTTATTTGCTTTGCAGAGTTTTGGCCTCCTTGAAATACACACTATTTGTCTGAGCACTGTTTGCTAAACGATCCCTGTGTCACCACACAGACAATTCCATCCTTTTTACTTAGCCCCCCCACAAGCCCAGTGACATGAACAAAATTTGATTGTTATATTTTATTCCCGGCATCTGAACAAGGAGGAAAACGCTTGATACTGAAGGGTCAAAATTTATCTTTTCTGAAGTCCATTATAAATAACTATTTAGGACTGGCTTGACAGGGTCTATATTAACTTGGGGAACATCTGAGCAGGAGATTTGTTATTTCTTGATCTACAGAGGAAGGAAGAAATTCTTTCTGATATCCATCCTGAATCTCTTCTGGCACAGCTTTAGGCCATTTCCTCTTGTCCTGTCCCTTGTTCTCTGGGAGCAGATCCTGATCTCCTCTGCCTCCACCCTCCTGTCAGGGAGTTGTGGAGAACCAGAAGGTCCCCCTGGGCCTCCTTTTCTCCAGGGAATGATGATGCTTTTGGAAGTGAGAATATCAAACAATCTCCCATTTTATCAACATTCAGATGAGACAAATCCCACCTCAGGTCCTCCCAAGCCAGCCTTCCTTTAAAATCCAGCTGAAGCCTACAATGGGTGAGGAACATACCAAGGGCAGGCAGCAGCAGGAAATTGTCCCACTTCTCCCAGTTATCCACTAATTGTGACATCTTTTGGATGACCCAAGGCTACAAACCCAAAGTCTCTTGGTAGCTGTTATTTATTCCAGCAGAGCTATGAATCATGCCCTAAGTGTTCTGGGTGTATCATAAGGGTTTATAAGCGAGTTTACATGATCAGCCAAAAAACAGATAGACCCTCTCTTAAAAAAAATTAACATCTGCTTTAATTAAAATATTAATAATACAGCTAAGCAACACTTAATACTCTGTGCATACTGCAGGAGAATATCCATTAGTTTTTTAAACACTTGCTCTGATTTTCTCCCTGTTTTTCAGGCATTATCTGTATGGATATAAGAAATTCTACAGAGGTAAATCCATATCCACAGGAAAAGGGCTGTTTCTTCATCCCAGCGTACCAACAAGAGCATTTTCAGTGGAGCAGACTTGAGGCAACCCTGTTGCTATGGGGTTTTGACAACCTGGTGGGAAATGCATCCCTTTATATCAGGAAACACAGCAAAGTGCATTCCAAGTGTGCACATCAAAGTTAATTTATGTAGAATTAGGATGTCAATTTAAAGCACGAAAAGCACTGTTAATTAACACTTTGTGGCTGCTGGTTTTCCATGGTAAACAAGGCATGTGACAAAGGGGAATCTGAAATAGATTTAAGCTCCCTTGAAACAATTTATTCTGCAATATGAACATTCAGAGGAGAAACTGATGGAGATAATCAACCTTGTGCCTTCTAGGATGGAGCTGCTGCATCAGTGGATGAGGGAAGGGCTGCAGATGTCACTTAGGAGGGCTGAGGGACACACCTGAAGGACAAAGCCATCCACAGAGACCAGGACAAGCTGGAAAAGTCACCCAAGGGAATCTCATGAGGTTTGAGAAGACCAAGAGCTGGTGCTGACCCTGGGTTGGGGCAAACCCCAGGATCAATCCAGGATGAGCAGATGGAGCAGCCCTGGGGAGAAGGACTTGGGGGTGGTGGATGAGAGGCTGGACATGACCCAGCCACATGCACTTGGAGCCCAGAAATCCAAATGTGTCCTGGGTTCATCCAAACAGGGTGGGCAGCAGCTCAGGGGGGATTCTGCCCCTCTGCCCCTCTCAGGTGAGACCCCACCTGCAGAGCTGCCTCCAGGAAGGACCTGGAGCTGCTGGAGTAAACCCAGAGGAGGCACCGAGATGATCAGAGGGATGGAGCAGCTCTGTTGTGAGGAAAGGCTGAGAGATTTGGGATTGTTCAACCTGGAAAAGAAAAGTCTCCAGGGTGACCTAATTGTGGCCTTCCAGTACCTGAAGGGGCTGACAAGAAAGATGGAGAGAGATTATTTGGAATGGCTTTGGACTTACAGACAGTAGGGTTAGATTGGATATGAGGAAAAAAATTTTCCCTGTGAGGGTGGTGAGGCCCTGGCACAGACTGCCCAGAGAAGCTGTGGCTGCCCCATCCCTGGAAGCGTCCAAGGCCAGGTTGGAAGGGGCTTGGAGCAACCTGGGCTAGTGGAAGGTGTCCCTGCCCATGGCAGGAATTGAAACAAAATTACCTTCAAGGTCCCTTCCAACCCAAAACATTCCATGATTTAATGATTCAATCTGTATTTGCTTTCCAGACAAAGAACCAATTTTAAAGGGAGAAGTATTTAACTTTTCTAAACTGCCACTCTTGACAGACTCAAGGTTAAGGAACATGTCAGATTCATCAGGCTCAGTTAAAAGTCCTCTCCAAAATTTTTTTTGTGGGTCTTTTGGAGTATTTTTTTTCCACTCCAAACTGGAAATAATTGTCTGTGATATCCAAATTAGTCTGTGCAAATTTTATCAGGAACATTTGTAATTTAAATTGGATCTACAAAAGGAGGGGGATAAAAAAATCTGTTCATTTCATGCTCATTATGTATCTCAGCAAGACTGATGACATTTTAATATTAACATTGTTATGGGTTCCATATAAAAAAATTAAGTCTACTTAATATTCCAGATTCTGTTGATTGGAACATAGTTATTCTTGACAATGGAAAATCAATTGCTATTCTAATTAAAAAGAATGGCAGAGAAATAAACAAAACAATAAAGGAATAAATATATTCCATATATTAGCTAGGAGCCTGTGTTTTATCTTGGAAGTTCTTCTCCTTTTGGAGTGTTTTTTCCCTGTTGCCTGGTTTGAACTTTGAACTTGAGCTGGAAGAGCAAAGGTGTTTCAAAAAGTCAAGGAAGTACAAACAAAAAGCAGTGCCTAAAGGAATATTAAAATTTCAAGGAGAGGTTGCAACTGGAAATGGGAGCTGATGTCCCCAGTGCAGACAGACACCTTGATTTTGTCAATCCCACTGGTTTTCCTGAGAAAGTCCTAAAACAATTCTTGTTTGCATTGTCTCGTAAAGCAAAGGTCAAATAGAATTCCCTTTTCCCAACTCCAGATAAAAATAGATTTTCAAGTTCATTTCTTTCTGCTTTTCCCCCTTTATTTTCTTTTTTGCATCCTTTGTGTTGGGAATGAAAAGAAGGGAAAATTGGGGGAAAAGAGAAAGGAAAAGAAAAAATTATAAATATGTTGTAAATACATAATAACAATATATAATATACATTATATATTTATCTATATCTTTATGTCTGGAAAACTTCCCATTGGAAAAAGATGTGGAAGTACCAATCAACAGCAATGGAACACGAGACAGTGCTGGGTTAATGGTTAGACTCAATGATCCTAAAAGTCTTTTCCAACCTAAATAAATGTGATGATTCCATGATTTTAGCTGCAGTGAAAACTGCCTGAATTCTCCAGTGTTTCTCCCCAAGCAATTTAAGGTGGTGTAAACAAGTATTCCTACCAAGAAAAGAAGATCTTTCTTCTGCTTGGCTCCTCTTTCCCATGTTTTCCTAGGAGATCAAGACTATTCCAAGTAGTGGAAAAAGGTATGGGGGAAAGAAAGAACAAAAGAAAAAAGGCTGGAAAAGATTTATAAGCAAACTCACCCAGAAATAATTCTCGAGATTGGTTTTACTTAATTTTTTCAGGAATCATTATGTTGCAAAAAACAAGGGAATTTTTTAGTCCAAAGAGAATTTTCTGTGGAATTTTCCCAAAAAAGGACGACCCAATTCTCACAAATGGAGAAACAAATGACCTTGGAGAGAAAAGCATTGAAAAAGAGGTGAAATTTAAGAACATGAGCTACAAAGAACAGCAGGAAGAGCAAGAGATGGAGGGAGCAGGGTCAGGCAGCTGGAAATGATGGAAAGTTCCAAAGATGTGAATGAAATTCCGAGGGGAGAGATCTGTCCCATTTAACATTCCCTGTCTGCAACACAATAATCACAGGTTAATCACCCCCAAATCATCATGGAGTCAATAAAGATTGACTTCCTGCATCGACAGAGTCAATCCCACGAATTTTCCCACAGAATTCTGGTGTCTTCGTCAGGTTGGGGAGAATAATTAATGCCTTAAACAACCCAGAATTATTGACTCACTTGAGTCAGGGGAGTCTGGTGGAACTCCTGCCAAGATGCCTCCACTCCAGTTACTCACAATTTGCCACTCTCATGTGATTAATGCAGCCCTGCCAAGCGTTCATTGATATTTTTGGAAGGAAATAAAGGAGGAATTATATAATTCAAGTTTCAAGTATAACTTCATGGGGAGCATCAAGTGCAGCTCTGATCCCAAATTCGTGCAACACGTTGGGGATTTTTGGGACAGGAGAATCTACAGAGGTGAGTGTGGGAGCTCAGTTCATGCAGCTGGACAAAGGAATTGCTGGTCTTGGATTGGCTGCTGTCTGTAAATACATCCAGGAAGGAAATGCCAAGGAATGGGGGACTGTTTGGACCAAAGGACATCACCAGCAAAAGGACAAAGAGATCTAAACGAGCTGTGCATCAATGCAGGAGAGAAAACAGGAGGAGCTGATTGGAGCAGCCTTCCATTTGGAAAAACAGAGGCAAAAACTTTCTGTCACAGAGGACATTTATGGAAAAAAAAAAAAAGGATTTGGAGCCGTGGTAGCCATTGCCAGCAGGGCACCAGCTGTGACGTGCCAGGTTTATTTTTAGGTTCTCATCTGCTTTCATGGGACATCTTTTGTGCCATAAAAATGATCAGAGGGCTCCTTTTCCATGGGGATAGGCTGAGAGAGTTTGGTTTGTCTAGTCTGGAGAAGAGAAGGTTCCAGAGACACCTCAGAGCTCCTTCCAGTGCCTAAAGGGTCTCCAAGAGAGCTGGAGAGGGACTTTGGAAAAGGGACAGTGTGACAGGACAAGGGGTGATGGTTTTAAACTTAAAGAACATGGGTTTAGATTGGATATTAGGGAAAAAATCTTCCCTGTGAGGGTGGGGAGACCCTGGCACAGGTTTTTCAGAGAAGCTGTGGCTACTCCATCCCTGGAAGTGTCCAAGACCAAGGTTGGGCAGGGATTGGAGCAACCTGGGATAGTGGGAGGTGCCCCTGCCCATGGCAGGGGTTTGGCACTGGGTAATCCTAAAATTCCCTCCCAAACCACACTATTCTATGATTCTGTGACCCTCAGTGAATCCCTTTTCCCTCTCATACTTCTCTTTATCAGTGGTTTCCTAAGCTTTCCACAGCCCAGTCAACGGAAAGAGAAAATTGACTCAACAGATATGGACAAATTTAACCACCTGACTCCATTTTTATGCTGAATTTTCTCTACATGCTTTACCCAGACTTCAGTTGGGCTGCCACTCAACCAAGGGGCCAAAAGACGTGAAAACCACGAGTTAATGGAAGGTTAAATCCCCTCGGATTTAACACAATCAGTGTCTCTTGCTAATTGTTCCTGGGTCATCCTGACCAGCAATTAGTTCTAATATCCCAACTAATTTAGCTCTGATAATGTGATATCATCATCAATCACTTTAATGACCCATCTGGCAATGTATTACCAAGACCAACTTCAGCCCATGTTGTGACTGTCACCACACAGTTCTGCTGTTATTTCTGAGTTCAAGAGCGGTTGATTCATGTCTGAGTTTTATTTTTAACCAAGCAGAAATTTACAGGCATCCTGTCCAAATCTGGGCTTTTACCAGCAGCATTTAACTGTGCTGTGCTGAAATTAATAATGAGAAACCTCCAGATGGCAAATCAGGCCACCGAGGGGCTCTATTGCCCCTGGAAGGAGCTCAACATTCATGGATGGAAATCCAATAACCCCAAAATGTCGGTATTTTATTCCAGTTCTTGAAACCAGGTGGGTTAAATCTGAGCCTCTGTGCATTGGGAGCATGAGAAGAGCTAAATTCAACACCACACTGTTCAAAAAGTCTGATTGCTTTAAATGTTTTTCTGGGCCCATCGCTGAAAACATACCAAAGTTTTTATTTATTAGGACATTTATTTAATTATTTCTTGGAATACTTATTTTTGTGCCCCAAATTAGAGCCAAGTAAGTGTTATTAAACTGGTTTGAGGCATCAAAATTCTTTTTGATGAGAAGTGTCAACTGTCAAATGTTTTAAAACAAATTTTGTAACAGTTAAAACAGAAATAGATATCAAAATATGACTCTACAAAGCAGGATTTCTGAGGAAGACTTGAAATTCTGTTTTTCATTATAAATTCTGGTTATTGCTGGGGCATAATGTGGATTTTATTTCATGGGAGCAAGAGAATCATGGAATTACAAGATGGAAGGGACATTCAAGGCCATCCCATTCCAACCCCCTTCCATGGGCACGGCCACCTTCCTCTAGACCAGGTTGCTCAGGGTCCCACCCAGCCTGGCCTTGATAATTAATTAGTGTGCAGTCAGATTTTTAATCATATTATCCATGTCCATGTCTCAAAACTTATTAAAAGCTGGCCCAATTATCCTGTTTTGCGGGCAGGGAAAATGAGGCACAGACAAATGATTTGGTAATTCACAACTTGGTGATAAATTCTCAGCAAATTCTTCCCCTGCCCTGAAGTATTTGAATCTCTTTTTCATTCTCCTTTTCCTCCTCAGCCACCTTTTCTCACAGGTAATGGGATGATAGGCCCTCTCTCCAGTGACAAATCTAACAAATATCATCAAAATCATGAAAATTTAGGTTGGAAAAGACCTCTAAGACCATCAAGTCCAACCATTCCCCCAGCACTGCCAATGCCACCACTAAACTGTGTTCCCACATCTACCTGGCTTTTAAATCCCTTCAGGAATGGTGACTCCACAACTTCCCTGGGAAGCTTGTTCCAATGACTTTTATCTCTTTTATCAGGATTTGCATCATAAAAGTAAGAAAAATGTGTCTGGAAATAAAAAACAGGTATAGGATGGAAAAAAAACCCCTCAAGACGAGCTTAAAAATTATCAAATCCCAGGGTAAATGGGTCCAGGTTTGTGGTGTGGCACAGATCAGAAATACAGCTGTGGAGAGGAAAGTTTATGCCAATATATCTTTTCCCCCAGCTGGGTTCTTTCCACTTTCCTCCAAATCACTGAGTTAGGCAGACTGGAGAGATTTTCTGCCAAAAAAGAATTGCTGGTTGAAGGAATTGCTTGGAATGAAAAGGATCGGGGAATTAGAGGACCCCTCCCAACCAGCTGCCAGTCAAAGATCCACGGAGCAAACAGGACACTGTTATTAAGGAGTAAAACTATCAGGAGGGGTGGAGGATTAGAGGTGTTTGAGGTGCTTCAGCAGTGTTCAGGAGTTAATGAATTCCCTACAAAAACAGGGAAGAGCCTCTCTGATCCTGCTTTATCAATTTCTTCCCATTAAACACGAGCAGGTCACGGCCCAGTCAGGACAAACAAAAATGGGATTGGAGTCAGAGTAGGAGTGTAGAACTCCTGCTGTTGAATTAAAACTTGAACCTTTGACACAGAGGCAGCAGCAAATGATTCAGCTTGGCTCAGCTTTCCACCACAGCTTCATCCAGCCTCATTTCCCAGGTTTTTAAAGGAGAGGGGTTCTCATTTCCCACATGCTCACACACTTTCCTCTCCCAGAATGATGGGGTTAAAATAGAGCAGGAGGAAGAGAGAAAACAGAGATAACTTTTCCTTTTTCCTGAACATCTGCTGTGGGGTCAAATCCCATCACTAAAAAGGGTTAAACGCTGGTCATATATTTTTATCAACAAATTAAACAGTCCTGTGAGGAGTTTCAGATGCTCATTTCAATGCCATTGGTCTGTTAGAAAATATCATGCCAAAAAACTTATCCCCCCTGTGCTCTTATCAGTCATGGGCCAGGAGTGAGTATGGGTCAGAGATCATTCCCAGGCATCAGTATCTTCCTCATTTGGGAAAGTTGGAGAGTTAAATAATGGGAAATGATATCACTCTGTGCCAGGTGGAAGAGCCCCCAGGGGATGTTCCTTAAACAATTATAATTTTCTTACATGTTTGGGGTCCCTCATGCCAGTGCCCTCCTGGGTCTGGCTGGAAACTCTCAGATCCCTCTGCTTTCCCACTCTCACAGTGCCTGTGCTCTCCCTGTTCCATTGAGGAGAAAAACCCTTTCACTGAGTTTTCTGAAAGAATTTTGCTGCCCTGAACTCCATTGATGGAAAAGGGAGCAGGAACTCCATCTGGGTTGACTTGCCCGGGGACAAAAACCTGAATTTCAGACAGGGAAATTTATTAATCCATAATCAATTACTATCCTTGGATGGTGAGACACATTTCTTCTCCCTGACTGAGATGATCATCTGTTGGAGTCCTATAAACTCAGAATTTGGGGTTTTAGTGTATAGTAATACAAATGAGTCGAGATGGAGGATTTTGGATGTTGTCTTTGCCCTTCTTCTTCGCCATCTTCTTCCTTCTTCTTCATGGGTTTAGGTGGTTTTCTGTAACTGGGTGAAAAAGGTCCACATTGTGGGCCTCGGGTGGTCATTATTGGGTCAAAAACATAAATAATATAGGTGTCACCTTGGTGTTGGATACTCATCACTTAAATAACCTTGGAAAAGGTTAGAAGCACTCCATTTTACCTCATTTCCCTGGCCAGCTAGTTAAGCTCACGGCTCATGAGCCTGCAAACACTGTAAATAGATAAGATATAATAAACATTCCAAGTCCAAACTCGACATCTTCGTGTTATTCAACCTTTACAATCATGGAATCAGGGAATGGCTTGGGTGGAAAAGGGCCTTAAATATCCTTGAGTTCCAACCCCCCAATCACCAATGTGTGGTCACAGGACCAGGGCAGGGATTGTCCTTCTGTGCTGGGCACTGGTGAGGTCACACCTCAGATCTTGTGTTCAGTTCTGGGCCCCCCATCACAAGAAAGACATTGAGGGGCTGGAACTTGTCCAGAGAAGGGAAGGAAGCTGGAGAAGGGTCTGGAGCACCAGGAGAGGCTGAGGGAGCTGGGAAAGGGGCTCAGCCTGGAGAAAAGGAGGCTCAGGGAGGACTTTCTGGCTCTGCACAACTCCCTGACAGGAGGGGACAGCCAGGTGGGGATCAGGCTCTGCTCCCAGGGAACAGGATGAGAGGAAACAGCCTCAGGTTGAAGTAGGGGAAATTCAAGTTGGGCATCAGGAGGAATTTCTTCATGAGAAGTTGTCACCCTGATTTTTCAGCCTTCTGATGTTTTCACATTTCTACTGGAGCTTTCTCACAAGTTGTAAGATAAACAAAGAGTAATGTTTTGTAAATACATTCCTTCCAGGGGGAAAGACAAATTGATAAACTTCTAAGTTGACCACTGGGGTCAGAGAGGTGTTACTCTCGTCCCCCAATCCCTGATCAAATTCCCAAGACTATGTAAGTCAGAATTTCAAAATAAAGCTTCTTTTTCTCACTCTCAACCTGATGGGTGAATGTCCTTTTCGTGTCCTCTAATGACAAGAAGGGTGGTCAAGCATTGGAAGGGGTTGCCCAGGGAGGTTTGGAGTCCCCACCCCTTGGAGGTGTCCAAGGAACAACTGGAGGTGGCACTCAGGGCTCTGGGCTGGGTGACAATGTGGGGATCAGTCACAGGTTGGATTCAATCTTGGACGTCTTTTCCAACCTCAATCATTCCATGATATCCTGGATGGCTCTGAAATTTCACAGCAGTTCAGTCTGTTTACCAGGAAGAAAATCCACTCTCTGTCTTCTTGAGTCTTTTATAGCAAAGGTGACAAGGAGCCAAATTCCAGACACATCAGAATATTCTGCCTGCAGAGCTCATCTCTTTCGAGGTATTTTAAATCCCATTTGTCATCCTGGTAGCTGAGCTGAGTATCTGGAGCTGGCTGCAAAGCCCCAGCTAAGCATTAATTCCAAGCTTTAATTCATTTTCCAGGGAGCTGCAACATTAAAATGAGCCTGAAACATTTTTTTCCTAGCTGATGCAATTTTTGGGTGCTCTGATCAGAGAAGAATTTGATCATTTTTAGGGATGTTCTTACTGCTTTAAAGTGTGTCTGCTTGGGCTGAAAGTCACTATGTGTGTGTCTTTCTTTAAACAGAATCATGAAAAGCCAGGAATTTTCATACTGATCCAAAGAAACTTCCCATTCCAATGGGTTTGGCTCTTCATATCCAGAGATTTCCTTATTGTTTGGCCCATTTGAGATCGTAGAAATATGGAATGGCTTGGGTTGGGAAGATGGAGCCCAGGGTGAGGCAGCCGTGCCCCTGCAGCCCCTGGATGTCCATGGGGACGAAAAGATCCACCTGTAACCTGTGAGGATCCCACAGAGGAGCAGGTGGAAGCTGTGATCCTATGGGAATCCTGTGGGCCTGATATTTCTGGGTCTGAGAGATTTTAGCCTGCTAGCAGCTGCCAACTTTTTCCCAAGGAAAAACTCCTCAAGAAATCTTCTTCTCAAAACAATATTGGCAAACAACTGTCCTTTCTCACAACAATCTTTCTCCAGGTGGTGTTTTGCTGTTTCTCTAGTTTAACCAGTGGGATTAGAGAGGTGTCATTCCTATTCACCAATCATGTTAAGTCTGTATCAGAACACCTTATAAAAGGTAGTCAGAATGAGATAATAAAGCCTTTTTTCTATGCTCTTTGCCTTCTGAAATACTTGGAGTCTTTCTTTCGTGTCCTACAGAGACAAAGCCAGAGCTGGATCAAGGTCCTGGCAGGACCTATGGAGGGAGAAGCCCAAATTGGAGCAGGGTCCTGGCAGGATTTGGGATCCCATGAGGAACCCACACTGAAGCTGGAGCAGTTCCTGAAGGACTGACCCCATTGGAGAGATCCAAACTGGAGCAGACTTTTCTGAAGGACAGAATCCATGGAAAGGATCCACACTGGATCAGTTTGTGCAGAACTGAGGGAAAAAAACATATTGGACACATTTGTAGAGTTCTTTCTCTTGTGGGAAGGGATCCCATGATGGAGCAGGGGAAGAGGGTGAGGAGTCCTGGTACAGGTTAGCACATGGCCAGAGTCTTATAAACCACCTGTAAATGTATCAATCTCTGAGGGTCCAGCCCTTGCAGATTGGCTTAAAATAATTTCAGCAAGACTGCTCTTCAGAGGTGTTTTGTAAAGCAAAAGGTTTAATAAAAAAAAAAAAAGTTACAGAAAACAAAAGAAAAGCCATGCACAGGTGTCCCAGAAAACCTCTGATATCCTCCTAGAAACGCTCCAAAAAGCCTCTTAGTTCCTTTGGGCTCCTTCCTAAATACTGAATGTCTTAGGATGGACAATTTGGCTTGCTGCCAATGAAATTAACAACAGGCTTTGAGGCACTGAGACAATTACTGTGAGAAAAACACAGGACTTTCTAGTTAGACTTCCTAAAATGTCTAAAGGTAAACTGAAACTCTTTCCCTATTTGGAAACACCTGCTGGGGGTGTGTGGTGCATTATCACAGAGTCCAAGCCCTGAGGAGGAAGGAGCAGCAGAAACACCACAAATTGACCACAATTCCTACTTCTTGCCCCCTTGCAATACTCCATGAGAGGAGGTAGAAAAATCAGGAGTGAAATTGAGCCCAGGAGAAGAGAGAGGTGGGGGGAAGGTTCTTTAGGATTTGGTTTTGTTTTCTCATTACCCTACTCTGGTTTTCACAGAATTACAGAATACCCTGAGTTGGGAGGGACCAACAAGGATCATCAAAGTCCAGCTCCTGGCCTACACAGAACAGCTCCAAGACTCCCATCATGTGCCTGAGAGCTTTGTCCCAGTGTTTTTGCTTGATAATAAATTAAATTAATTTTCCAGAGTAGAGTCTGGCAGTGACAGGAACTCGTAAGTGACCTCTCCCTGTCCTTATCTCAACTCACAAGCTTTTTATTATATATTTATTAATATATTTAATATACTATTTATTTTTATATTTATTTATATACTATTTATTTATATATTTATTATATTTTGTTATTTATTTTATTTTACAATATTTTCTTTTTGTTGTCCAGTTGAGGAGAATGTTGATAAAGCACCTTGGTGAGCACCTGGCATCCATCCAGGATCAACCCACCACAAATATTTAGAAGAGCAAAATGACTAATGAAAGGCTGAAATTTGGGAAAAAAATCTGGGTTTAGGGATTTTTTTCAGACCTTTTCCGCTCTCCAGGGTGCTCTGAAGAGGGAAAGATTTTTCTCCTCAGCAAAGAGTTTTCAGCCTTGAACTTCCACCTACATCAGGAGCTGGCCTTCAATGGTCACTTCCAACTGAGGATATTTTATGATTCTCTGATATCTGAGGGACTTTCATGCGCCACCAGTGGAATCAGAGCAGGTTTCAAGGACTCTCTGGGATGCCTCCTTTCCCAAAATTCCCCAGTTTGGGGTAGGATGGGTCTGTTTTGATGACAAGTGACTACTTTCATCACAGGTCTGAGTGTGAGGTTCACAGAATATTCTCAATTGGAAAGGACCCCCACGGATCATGGAGTCCAACTCCTGGCCCTGCACAGGACAATCCCAAAAATCCCACCAGGATGAACATCTGAGTTTATAAAATATCTTGGGCTTGAAAAGATCAGCGACATCAAAGATCAGTAACACCAAATATCTCCTGGAGGCAAAAACAAAGGCCAAAGACAGGTGTGACTTCCCTCAGAAGGTGTTTTTTCAGCTTAAAATGGAATTCCTCAAGGAATATTCTGCTGGAATATGCAGATGGACATTTGTCACTGTCCCTGGCAGAGTTGTCACCGTATTATGTTTAATGTGATTATGTTTTATTCCAAAGGAATCACATCCTAAAACTGCCCGAGCTTTTCCATGATCTCTCTACAAAGCCTTGAAAAAAGCTGGGATTCCTCAAATGCTGACATGATTCCCAGTTGATCCTCAGATTCGGTGCTGTGATTCTCCTTTAGAAGGGTTTGGAACTACTGAGGACTTTTGTGCCAGAGCAGGGAAGAGATCCTGTATTTCCTGGATCCCAGGAAATTATCCAAACCACAAGGGCCATGCTTCCCTTGCTTCAGGAAGGAAAGTAAAAGTCATTCCCTGGTGAGTAACCAGGGAAAATTCCCAGCACACAGCATCAAAGATTTAACAAAATTAAACAAAAAAAGGGATAATGTGAAGGGCAGCCTGAGCTCAGCTGCAGGAGCTTGAGATGCATCCCTTCATTCCTGTCTTCCTTCCAAGGAAAGCACAATTAGTGGGAGCTGATGAGGCTCAGAGGCATCTCTGCATCTCTGTCTGATCCGAATTTCCATTTCTGTGAATTTTTTTGCTGTTCTTCCCAGAGAACAGGATTCTGCCAAGAAAAGAGAGGCACCAGAAAGAGAGAAAATCCTCCCTGTGTTGCCAAGATGATCCAATCACTCTGTTTTGGGAAAGACCCTGAGAACAGTTTCTGGAATGAAGCCACTGATATTCACTCCACCAGTTTGGGATATTTTTTGCTGGGAATGGGAGTCATCATTCCAGTCAGCCCTTGGCTGGATTTCCAATATGGAGAGTGACTGAAAGAGGTTTTTTTCTGGAAATCTAGTGAATTTCTCCTGCTTCAGGTTCTCTTTCTGGCACTTTCTGGACTTACTGAGTTAATTACTGTGTGTAATTGGGCAGTCTGGGGGAACGCAGTGAACCCAAGGAGTAGCAGAAAAAGTTCAAAGTTTATCTTTAATTCCACCAGGTTTCTCATGTATCCAGACTTGTTTTGCTCCATCAGTCTGCTGCTAAATGGAAGGATAAGGCTCTTTATTCCAAACTCACACTTCCCTAACCGCCCAGCAGCTCCAACCCCCTCCTTTTAATTATCACTCCAAAAAGCAGAGAGCCCACGGCTCCATGAGTCACAAATTATACCTCCCAGCAGTGCATAATGCTCCTTTTCACACCTACAAAGGATGAGTCATGACAAAATAGAAGGAAAATTTAAAAAAAAAAAAAAAAAAGGGAAATTCTAAATCCCCCCATCAATAGAAGCAGAAGGAAAAATTAAAAAAAAAAAGTCAAACAAGGAATTACTGATGGACGGAGCATTTGGAAATAGTTGCTGGTTTTGACTGAGATAATGCTCTTTGTCATAGCTGAGTTTTGGAGTTGTGCTGGAAGCAGTGTTAATAAACAATGATGTTTTAGTTATTGTCCATGAGTTTAGTTACAAATCCACCAAATTTTCCAACTTTTACCCTTCCAACTTTCTCCTGAACCCACCAGGGCTGAGCAGAGTGTGAGACTGGTTGGGGTTAAACCACGACTAATGGGCAAAACCTGAAGTTTGTTTTTGGGTGAGTTTTGTCTCTGAAAGTGTCATAGCAAAGAAAAAGAGGTTGGAGTTCCCATTCCAGCTTGGGAAGGGAAGGGAAGGGAAGGGAAGGGAAGGGAAGGGAAGGGAAGGGAAGGGAAGGGAAGGGAAGGGAAGGGA